>OX393554.1:42872132-43272132 GCA_947650365.1 Chamaelirium japonicum
GAAATAGTCGGTTTTTGTCGGTTCGGTGTGATATGAGGTATGCTAAAGCCATAAATCTACTCGAGTGACAGAGAGAACCGTCAGACCCCAAGTGTTTACTTGATGAGGCTCCCTGACTTGTTGACTTACTGTCGCATAACTTTGGTGCTATGCCTAGCATTCGAACTATCAGCAGTTCAAATGCTGGCCAGCAACCCTAGGTTTACTATGTGACTAGTCTACTCATCATAATACACTCATCCATTAGGGATGTGGATGGCCTGTAGAAGTTTTGGTTCGGTGTTCCATACCCGGGAACCGAAACCGAAATTGTGCGGAGTCTTATAACATTGTTTGAAATTATATGTCAGGTGTTGTATAGCCAGATAGACGAAGATGTCTTCGATCGATAAGAGTTGGATGCGTAATTCGAATCGCATGAGCCAAGAGTACAGAGAAGGAGTCAGGAAATTTCTGGATTTTGCATTTGAGCGTCTTGCACCGCTTGATGGAAAAATTGTGTGTCCCTGTATAGACTGCGGAAGGGTGATTAGGAAGGTTCGAGAGGAATGTGAGGTTGATCTGGTAATGCGTGGCATTGACGTTACCTATACCCGTTGGTTCTCGCACGGTGAGGAGCTAGATGCAGTCCCCATGGCAGCTCACGGTGAAACTTCAAACACAGTGATCGCTGATGATAATATTAATACAGACGATGACGATGACATGCAGGGTATGATACATGATTTGCAAGGTGGAATAGGCACGGAAACACCGTCAGGTGATCAGCCCAATATCGAAGCGGACAAGTTCTACAGATTGCTTAAAGATGCCGAACAACCTCTATACCCGGGGTGTGAGAAGTTTTCAAAACTCTCTTTCACTGTAAAGCTTCTTCATTTGAAGTGCCTCAATGGTTGGAGTAATAAGTCATTTAATATGTTGGTAGAGTTGCTGAAAGAGGCTTTTCCTATGGGTGAGACAGTACCGAAATCATTCTACGAGGCGAAGAAGACAATTAAAGATCTCGGTCTGGGTTATGAGAAAATTGATGCATGCGTGAACGATTGTATGTTGTACCGGAAAGAGTACGAACATGCGCAGTCATGCCACATATGCGGAGCAACGAGATATAAAGAGACGGATGCCGAGTCTAGTACCAGTCGAAGGAAGAAAAATGTATCTGCAAAGGTTCTCCTATACTTCCCGCTCAGGGACAGGCTTCAGAGGTTGTTTATGTCATCGAAGACTGCTGAGCACATGAGGTGGCATGCACGAGAACGTACAGATGACGGGATTATGAGACATCCGGCCGACTCTCTGACGTGGAAAGATTTTGATCATACATATCCTGAATTCGCATGTGAAGTTCGCAACGTCAGGTTAGGGCTTGCTAGCGATGGCTTCAATCCCTTTGGGAATATGAGTGTGTCGTACAGCATTTGGCCAGTTGTCCTAGTTCCATACAATTTGCCTCCCTGGATGTGCTTAAAAAAGCCATACACAATGCTCTCCTTGCTCATTCCCGGACCCAGGTCGCCTGGTAATGATATTGACGTTTACTTGCAGCCGTTGATTGAGGAGTTGAACGAGTTATGGGAAGTTGGGGCCGATACGTATGATGCCTCGTTGCGCCAGAATTTTTGGATGCATGCGGCACTTCTATGGACCATCAACGATTTTCCTGCATATGCCAACTTATCCGGGTGGAGTACTAAAGGAAAATTGGCGTGCCCTACATGCAATAAGGAGACAGATTCATTACGATTGAAGAACGGAGGCAAGTTCTGTTATATGGGCCATCGAAGATTCCTTGTTGACGGCCATAAGTGGAGGCAGAACAAAAGAGCTTTCAACGGCAAGAAGGAACTTGCAAAGGCCCCGGAGCAGCTTTCGGGGGTAGAAGTCTTGTGCGAATTGGATCAGCTTGATGCCGTGGCACTTGGAAAAGGTAAAAAGAAGAGAACGCATGAAGATTCTACGCGTGAGCATAACTGGAAGAAGAAGAGTATTTTCTTTAAACTACCGTACTGGAGCAGCCTACTCTTGCGGCATAACTTGGATGTCATGCATATTGAGAAAAATGTGTGTGACAACATTATAGGAACACTGCTGAATCTCGACGGTAAGACGAAGGATAATCTTAAATCTCGTCTCGATCTTAAGGAGTTGGGCATCCGAAAATCACTTCATCCCCAAGAGATTGGGGATAAGTATGTGTTGCCAGTTGCATGCTACACCATGAGCTCACAGCAAAAGGCAGCCTTATGTGCATTCCTACGGTCTGTGAAAACGCCAGACGGTTATTCTTCGAATATCGCACGATGCGTGCAAGAGAACGGCCGGAAGTTGTCTGGATTAAAGAGCCACGATTGTCATGTTCTTATGCAGCGATTGTTATCTCTTGCTATACGTGGGAATTTAACCGAAGAGGTGTCCGGTCCGTTAATTGAGCTCAGCACTTTTTTCAGACAGTTGTGCTCGAAGGTACTTAGAGTGGACCAACTTGAACAGATGGAGAGGGATATTGCGCTCACATTGTGCAAGTTAGAGATGATATTTCCACCTTCATTCTTTGATGTCATGATGCATTTGACCGTTCACTTGGCAAATGAGGCCAAACTCGGCGGCCCAGTTCATTACCGGTGGATGTATTTTATCGAGAGGTAATCGTCTCGTCTCATTCGCACAATGTATTTGATCGTTCTTGATATATTCATACAAATATTTTTTTCTCAAATTAGGTACTTGCGAACATTGAAATCATATGTTCGTAATAAAAGTCGTCCGGAGGGATCAATTGCTGAAGGATACCTAGCAGAAGAATGTCTAACATTCTGCTCAAGATACCTACATGGTATAGACACGCGATTCAATCAACTTGAGCGGAACTATGACGGTGGTCCAATAGACTTCGATGGGGGTCTGTCTATATTTGCCGAAATGGGTAGACCTGTAGGAGGAGGCAAAACCCGTTGATTGTCTGTAGATGAGATTCAACAGGCACATATGTATGTGTTGCGCCAATGTGATGAAGTGTGGCCATTCATTGAGTAAGCATTTTACGATCATTTACTCATTCTTTCAGTCCATTCATTAAGTATATGTGCTAATTATAATCTAATTCATAACCGGTAAAACAGGAAGCATAAAGCCATCATTAATAATCGGGGTATTCGAAATGCTCCCCAAATTCATGATCGTGAATTCCCATCGTGGTTCGAGAAACACGTAAGTATTCACATCATTACTGAATTTCATTGACATCCATTACCGAACAATAATTATGTGTTCATATCATGAATGTCGTGTGGTTATTATAGGCACAGGAGCTGCACGACAACCACGATCCGCTGATGAATGAGGATCTCTGGCGCTTATCTTGTAGTCCTTTGCAAGATGCAATATCGTACGATGGTTATATCGTGAACGGTTATAGATTTCGGACGAAAGATAGTGAAAAATCACGAAGAACCCAAAATAGTGGGGTTGTCGTCAACGGTGAGCAAGAAGAATTAGAAAATATCGACTTCTACGGCGTCCTCAACGAGATTCTCGAGATTAAATTCCTTGGCCAAAATCGGATCGTATTATTCAAATGCGATTGGTATGATGTTAATAATCGCGGGACTGGTTATAATGTCGACAAATACGGTTTTATCAGCATCAACACTGCCAAGAGATTGAATACCCAATATGAAGATCCATTCATTCTTGCCTCTCAAGCGCAACAGATATTTTATGCACCGGATAATACCTCTCCAGGTTGGCAAATTGTAGTCAGGTCACCACCCAGAGATTTTTACGACATGGGAGACAAGGATGCGGGGGTCGTCGATGATGATTTGGATGCATACCAGAATGATGAGATAATCATTGTCGACGCAGTGCACGACGAAAATGAAGATGTCGACAATATAAACTGGACAGCGAATGCAGATCAAATAATAGAAGAGGGAAGCGATGAGAGTGACAGAGATGAGACAGAAAATGACTAGACCGTATGTAAATCAAATTGTTTCATATTTAAATCAAATTGTTTCATATATAAATCATATTGTTTCATATGTATATCATATTGTTTCATATGTAAATCATACCGTTTCACCGATTCATATGTAAATCATACCGTTTCATATGTAAATCATACCGTTTCACCGATTTACGATCCGACCGATTCACCGATTTAGAGTCTAAGAGTTGGAAAATCATAAGTTAGCGTGTTTCGGATATGAAATAGGTTTCGATTCGATCGGATCGTCATCGGATCGGCATCCGATAATTTGAAGTTGGATTTATTCCGTATTTCGGACTTGCGAGCGGGTTCTAATTGGATATTTGACCAATTTACGCTCCGATTCATCGATTTAGAGTCTAAGTGTTGGAAAATCATAAGTTAGCGTGTTTCGGATATGAAATAGGTTTGGATTCGATCGGATCGTCATCGGCTCGGCATCCGGTAATTCGAACTTGGAATTATTCCGTATTTCGGACTTGCGAGCGGGTTCTAATTGGATATTTGACCAATTTACGCTCCGATTCACCGATTTAGAGTCTAAGTGTTGGAAAATCATAAGTTAGCGTGTTTCGGATATGAAATAGGTTTGGATTCGATCCGATCTAAGTGTTGGAAAATCATAAGTTAGCGTGTTTCGGATATGAAATAGGTTTGGATTCGATCCGATCGTCATCGGCTCGGCATCCGGTAATTCGAACTTGGAATTATTCCGTATTTCGGACTTGCGAGCGGGTTCTAATTGGATATTTGACCAATTTACGCTCCGATTCACCGATTTAGAGTCTAAGTGTTGGAAAATCATAAGTTAGCGTGTTTCGGATATGAAATAGGTTTGGATTCGATCCGATCGTCATCGGCTCGGCATCCGGTAATTCGAACTTGGAATTATTCCGTATTTCGGACTTGCGAGCGGGTTCTAATTGGATATTTGACCAATTTACGCTCCGATTCACCGATTTAGAGTCTAAGTGTTGGAAAATCATAAGTTAGCGTGTTTCGGATATGAAATAGATTTGGATTCGATCCGATCGTCATCGGCTCGGCATCCGGTAATTCAAACTTGGAATTATTCCGTATTTCGGACTTGCGAGCGGGTTCTAATTGGATATTTGACCAATTTACGCTCCGATTCAATTAGAACCCGCTCGCAAGTCCGAAATTGGTCAAATATCCAATTAGAACCCGCTCGCAAGTCCGAAATACGGAATAATTCCAAGTTCGAATTACCGGATGCCGAGCCGATGACGATCGGATCGAATCCAAACCTATTTCATATCCGAAACACGCTAACTTATGATTTTCCAACACTTAGACTCTAAATCGGTGAATCGGAGCGTAAATTGGTCAAATATCCAATTAGAACCCGCTCGCAAGTCCGAAATACGGAATAATTCCAAGTTCGAATTACCGGATGCCGAGCCGATGACGATCGGATCGAATCCAAACCTATTTCATATCCGAAACACGCTAACTTATGATTTTCCAACACTTAGACTCTAAATCGGTGAATCGGAGCGTAAATTGGTCAAATATCCAATTAGAACCCGCTCGCAAGTCCGAAATACGGAATAATTCCAAGTTCGAATTACTGGATGCCGAGCCGATGACGATCGGATCGAATCCAAACCTATTTCATATCCGAAACACGCTAACTTATGATTTTCCAACACTTAGACTCTAAATCGGTGAATCGGAGCGTAAATTGGTCAAATATCCAATTAGAACCCGCTCGCAAGTCCGAAATACGGAATAATTCCAAGTTCGAATTACCGGATGCCGAGCCGATGACGATCGGATCGAATCCAAACCTATTTCATATCCGAAACACGCTAACTTATGATTTTCCAACACTTAGACTCTAAATCGGTGAATCGGAGCGTAAATTGGTCAAATATCCAATTAGAACCCGCTCGCAAGTTCGAAATACGGAATAATTCCAACTTCGAATTACCGGATGCCGATCCGATGACGATCGGATCGAATCCAAACCTATTTCATATCCGAAACACGCTAACTTATGATTTTCCAACACTTAGACTCTAAATCGGTGAATCGGAGCGTAAATTGGTCAAATATCCAATTAGAACCCGCTCGCAAGTCCGAAATACGGAATAATTCCAAGTTCGAATTATCGAATGCCGAGCCGATGACGATCGGATCGAATCCAAACCTATTTCATATCCGAAACACGCTAACTTATGATTTTCCAACACTTAGACTCTAAATCGGTGAATCGGAGCGTAAATTGGTCAAATATCCAATTAGAACCCGCTCGCAAGTCCGAAATACGGAATAATTCCAAGTTCAAATTACCGGATGCCGAGCCGATGACGATCGGATCGAATCCAAACCTATTTCAAAATCGAAACACGCTAACTTATCATTTTTTAACGCTTAGACTCAGTTATAGATATAAACCATTTTTTTAACAAATACATGTTAATTGCAGGAGCAGGGCGGCGTCAGGGGATCGATGAGAGCACCAGCGTTGGTGGTGGGCGGGCGTGGTTGAGATAGGGCGGCGTCAGGGGATCGATGAGAGCACCGGCGTTGGTGGCGGGCGGGGGTGGTTGAGATAGGACATGTATCATCTCTCAGTTCTGGATTGTGTAAATATTGTTTTGTAATATATGGTTATTTTTTCTTCTATCTATAATTGTCGGCCGGGAACTGTGGTAATATTTGATAATTTGCTGTAATTTTTTATCAATTTAGGTAATATTTTATAAATTGTGGTAATATTTGATAAATTGTGGTAATATTTGATAAATTGTGGTAATATATTGTGGTATTGAATCACAGGAATTAAATAACATTATTTATGTAAATTTATTAAAAAAAAAAAGATACTTATTACCGACGGAAATAAATTATTCCGTCGGTAATAATATTTTTATTTTTTTTAAATTATTAATGATTTGCCGACGGCATATAATATCCGTCGGTAATATATATAGTATTACCGACGGGTAATATATATATCCGTCGGTAATATATATAGTATTACCGACGGTGATATTAATTTGGTCGGTAATATATATATTATTACCGACGGGTAATATATATATGTGTCGGTAATATATATAGTATTACCGACAGTATAAACTATACTCGTCGGTAAAATGTTTATATATTACCGACGGATTCTTATAGTTCGTCGGCAATACTATATTATATTAGTTTTAAATTGATTAAATATTACCGACGGCGTTCTAATTACCGTCGGTATTAATTATTAATACCGACGGTAATATTTGGTCCGTCGTATTGTTTTTCCCGACGCCTTTTTTCCCGACAGCCAGCGACGGAAATATCTTCCGTCGCTATATAATATTACCGACGAAATTTTAATATTACCGACGGATATTGTCCGTCGGTAATAACTGTTTTTTTTGTAGTGTTGGATCATCTTCCACTAGATAAGTGATGAAGTCAGGTCCAAAAGAAGTACCAGTCCTAGCTCGTTTGCTCCTTCTAGGTTCGTTCTCTTCCTCGTCTGAAGAGTCGATCCTACACCTAGGAACAGACCTCTCAAGCGTGCTGGACTCCTGAGGCCTCTCAGACCTATCTTTATAAGGAAACCGGTCTTCAAAGAACTCGGCATCCCTAGTCTCGATGATGGTATTATCATCTATATATGGGCTCTTAGAGTGGATAACTAAAAACCTATATGCACTGCTATTATGGGCATATCCTATGAACACAGAATCAACTGTTTTAGGACCTAGCTTGGTCCTCTTGGGGTTAGGTATGGATGCCTTCGCAAGACACCCCCACACTTTAAGGTGTTTATAGGAAGGCTTCCTACCTCTCAAGATCTCATACGGTGTCCGCTCAGACTCCTTAAATGGGATCCTATTTAGAATATATGCTGCAGAAAGTACAGCCTCCCCCCACAGGTTCGTAGGTACCCCTGAACTGATCATCATGGCATTGACCATGTCCTTTAAGGTCCTATTCTTCCTCTCAGCTACTCCATTAGACTGAGGGGAATATGGAGCAGTGGTCTGATGAATTACACCGTTGTCTTCACAGAACTTAGTGAAGTCTCCGGACTCATATTCACCCCCTCTGTCCGACCTAAGGACTTTGATCCTCTTCCCTAACTGATTCTCCATCTCAGACTTGTAGGATATAAACTTGGTCAAACTCTCGTCCTTACTCTTAAGGAGAAATATTGAACAATGTCGAGAACAATCATCGATAAAAGTGATGAAATATTTGTTCCCTCCTCTCGTAGTGTAACCCTTAAGGTCGCACACGTCTGAGTGGATTAAGTCTAGGGTTTCTAGGCTACGCTCTACATTCTTAAAAGGTTTCTTGACATATTTTACCTCTACGCATATGCCACACTTTCCATCCAAGAATGGAATACATTTAGGTACGCTACCTAAGTTAACTAACCTTTTAAGTGATTTAGAGTTAACGTGTCCTAGTCTAGCATGCCACAGATCAAAAGACTCAGATAAATAAGCAGAAGATGAAGCTTTATTATCATTAACGAAAGAGGTTACATTCAACTTAAATAAGCCCTCATCAAGGTAACCCTTTCCCACAAAAGACCCTCCCTTAGTCAGGACAAATTTGTCCGACTCAAATACAAGCTTGTAACCCTTCTTGCTCAGCATCGCTCCGGAGACCAGATTCTTCCGGATGTCAGGGACGTGCAACACCTCCTTCAGAGTCAGAAGATTTCCGGAGGTGAGCTTCAGAATCACGTTCCCTTTTCCAGCGACTCGAGCAACCGAGGAGTTCCCCATGTACAACGATTCTCCTTCTGCCGCAGATGTGTAAGTAGAAAATGAGCTCTTCGACCCGCAGATATGCCGGGTAGCTCCCGTATCCACCCACCAGTCTGCAAGGTTGCTGACTAGGTTGACCTCCGTTACCACTGCCGAGAAGTAGCCGCTCTGGGCCACGTTCGCCTCGGACTTGTTCTTCGGCCGATTGGCTGCATTGAAGCGGCACTCCCTAGCCAGGTGACCTGGCTTGCCACACACGAAGCAGTCTCCCTTCGGCTTCTTTTTAAACTAGGGTTTGGATTGCTTGTTCTTCTCGAATGGCTTGGGAGCTTGAACCTTCTTATTGGAAGACTTTCCCTCCACGAGGTTGGCCTTGCCCTTTATCATATAGGCTCGCTCCCTTTGCTCCGACACTCGGTTGTCCTCCTCTATACGAATTCGGACAACGAGGTCTTCCAGGGTCATCTCCTTCCTCTTGTGCTTCAAGCTGTTCTTGTACTCCTTCCACGAGGGAGGCAACTTCTCGATGATAGTTGCCACTTGGAATCCCTCGCAGATATTGTAGCCCTCTGCGAGGACCTCATGGATGATAATCTGTATCTCCTCTAGTTGGGAGACCACAGACTTCCCATCTTCCATTTTGAACTCCAGGAGCTTCCCGACCACAAACTTCTTAGAACCGGCATCCTCTGTGGCATACTTCTTCTATAAGGAGTTCCACAGATCCTTGGCGGACTTACAGGTGAAGTACACATCATAAAGGTCGGGAACTAGACAATTAAGGATATAATTCCTACACAGGTAGTCCTGCCTCTCCCAGGAGTCTATATCGGACTGGTTCGAGGAACCATCCGATTCAGTAGAAAGGTTAGGCTTCTCTAAGCTAATGAGATCGACAACCTTAAGGACAGTCAGATAGAACCGAAGTTTCATCTGTCATCGCTTAAAGTTCTTGCCGTCGAAAGGTTCAGGCTTCTCACTAGACTTACTAGGTTTCCTCTCCATCTCAGAAGTCATCTTGGAAGAATCCCTTTTGACTTTTCAAAAGTTTGACGACCAGGTCAGCTCCAGGAAGGAGGTGGAGCACTTGGCTCGCTTAAATACCAGGCTTCCTAGGGCAATTTAATGCCGGTTTGTCAAGCTTTCCTTGACACCGTCAAACTTAAGAAATTTCAAAGAAAATCTAACAGGTGACGAGAGACTAGATCTAAACACTCTCGAAATAGGGACTAGATCTAATCGGAATAATAAAGAATAGAACACATAAATAATATCTAGTTTTCAGATTGTTGGGAAAAACAATAGAGTTCTATTCTATTAGCATGCAATGGTTCATGGAGAGTTAACTAGCTAAGGATGGGAATCTAAGGCTTTCTACAGAGATGCAAAATAAGGAAAAGAAGAGAAGGAGAATAAAAGACTTATCGAAGGAAATGAGCCGAGGCTTGTGCTTGCACAATGCCCTGAAAACTAGATCGCCGCCGTAGGATGGTGCTCCCGGCCTCCGACGACAAGCCCCCAGGGTACAACGACTTCAAGCTTCTCCGCACCAAGGAGAGCTCGTAGGAACTCTCAGGGAACTCCAAAAAATAGTAGATGCATAACCGATCCGATGGCGAAATGAGTTGAGGATGATGAGCCGATCACGACCACTTGTTGCTCCTCTTGTTGACTTCAAAGAGTTGAAGTAAACTTCAGCTCTATGAAGATGAAGTGCTGCCCTTTGCCTCACAAAAGGAGCAACAGCACCCTATCCACCTTTAGAAATAATGGGCGGGTCCACCACAATAAGATTGTAGAGAGAAGCAGAGAGAGAGAATGGAATTGTGTGTATTGAAGAGAGGAATCCCGGCCTCTATATAAAGGCAGACCTCTCAACCAACTCCCCTACTACGTGTCCCACGTTCTCCACTATTAACTGATCCTCCAACGGATCGGATCAAAAATCTCAACAGAAACAGCATTCTGTTACAGAACCCGGCAACTGAAAGAGATTTGAAACAGTCAAAAAAATTGAATTCAAAATTCAGAACCACACTTATGTAGACGTTATACGCAACCTCTCCCCCTCTATTTATCGGTGAAGGAGGCAGGGGAGAGATATGGCAAGATTTATTTGAATCCCTTTAATATCTCTCTCATAACTACCCAAGATTTATTCTTCCATTGATGAGGGGAATAAACCTTTATTTGCTTTCCTTTTCTGGCGGAGTAGTTATGGCTCAATCCTTTTTGAATTTATTTGAATCTTGCTTATAAAGTCGATGGCGACCCGTCTTCGTTTCTTGTTCGTCGGATCGAGGGATCGGCGCAGATCCACACTTATGTAGACGTTATACGCAACCTCCCCCCGCACATGGCGGTATTTCTTTCCTTTTTCTTCTTTTCTTTCATTTTCTTTTCTTTCCTTTCTTTTCTTTCCTTTCTTTTCTTTCTTTTCTTTTCTTTTCTTGCATGGCCAGCCACCCCTTACCCATAGGTAAGGGGCTCGGGTTTCTAGAAGGGGGCAGGGTGGGCCTCACTTGGGGATGGGCCCACCCGGCTTCTTGTTTGGCGCCGGTCGGGTCCGGTTTGCCCCCCTTGAGTTGGTGCATGCGAGTTGAGTTCGGGTCTGAGTCCGAGTGCGTGTCGGGTTTGCGTCCGAGCCGGCGCATGTGAGTCAGGTCCGGGTCTGAGTATGTGTCGGTTTTGCCTCCGCCTTGGTGCATGCGAGTCGGGTCCGGGTTAGACACAATTTGTGTGTCTACAAATGCCCCCTCTAGGATGAGTGCGTCGACGAAAACACGGAGTACTTGTGTACGTAGGAAACGCACAGCAGTTGTCCTTGATTCCTTTCTTGAATGGGATTGGGGGCTTATTTAAGGGCCACTACCCCTTTCATCCAACACCTTGTTCTTGCGAAGGCTCTGCTGGTGTTTGGAGACCGTCGTCGGAAGAGTACTGCTTGGGATTGTACATGACTTGCTTTGTCTTCCTAGTGTCGCCTCTTTCGTTGGCGGCGGCGGCGATGGTGCGCGACTTGAAGATCGTTGCGAAGGCGGGCTCGAAGCGACAGGGCGACGACGACCGCGGCGAGGAGGACGGAGAAGCGCGGCTGAGGTGTCGACTGCCTTCGCCGCCTTCTTCTTCTTCTTCCTTCTTCTTCTTCTTTTTTGTTTTTGTTTTTGTTTTTCTTTTCTTTTCTTTTCTTTTTCTGTCTTTCTTTCTTTCTTCTTCTTCTTCCTCTGGTTCGCGGAGGTAGCTGTGGCGGCAACTGGCTGTGGAGAGTGCGGAGGCCGGGGCGCAGGCAGCGCGGGCTGCAGTGCGGAGGCCAGGGCACAACCGTTGCGGGGGGCCGGGCAGCTCGGGCGAAGCAGCGGCGCGCGCACATGCGGCGCAGCGGCGGGCACAAGCGGAGGTGGCCGGGACATGCGGCGCGGGTGCGGGTTGGCGACCATCGGGGCGTGGGGCGTAGGCGGAGGTGGCCGGGGCGCAAGCGGCGCGGAGGGTCGGCTCCGATCGGGTCGGAATAGGGCTGCGGGCCCGAGCCGGGCGGCCTCCGCTTGGGTCAGAGAAGAAAAAGGGGGGTCTGCGGGCCCCTCCTCCTTCCCTTTTGGCTCATGTGCGGGTCCTGATGGGGGGCTGTTGGCCCCCTCTTTTTTTTTTTGAGGGCAGTGGGCCTCTCATGGGTTTCCTTTGTGACCCCCCCCCTCTTTTTTTTTGCGCTGATGAGGAAGGGTTCAAGTCTCCTAGGGGTTTCTCTTGTGACCACTCTCTTCCCCCTTTTTTTTGTGCAGCTAACAGCAGCAGTAGCAGCAATTGTGGTGTTGGTGGAGGCCGAGTGCACTGAGCGATTGTGGTGGCGACACGAGTCGTGTCGGATAGGAGAGAGAGCTGCGGGCCCTTTTTTTTTTGCGCAACTTCCTCTTGCTTGTCTTGACTTGACTTGCTTCTCCTTGTGTCTTTTCAGGATCCGAGCTTTTGAGGGTTTGACTTCGCCGGGTTGGATAGCTGAGGGCTTTTCCGATGGGAGTAAGTACCTTCGCTTCCCCTTACTCGGGTGTACCGCTACCGTACTTCAAGGAGAGAAGACTTTCTGTCGATGATCCGGATTCCTATCTATGAGCGCATCACAGAGGATGGATTCGCCGGTGTGGATGACTGAGGACTTCTCCTACGGAAGTAAGTACCTTCGTGTCCCCTTGTGTCTTTTCAAGATCCGAGCTTCGAGGGTTTGACCTTGTCGGGGCGTATAGCTGAGGACTTCTCCGGTGAGAGTAAGTACCTTTGCTTCCCCCTTACTCGGATGTTTCGCCACCGTACTTCGAGGAGAGAAGACCTTCTGTCGATGCTCCGGATTACTATCCATGAGCGCATCACAGAGGATGGATTCGCCGATGCGAGTTACGGGATGCTGAAGCTGAGCGAGAAAGTTTACACCGACGAGGCGATCTCCATGAAGCTCCTTCGTCTAAGTTTGAGCCTGCCTTTTTACCACTGCGCTGAAGACTTTGTGCCCGCACCGGTAGTGGCTTCGAAGATCTGCTCCCGCTTGACCCGATGTGGTGTCGACTCCTAGCCTCGGGGGGAAGTTTAGTACCTCTGCGGCTTTTGCGAGCAAGCTCTCAGAAGGTTTTAAGGCGGAGCATCGGCGTTTGAAGACAAAGGCTTCTTCGGCGGCTTGGAGGTGGAGGACTCTTTGACGAGAGCAGTACTAGGATGGGTGACCACCCTAGGAAGTTCTTGTGCGGGCATGGGCAAAGCAGACAATGTCTTGTGTGTTTGGGGCAGATGTTATAGTTGCACGCATTAAACAAAAAGGGTACGTGGAAACATACAAGCCTCTATCTGTAGGATTGGACATTTGAGTGCGTGACGGACACGATTTAAATCTACGGATCAAATTCTATGCTTTCTAATAGAAGATGGTCTAGATGACTTTTAAAATTTAAACCGCATGCAAACAACCTAAGAATTATGAGAATAATACCTCATAGGATTTGTAGATACCTATGGAGAAGATCGTCGAAGAAGAGAGAGTATTTCTGCTTCGGCACCGACTGAATCTAAAATAATTCCTTCATATTGCCTACGTACCCTATTTGAATGGATCAAGCCGCACATAGTTCCCTCATTCCATGACGCTCTACTTCCCATCGATGAAGCCTCAATGGTCGCAAATAAGGAGGTGTGAAAGACAAAAAAGAAGTATAGCTTATTTACTTCTCTTTCTTTCTCTCTTTTTCTCTTTCTTTCTCCCTCTCTCTTTTTCCTTGGTATGGCCGGCCTTCCCAATGGCTTGGACGGCTTTCTTCGTGTTCATAGGGCCGACCACTAGGTTTAAATAACCCTAGTAATGGTCGGCCATATCTAGAGTCCAAGAGGATCAAGTTTCCTCTTGGTCACTATCCCTTTCCAAGTTGAGATAGACCCTGCTAATTTGTGACTCCTTGGAGCATTAGGAGACTATGTGGCCACATGATGCGACCATAGTGCTCCTAGATATCTAGCTTTGATGCAACCATAGTGCTCCTAGATCTCTATAAGAAGCAGAAATTGGGGTCCAATCCTGTTCAAATTTTCAGCTATTGGGGAGCACTTCCTGGCATCGAAAAGATCATTAGAGAAGCTTGGAGGATCGAGGTGGAGGGATGCCCTTCTTTCCAAGTGACCAAAAACTTCAAAATGTCAAGCCATTTGAGAGGGTGGGTGAAATACAATAAGTCTTCAACGGTTGACCAAGCCTTGGAGAGCAAGCTGAACCTGAGGAGCATTCAAATGGAAATACAGAGGAATCCAATGGACACCTCTTTAGTGGAAATGGAGAAGGAAGCCATTGAAGGGATGGAGCAAGCTTTGACTCTTGAAGAAAGCAAATAGAGGCAAAAGGCTAGAGTGGACTGGCTCAAACTTGGGGACAAAAATACCAAGTTCTTCTATTCCTCTTTCAAAGCAAGATGCATTACCAATACGATCGATTCAGTGGTGCTAGATGATGGCTCCTCCTCTAATGACATCCTTCGCATTAGAGAAGAGGCTGTCAAATATTTCACTAATTTGTTTATTCAAGATGTGCAGGAATCCTCCTTTCAGCATATAAATTTCAGAAAAGTCCTCACTAAGGAAGCCACATGTTGGATAAGCAAGCCTATCGAAAGAGATGAGCTAGAAGTAATCATCAAGCATGCCAATGGAGACAAAGCCCCGGGGCTCGATGGATTCAATTTTTTCTTCTTCAAAAAATATTGGAGTATTCTCAAAGAGGAAGTATGGGCAGCTATTGACAGGTTCTTCCGATCAGGACATATGCTCTCCTCTCTAAATCATACATCCATTACTCTTATCCCCAAAGTTCTCAACGTCAACACCTTCAAGGACTTAAGACTGATCTCATGGTGTAATTGCGTTTACAAGATGATAGCCAAAATTCTAGCTAACAGACTTCAAGTCATCATGGACCAATTGATTTCCCCCAATCAATCAGCTTTTATCAAAGGCAGAAGGATTACTGATAACATCCTGCTAGCCCATAAACTTGTCAAAGGTTTTCACAGGAAATCCAACCCAAAGAGGATGTGCTTCAAGCTAGATATCATCAAAGCTTACGACTCAGTAAACAGAGAGTTCTTACTTCATGCTCTCAAGTGTCTGGGCTTCAATGAGAATTGGATCAAATGGATTCGTGCCTGCATCTGCTCACCTTCTTTCTTTGTTCTCGTGAATGGCTCTCCTACTGGGATGATTAAAGCAAATAGGGGGTTAAGGCAAGGAGACCCCCTTTCGGCCTATCTTTTCACCATTGTGATGGAATGCTTGTCGCTCGAGATTGAATGGGGGGTCTTGAGAGGGGATTGGAGAAGTTTTGGCCGGGGGGGGGGCACCCCATCTCGCATTTGATATTCGCCAATGATATCTTGCTATTTATTAAACCATGTAAATATGAAATTGTAAAGCTCACGGAACTCCTTCAACAATTTGGTGTTAAGTCGGGCCTCATGGTTAATAGAGAGAAGAGCCAGGTGTTTCTCTCCAGATCGTGCTCCGAGTTTTACTATGAAATTGATGATCTGAGGATCAGTCTAAGCACATTGCCGGTCAAGTACTTGGGTCTTCCACTCTTGGGATCCAAGCTCAATAGGGTGATGTTCAGACCGCTCGTCGAGAAAATCTCCAAAAAAATTGATTGTTGGGCCACTAAACATCTATCTATAGCTAAAAGGGCACAATTGATCAAGACAGTACTTCAAAGCTACTCCTATTTTTGGGCGTCTGCTTTCGCGATCCCTATTGCAATCCAAGCAAAAGTAGAGAAGCTCACACACAACTTCTTGTGCCAAAATGCAAGCACGCATGTAGGTTGGGATCAAGTATGCAAACCTAAAGGGGAAGGAGGACTAGGGATTAGAAGAATCAAAGATATCTCCAAGGCGAGCTTCCTAAGGTTGGGGTGGAAGATAGTGAGCGATGAATCCAATAGCAGGGCCAAGTGGATGAAAGGGTGGTACGTCAAGCATTCCAACTTTTGGAGTATGTCCAATTCCTCATATTACTCTGGGGTGTGGAACAAAATTCTCAACCTTCGAGGAGCATTGAAGAGCAACCTAAGCTATGATATCTCCTCGAATTCAATGTGGGATTTCTGGTTCAATCCTTGGATCGATGGATTCAGCCCCACAGATATAGTCGGAAACCAAGCGAGAGTGGAACAAGGTTTAGAAGGAACCGTAGTTGCTGATTTTCTGCATACTGGCATATGGGTACTCCCGAGACCTATGAATTACCGCGTGGAGGAGTTGTTCAACCAAATCAAAGCAATTAGAGTAAACCTCGAGGGCACAGAAAGCAAAGTTCATTGGTCCTCAGAAAATAAAACTGCACTTTCAGCTTTTCTGCTGCCTGGAATGCAATAAGAAGTAGGGATGAGGAAGTGGAATGGAGAGACATTGTTTGTACATGGAAATCAATCATAAATAGGTTGGCAACTCAAGATATCTTGAAGAAAAGAGGAGTGGGCATTGCTAATAGATGTACACTATGCCGCAACCACGAAGAATCCAGAGATCATCTTTTCTTCCAATGCGACTTCTCTTATCTAATCTGGAAGACTATTTGTGGATGGATGCTAATGCCACATATCAGAGATGAAACTTTCCCTTCTCTTATTCTCAAACTAAGTAAGGCGGGAGGGTCCAAGAGCATGAAGGGAAAAATTATTCGCTCCTCCATTGCTTTCACGGTATACAACTTGTGGAGAGAGAAACGAAAGGCTGTTTGGAGACAAGGATAGCACAGCTCTACAGATTTTGAGGGTTATCTCAACTCAACTTAGTAGTATCTTCACAGACTGCGATACTTCCAAAATCAGCACGATAGAGAGTACAGAATTACAGTCTTGGAGAAGCCGTATTGAATAGCTTTTACAAGTCCCACAAGGAGCAGCATCGAGGATTCAAGGATGAGTTCTAGGATCATTCTCGGGTCAATATCAGTGATGTAGGGGCTCGATTAGCAGCACAAGTTTTCAGAATTTCACGTTTAGGAAAGCTCGAACAACATTACATTTTCAGCCCAAGAGGAGTACTATGTCATCTCGCTTGTTATGCCTTTGTAGTCTTCTCTTGGAAGTTCTTTGGGTCCTTTCTTTTTTTTTTGGGACCTCTTTAGAGGCTTAGGATCTCTTAGGGATCCTTACTGTGTTCATTGAGTTGTTTTGGAGAAATAATACAATATCTTACCTTTAAAAAAAAAAAGGTCTCTATGAGAGAAAGACACACATGCGTCTAATCGAGTAAACTCTAAGTCAACGTGTTATGGCTACTCCAAGTCCAACTAGGAAACCATTAAAGAAAAATTAATTAACTAATTAATTATCCACCAATATCCACTATGGACAATTATGATAATACCCTTAGGGGCCATCTCCTTAGTCCAACATGATTACAACTAGAGAGGGACATGGAGTCCTACGTACTCCTACAAGGACACTTATAACTTCTCCTACATTTTAGAAAACCAATCTTAGCCCATTAAATAGGCACCAATGGTTAACCCCTAATTTATAGGAAGGTCAACCTAGTCTACTAGGAAACTCCGGACACTTATGACATTTTCAGAAAAAGACAACTTAGTCCAATTTGATATTTATAGAAGCCCCTAGAAAATAGGAGTGTCAACTTAATCAACTAAATCGTAATCTAGTGATCCTAGGTAGACTAGGTATCACACATGATTGACTTCCACACTAATATATTAGTTCACCAATTGACTCACTCCAATGGATCCCATGCATACGTGTATATCCACCATGACATATGCCAAACTAAGAATCCTAGACAAACTAGGAAACCTACTAAATATAGCATATAGAAAGATATATTATGAGACCTAGTCACCATGGGTGGACCCCACGACTAGGAATCTTACTTACAATAGGATTATGGTTTCTATAGCCTATCGAAGTGACTTGGAATCTATTGGGTCACTGGTGACTTTGGCTCCAATTAGGGAATAGACATGTCATATCATAACTATGTCATTCATCTAATTAACTACTGCTTGAACCACCATCAAGCTATAGTTGCACTCCAAAGTTATCCAAATACCCTTATTATGTTGAACTAGAAACCCTCCTACTTTTGGTGTCTATGTATGCTATATGAGATCTAAGGCTATCCTTCTCAATATAGCTCACCCACTTGAGCCTCAACTCTTCAAGTCCTTGTGATCACCATCTTATCGTTAGACTTACTTTGCTAGGCTTAGTGATCAGTCTTTCATGGAGGTTACTCAAAGAGACACCTAGCTCCCCTCGAGGAGTGAGAAATTTCCACAACATGCTTGTGTTATCTGGTATCCAATATAAGCGATCAAATCTACCCAGGTTTGGTCCTTCATTATGCCTCGCTGATTGGTAGGTCAAAGTGACAAGCATCGAACTCAGAATCCATAGGACATCTTGGGATTTTGAGTTAGTCAACTAGTAGTAGAGAGACCATAGTCTAAGGTGACAGTATTATAGACAAGCTCCTCTCTCTCAATTCCGTTCAGTATGTTTCTGTCTCTCTCGATGACAAGCACAACAACACTGTAGACACACGAATTTCATCGGACCCGGACCCGACTTACGTGTGCCGACGTGGATGCAAACCCGACGCGCTCGGACCCGGACCCGACTCGAAGGCCTCTACGTGGATGCAAACCCGACGACTCGGACCCGACTCGCACCTAGCAAAAGAGGAGCGGACCCCAGTTCAAGAGGGGCCGGCCCCTACTAGGGTCCGAACCCCATGGGGCCGGCCCCTACTAGGACCCGAACCCCATGGGGGCCGGCCCTATTGGGACCCGAACCTCATGGGGCCGGCCGGCCCTGCAAGGAAAGGGAAGAAAAAAGAAAGAAAAGAAAAAAGAAAGAAAAGAAAAAGGAAAGGAAAGAAAAAGAAAGAAAAGAAAAAGGAAAGGAAAGAAAGGAAAGAAAAGAAAAAGGAAAGAAAAGAAAAGGAAAGAAAAGAAAGAAAAGGAAAAAATACCGCCATGCGCGGGGGGAGGTAGCGTATGACGTCTGCACACACGCGGATCTGCGCCGATCCCTCGATCCGACGCACAAGACGAAGCGCCCGATCGCCATCGATTTCGTGCGCAAAATCCAGCCATAATTGCACCCGCCAGAAAAGGAAAACAACTAAATGTTATTCCCTTCATCAATGGATGAATAAAATCCGGGTAATTATGAGAGAGATACAAAAGGGATTTAAAATTAAAAAGTTCCCATATCTCTCTCCCCACCTCTTTGCCTATAAATAGAGGGGGTGGGGGAAGAAAAAAATGGTCGGGAAATTGAAGACGAAACGCCAGAGCTCTGCAGAAGAGGAGACGCTTCTTCATCGACCCAAGGCTTCACGAGGCACAGTCAAGCCTGTCCCGAGGGATCGGCTTACTGAAAGTCCTCATCAATGTGAAGACCCTTGCACACGAAGATCATCCCTTCGACTCCGTGCACGAAGAAGAAAGCTCGGAGAAGAAGAACCCTTCGACTCCGAAGACGCCAGAAGCAAAGGCCGGAGAAGAAGAGGAGCGGCACTACCCCGTCGTCTCCAACAAGCTTCGACTCCGATCAAGCCCAAAAGCCCGGAGAAGAAGAGGAGCGGCACTACCCCGTCGTCTCCAACAAGCTTCGACTTCGATCAAGCCCAAAAGCCCGGAGAAGAAGAGGAGCGGCACTACCCCGTCGTCTCCAACAAGCTTCGACTCCGATCAAGCCCAAAAGCCCGGAGAAGAAGAGGAGCGGCACTACCCCGTCGTCTCCAACAAGCTTCGACTCCGATCAAGCCCAAAAGTCCGGAGAAGAAGAGGAGCGGCACTACCCCGTCGTCTCCAACAAGCTTCGACTCCGATCAAGCCCAAAAGCCCGGAGAAGAAGAGGAGTGGCACTACCCCGTCGTCTCCAACAAGCTTCGACTCCGATCAAGCCCAAAAGCCCGGAGAAGAAGAGGAGCGGCACTACCCCGTCGTCTCCAACAAGCTTCGACTCCGATCAAGCCCAAAAGCCCGGAGAAGAAGAAGAGCGGCACTACCCCGTCGTCTCCAACAAGCCTTCGACTCCGATCAAGCCCAAAAGCCCGGAGAAGAAGAGGAGCGGCACTACCCCGTCGTCTCCAACAAGCCTTCGACTCCGATCAAGCCCAAAAGCCCGGAGAAGAAGAGGAGCGGCACTACCCCGTCGTCTCCAACAAGCTTCGACTCCGATCAAGCCCAAAAGGCCGGAGAAGAAGAGGAGCGGCACTACCCCGTCGTCTCCAACAAGCTTCGACTCCAATCAAGCCCAAAAGCCCGGAGAAGAAGAGGAGCGGCACTACCCCGTCGCCTCCAACAAGCTTCGACTCCGATCAAGCCCAAAAGCCCGGAGAAGAAGAGGAGCGGCACTACCCCGTCGTCTCCAACAAGCTTCGACTCCGATCAAGCCCAAAAAGCCCGGAGAAGAAGAGGAGCGGCACTACCCCGTCGTCTCCAACAAGGCTTCGACTCCGATCAAGCCCAAAAGCCCGGAGAAGAAGAGGAGCGGCACTACCCCGTCGTCTCCAATAAATCCTCGATCCCGATCAAGCCCCAAAGCCCAGAGGAGAGAAGCGAAGCGTCATCACCCCGTCGTCTTCGACTAACACCTGCGCCATCCACGAAGAAGAAAGCCTGGAGCAGATCGCCTGAAGCGTCGCTACCCCGTCGTCTCCAACAAGCTTCGACTCCGATCAAGCCCAAAAGCCCGGAGAAGAAGAGGAGCGGCACTACCCCGTCGTCTCCAACAAGCCTTCGACTCCGATCAAGCCTAAAAGCTCGGAGAAGAAGAGGAGCGGCACTACCCCGTCGTCTCCAACAAGCTTCAACTCCGATCAAGCCCAAAAGCCCGGAGAAGAAGAGGAGCGGCACTACCCCGTCGTCTCCAACAAGCCTTCAACTCCGATCAAGCCCAAAAGCCCGGAGAAGAAGAGGAGCGGCACTACCCCGTCGGCTCCAACAAATCCTCGATCCCGATCAAGCCCCAAAGCCCGGAGGAGAGAAGCGAAGCGTCATCACCCCGTCGTCTTCGATTAACGCCTGCCCCATCCACGAAGAAGAAAGCCTGGAGCAGATCGTCTGAAGCGTCGCTACCCCGTCGTCTTCATCAACAAAAGCCGACGCTACAACCGTCGCACGGAGACCGTCGCTACCCTCGTCGTCTTCATCAACAAAAGTCGACGCTACAACCGTCGCACGGAGACCGTCGCTACCCTCGTCGTCTTCATCTATAAAAGCCGACGCCACAACCGTCGCACGGAGATCGGTGCTACCCCCACCATCTTCGAAAGCATTCTTCGACTCCGATCACGCCAAAGAAGCCCGGAGAAGAAGAGAAGTCCCGTCGACACGCAAACCGTCGAAGCACCGGAGAAGTAGCCCACGTCGTTCGAGGAAGAAGATCGAGTTGACGCTAAAGCTAAAGCCAACGCAAGAAGCCAAAGCAAAGCCCCAGTAAAGCCCGCGCCAAAGCAACGCAAGTGCCAAAGCCAAGCGACTACGCCGGCCACGAGCAAAAGCACCGCACGTTCTAGCCGATACGACGCGAAGTCCGGAAGAACGAAAGCATCGCAAGTCTCTCCCAGCTACGTCCAAGTGCAAGCGCCGAAGCAAAGCAAAAGCCAGAGCCACGCCGGATCAAAGCCAAAGCCAAAAAGCCAAAGCCAAAGCCAACGCCAAAAGCTAGATCGACGCCGCGAACCAACGATCAAGGACACCGAGGTCAAGCAAGGAACGAGGAAGACGCGAAGACCGAGGAACGAAGCCGAAAACCCCCTAGCCGAGAAAGCGCGAAGCATGGAAGGGACAAAGCAACGGTGGACATTCCTTCGCCTCTCCAAAACCCTCTCCCTGTAAAACCCCTGTCCTGGGCAGCCCCTTCAGAGCTCTCACACGAACACCACGTGGAGACGCGGATCAAAGGGATCCTCCAGAAGATCTTTCCCACAATCCCCTGATCAAAACTCGCCGCAACCCGGACTCGCTACACCCGAGCAACCCGGGTCCCGACCACAATTGTAATCTCGTGTGATTCGCAATAAAGACGACCCGCACTTTTTTCCGCGTCCACAGATTTCTGGCACGCCCGGTGGGACCTCTTCTCCTTTCATCCGTACGGTTGAAGAAGCTGCTTGAAGTTTGCAATGGCCGGAACAAACAACGATGCGTTTGCTCCAAGCCTCTCACCAATCGCCGAGTCTCCTCTACTCCGACACGGTGATCCAGTAAATCCGGAGGGTGATGCTCCTTCAATGGTGCGCGTCTACACTCGGCGTACACGGACTCTCGCGGACGTCTTCGTGCCAGAAGCTACTACCGAAGATGCTCGCCAAAGCGCCGACGAGGCCCTGGTGCATGAAGAAACGAGCCTCGATCCTGGAGCCCATGTCCAGAAGTTTGGGGAGGACCAGCCCCAACCCCGAACCCGTTCGGGTTCTCCAGCAGACGCTACACCTCCTCTGCAGGGGGCGAACATCAATCATCAGCCAGAAGCAAGTCGGCGTAACTACGTTTCCGATGATGACGGCGAGGATGCGAACATGCAACACCGAGACGTTCTCCGTCACCACCCTCCGACCGCTCTTCAGCTCCAAGTCATGCAGATGAACGAGCACATAGCGCAGATTACTCGACTGATGGAGGACAAGGATCGTCACATCAATACTCTGCTCCAAAAGCTAAGCGCAAAGGACGCTGCAGCAGTTAGCCAACCCGTCGCTTCTCCAGTAGCCGCTCCAGTTCCGCCTTCAACTCCCGTTCCTGCAGAAGTTGCTGCGACGGTTCAAGCAGCTACTCCAGCACTCTCCTCGGCTCCTGTCCCATTGGAAGTCGTCTCCCCAGCGCCAACCTCGGTGGCCACTCAACCTCCGGCAACGGCAACGATGAATGCTCAGCAAGTCCAAGCGTTGATAGCCGACATGATGCGTTCTCACGGCAGTGGCCTTCCTCCGATCACGGCGGCATACTCGAAGCCCTACACCACGAGGATCCAGCAGCTACGCTTCCCGGTCGGATTCCAGCCGCCAAAGTTTCAGCACTTCGACGGAAAGGGAAATCCAAGACAGCACGTCGCCCATTTCATCGAGACCTGCAATAATGCCGGCACATATGGCGACGAGATGGTGAAGCAATTCGTTCGCACCCTCAAAGGCAACGCGTTCGACTGGTACGTTGATCTTCCTGCAGGAACCATCGACAGCTGGGATCAGATAGAGAGGGAGTTCCTCAATCGCTTCTACAGTACCAGACGAACCGTCAGCATGATCGAACTCACCGCCGTCAAGCAAAGGAAAGATGAGCCAGTGATCGACTACATCGACAGGTGGAGGAACCTCGCGCTGAATTCACGAGACCGCTTGTCTGAAGACTCGGCCATCGAGATGTGCACCCAAGGCATGCACTGGGGTCTACTCTACATCCTCAAAGGTATCAAGCCTCGGTCTTTCGAAGAACTCACAACTCGGGCTCATGACATGGAACTCAGCCTAGCAAACCGCGGGGACTCGAAGAACAAGGACTTCTTGAAGATAGAGAAGAAGGACAAGCCACCGGTAACGAAACCGAAACAAGTCAATGTTGCCGACGTCGCTTCGACCTCCAAACCGCTCAAGATCGGTGGCAAGCCGGATCAGAAGAAGGGAGTCGCCATACCACCGCCTCCGCCGCCAAGATAAAGGATGACTCTCGAGGAGCTCGAAGCAAAGGAGTACCCCTTCCCAGACTCGGAAGTCTCCTCCATGTTCGACCAACTACTGCAAGAGAAGATGATAGAGCTTCCTCCTTCGAAGAGGCCCGAGCAGATGCATCGCGTCCACGACCCTCTCTTCTGCAAATACCACCGGATGGTGAGTCATCCCATCGAAAGATGCTTCGTCTTCAAGGAAAGAATCATGGCGCTCGCTAAGCAAGGGAAGATAGAGATCGACTCCGGGGAGGTTGCTACGGCCAACACGACGTCCATCACCTTCGGCCCCTTCTCGCCAGTACTCGTCGCTGCTCGGCGAAGCATGCCCAAATTGCGCATCAACCGTCAAGCTCCAATCGCTAAGTCAACTTCCCAGCAGAAAGTCTCGAAGCGACATCAACGTACTCCTGTATTCTCCGAGGAGGAAACACCGCTGCCCTGGGGGCAATCATCGCTCACGCCAGCACCTCTTCCAAGCAATGCTGCATCCCAACGGGCGCTCCAAAGGAGATACGATCAAGGAGATCCGGAAGTCGGTCTGCTGGGCCAACCTTCGGGGAAGTTTGACTATTATGTCCTCTACTCAAGGCCTCCGTCCGTTTCAATCAACGAAATCAAGCCCACCGGCTGGGAATCGGAAGACGTGCCAGTAGAGCCTCAAGAAGTGCCAGCACCTCTTCCAAGCAATGCGACGTCCCAATACGCTCTCCAGAAAAGATACGAGCAAGGAGATCCAGAAGTCGGTCTGCTGGGCCAGCCTTCGGGGAAGTTCGACTATTACGTCCTCTACTCAAGGCCTCCGTCCGTTCCAATCGACGAAATCAAGCCCACCGGCTGGGAATCGAAAGACGAGCAAGTGGAGCCTCAAGAAGAGCTAGTCCCTTCCAGTCAAGCTATGTCCCAACGCGCTCTTCGGGAAAGATACGAGCAAGGAGATCCGGAAGTCGGTCTGCTAGGCCAGCCTTCAGGGAAGCTCGACTATTACGTCCTCTATTCAAAGCCTCCATTGGTTTCAGCTAAAGAAATCAAGCCCACCGGCTGGGGATCGGAAGACGAGTCAGTAGAGCCTCCAGAAGAACAAGTACCTTCGAGGGAACCAGTTGCTGCTGTCGACCATCATCCTAGCGGAGGGGAATCCACCGACGAAGAAGCATGGGTCATGCTACCGCGGCGGCGAAAGCCATGGCAAGAAAAGAAGCTCAAGCAAGACCGTGTGATGAGGGGATTCACCAAGCGGAAGACCTACAAGAAGAAAAGCAAGACTCCGGGAAGGAAGGCGTTCAAAGTGCCGCCAGCAAGCCAAGACGATATCCTTCAGCAGAGTCTTCCAGAGCCGACAACTTTGCAAGAGTTCTTCCCAGATCACTTCCTCCCAGCGGACCAACACATCGAGGTGTCTTGTTGCATGGTCGAAGTCCATGAGGCGTCGGAAGGAAGGAACGAAAGCGAAACTTCTGGAGAAGGCGACTCCGCAGATGAGGGAGACGATTCTGACGAAGGGGGCACTGCCTCTCACGACGAAGCAATCTTGCACATGCCGCTCGTAGAGGCTTTGCATCTTCTGAAGAAGGCTCGCCTGGCAATGGCGGCGGCCTTGGCCGATCCAGATAGCTACAAAAGGAAAAGGAAGGACGACCAGAAGCGCAAAGCTGTAGCCTCGTGTGATGCGACGATAACCTTTTCAGATGAGGACCTGTAACTCGGAACGCGATTGCACAACCGGCCTCTTTACGTCTCGGGATACATCAAGGAGAAGCCAGTGAACCGAATCTTGTTGGACTGTGGCTCCGCCGTCAACATCATGCCTATCCAGACGATGCGGCAACTCGGCATCACCGACGACCAGCTTTCACCAAGTCAGTTAGTCATTCAAGGGTTCAACCAGGGCGGACAATCCACCGTCGGAATCATTCGCCTGAAGCTGTCAATTGGCCCGCTGGATACAACGGTCCTCTTCCACATCATCGATTGCCAGACGTCATATCGCCTCCTATTAGGAAGACCATGGCTGCACGAGAACGGCATCGTGGTATCCACCTGGCACCAGTGCCTCAAGTACTACGAAGAAGGCGTGGAGAGGTGCATAGTTGCGGACGACAAGCCATTCAACGAGGCCGAGGCACACCTGGCCGACGCTAAATTCTACCAAGCAAAGGGGCTGGTCGCGGAAGTTCTGCCAGCTAAAGCCCCTCGAGCCCAAAAGATTGAAGAAGTAAAGAAGGACAAGACTCCTCTTCCCGTGAATCCGGTGCCACCCTCTGACGAGGCAAGACTCAAGGTCCAAGGAACGCCGAAACCTAGGCAAAGGATGCGCATCAACTTCGAGCCAAGAGCAATGCAACATACCCCTTTGCCGGTCCAAACGGCACCTATCCTGCGTCTCGCGCCGCAGTGGCTCCGTAAATCCGAGCGATCGCCTTCTACTCCGACAAGGAAGCTGGCCCCGTCGTTATCTCAGGCCAACGTCATCACTCTGCAAGAAATGACGGTGCCATTACCTAGCCTGACAGAAGCTCCGAACCCAAGCAGACCCGTCGAATCAGCAGACCTCGAGCAACTCGGATTTAAGCCGAAAGGGAGTTGGGGGCAAAACGCTGCCAAGTTGCTGTTTAGAGCTGGCTACAACGAGGAAAGCGCCATGGGCACACTCCCACCGGCAGCAACTCCACATGGGATGACGAGAACTCAAGCTCGGCTGTTTCAAAACGGAGAGCAAATTCCCCCGAACCGTCGAGGCATCGGCTCCAGTCAAGATCCATTGGTCATCAGAACCGCAACAAAGAAGACCTTCACCTCGAACTACATCGAGGCGAGGATGGTAGATGAAGCAGCTGAAGGATCGACAATCTCCGATGCACTCTCTACCTACCTCAGCCATCCAGACAGCAGGAGAAGACGACGACGGGCTCGATACCAAGCCTTGTTCCGGAAGCAAACCAGAGGTGGTAAAGACTGGTCGAATCGAAAACGCACATCCGTGTTCGAGAGGCTCGGGCCAGTCAAACAATCAAAGAAGAAGTCGGCGTTCGATCGTCTGGGGATGCCAATCAAGGACTTCGTCTCAACACCCACCCACCCACCCATGGCGGCCGTCAATCATATCTCCATTACGAATCCCGACAACGATGATACTTCTACTTCGGACGACGAATTGCAAGATGCCCCGTCGGTCCTCGCAGAAGGGGGGCAGTCCACCGTTGATGACTCAAAGAAAGGGGGCAGTCCAAGAAGACGACGACGGCATACTTCTTCAGTGCCTAGGGCCAAATCCTTACTGTCTTGGGGGCAACCGTCTCTCATGCAAGCACTCCCTCTTCCAAACAAAGCTACGTCCCGGCACCTGCTCAAAGCTAGAGACGAACAAAGAAGCCCCGAAGTCAACCTGCTAGGCCAACCATCGGGCAAAATTGACTATTATGTCCTCTACTCCAGGCCTCCTTCGATTCCAAATGAAGAAATCAAGCCAACCAGCTGGGGATCAGAAGATGAATCGGTACAGTCTCTAGAAGTGCAAGTCCTTCCGATCAAAGAAGTGCCTTCAGTTGCAGCACCAGTTCTTCACCTTGGCGAGGAAGATCTTACTGATGAAAACACGCGGGCTGTGGCGCCTCGAGGGAGAAGGCCACGACGATCAAGCTACAGGATAGCACGTCTGGCTAACCATAAGAAAAACCGGGCGACAAGAAAACTCCCCAGAAGAAAGTCCTTCAAGGAAAAGAATGAAGCTCCAGGAAAAAAGACGTCCAAAGTACCACCGGCAAATCTGAAAAATTTCCTCCAGCAAAGCTTTCTAGAGCCGGCGACACTCCAGGAGTTCTTTCCCAATTGCTTCCTTGAAGCTGATCAAAACTTCAAGGTCTCCTGCTGCATGATGGAAGTTCACCGCGTGCTCCGGAAATACAATGAAGAAAGCGACTCCAACATAAAAAGGCATGGGGAGAAGCATCACTGCCAACGGCAAGCTGTTCAACAAGGCTAAAGCACACCTTGCTGATGCCAAGTTTTACAAGGCCAAAGACTTCGTTGCAGAAGCTCCTTCAGCAAAAGCTCCACAAGTCCAGGAAGCCAAAGCAGCTGCGATGGACAAAAACTCTCAACTTGCAAAACCAGTGACATCCTCCAGCCAGATGGTGCACAAAAATAAGGAAGCGCCAGCATCAAGACGGAAAATTCATGTCAACTTCAAATCAAGCTCGATGTGAGGCGTTCTGTTGCTTGCTCAAGTTGCTTCAGTCCTGCGGCTCGTACCTCAATGGCTTCGCAAACCAGGACGATCGCCTTCCCCTCCAGCAAAGGAACCAGCGTTATCATTCTTCGGGGCCAACTTCAGCACGTTGCAAGAGATGACACTACCGTTACGTGGTCTGTTGCACATCTCGAGCTCAACCGAGTCTTTCGAGCGCACCAGCTCTGAGCAACTCACAATCAAGCCAGATGGCACTCGGGGGCAAAACTCCACCGAATTGATGTTCAAATCCAGCCTCAGCAAAGAAAGCATGGCGCACATGGGTTCACTACCCTCAGCTGCAATACCATATCGCCTGACAAAGACTCAAGCTTGCCTCTTCAAAAGCGGCGAACGAATCCTTCCAAATCGCCGAGGCATTCACTCCAGTCAAACTCCAGCAGTCATCAAAACTCCAGTCAAGAAGATCTTCACTTCTAACTACATTGAAGCGAAGAGGGCAGGCAACAACCGCGAACCAGTGGCGACTTTGCCTACCAGCTGCAAGTCCCTCAAGAGGTACTTTGCTTAGCGCAAGGTTACCCCCCTTGCCCGAAAAAAAAAAAAAAAAAAAAGGGAGCCACCTTCCTGGCCTTCAACGCCTCCGACTCATCCTCGCACCAGGCGATCGCCACCATACTCGGCTTCGTCTTTTCGCCGTGCCGTTGTCATTATGCTCCCGCACCAAGAAGACGATAACACTCCGCTGAAGAATCTTTCGGCTCCAAGCCACCGAAGAATGCTTCGCCGCCAAGACTGAAGCTTTCGTCTTCGCGAGCCGTCAAAGAATCCTTCGTCTTCAAGCCGCCAAAGGAGCTTTGGTCTCCAAGCATCGAAGAAGCCTTCGTCTCCAAGCCGATGGAAGCCTTCGTCTTCAAGCGCCGCGCACCATCGCCGTCGCCGCCGCCGTCGATGAAAGAGGCGACACCGGGAAGACGGAGCAAGTCTCATGCAACCCCAGGCAGCACTCTTCCGCCAACGGCCTCCAAGCATCGAAGAAGCCTTTGTCTCCAAGCCGATGGAAGCCTTCATCTTCAAGCGTCGCGCACCATCGCCGTCGCCGTCGACGAAAGAGGCGACACCGAGAAGACGGAGCAAGTCTCGTGCAACCCCAGGCAGCACTCTTCCGCCGACGGTCTCCAAGCATCGAAGAAGCCTTCGTCTCCAAGCCGACGGAAGCCTTCGTCTTCAAGCGACGCGCACCATCGTCGCCGCCGTCGACGAAAGAGGCGACACCGGGAAGACGGAGCAAGTCTCGTGCAACCCCAGGCAGCACTCTTCCACCAACGGTCTCCAAGCATCGAAGAAGCCTTCGTCTCCAAGCCGACGGAAGCCTTCGTCTTCAAGCGTCGCGCACCATCGCCGCCGCCGTCGACAAAAGAGGCGACACCGGGAAGACGGAGCAAGTCTCGTGCAACCCCAGGCAGCACTCTTCCGCCGACGGTCTCCAAGCATCGAAGAAGCCTTCGTCTCCAAGCCGACGGAAGCCTTCGTCTTCAAGCGACGCGCACCATTGCCGCCGCCGTCGACGAAAGAGGCGACACCGGGAAGACGGAGCAAGTCTCGTGCAACCCCAGGCAGCACTCTTTCGCCGACGGTCTCCAAGCATCGAAGAAGCCTTCGTCTCCAAGCCGACGGAAGCCTTCGTCTTCAAGCGCCGCACCAGCCGGCCTCCGGGCCCCACGCCGCACCAGCTGGCCACCGCGCCTCGTGCCGCACCATACACCGCTATTGCGCCCCGGCCACGGCCCGCGCCTGCATCGCACTCCGCGCCCATGCCGGATGACGCCGTGTCGCAGCTCTTGCGCCATGCACCACTGCTGTTGTTCTCCGCATTCGACCGGTAGAAGAGGAGAGAAAAAAAAAAAAAGGGTTGTGTTCGGTCAGGAGAGAAAACCACAGCCCCCTCCCCATTGGCCCAAAAAAAAAAAAAAAAAAAAAAAAACTAAGAGGGAAAGCGGGGCCCGCAGCCTCCTCTCCCCCAAAGAGAACCAGACAGCAGAGGAGGGGGGGGGGGGCCCGCTGCCTCCTCCTTCTCCTCCGATCCAGTCGGGGGGGGGGGAGCCCGCGCCCGACTTGCGCACGCCGGCCCCCACGCCCGGCTCCGACGTGGCCGGCCCCCGCGCCCGACTCGCGCACGCCGCCGCCCTGCCCGACCTCCGGCTCCGCGCCCCGGCGACGGCCTCCGCCCGCGCCGCGTGCCACCTGCGCGCGTCCCCGCAAGCGCCGCCCGCGCCCCGGCCACCGCCGCCGGCCCCGACTTCCGCACCGACGCCACCGCCCGGCTCGCGCCCGCCGTCGGCCCCGCCACTGCCGCCACCGCCTGCGCACCGCCCTCGCGCGCACGTCCCCGGCCGCCGCTCCGACCGCCAACGCCGCCGCTGCGCCCCTACCCGGCCTCCGTGCGCACTACAGCCAGCAGCCGCTGCCGCTGTCGCCTGCGCCCCGGCCAACTCCGCGCGCACCACAGCCGGCCGCTGCTGCAGCTGCCTCCGCATACCAGAACCAGAAGAAGGAGAAGAAAGAAAGAAAACAAAAGAAAGGAAAGGAAAGAAAAGAAAAGGAAAGAAAAGAAAGAAAGAAAAGAAAGAAAAGAAAAGGAAAGAAAGAAAAAGAAAAGGAAAGAAAAAAAAAGAAGAAAAGAAAAGAAAAGAAAAGGAAAGAAAAAAGAAATAAAAAGAAGGAAAAGGAAGGAAAGAAAAAGAAGGGTCCGCGAGCCACTGGCACCCGCACCGCAGCCCGCGCGCCGCTCGGCCATCGCCTGCCGCTGCTGCTGCTACTGCCTCCGCGAGCCACCACCGCCGCGGCACCCCGGCCTTCGCGCGCGCCGTAGCTAGCCACCGTCGCTACTGCTGTACTCCGCGCAAAAAAAAAAAAGAAAAAAAAAAAAAAAAAAAAGGAAAGGGGAGCTTCGCCTCGCTTGCAATGTCTCCACCTCCTCCTCATCGCGCCGAGGTGCGTCACCATCGCCAACACTCCGCCGGGGTGCATCGCCTTCATCTTCGCGCCTTCGTCACCCGCGCGCCGCCATGGGACTACGTCGAGACATGTTGCCTTCGTCTTCACGCTCCCGTCTCTCCTAGGTCGCCTTCGGACATCGTGCAACGGTCGCCGTCGACAATCGGCCTCGTCATTGCGCTCCCACACCGAGGGAGGGGCGACAGTCCTCCGCCGAGAGGCACCGTCGCCGTCATCGCACTCCAGTCGCCCTCGCGCCAGTCTCGAACTCCGTGCAACGACCACCTTCGACGTCCGTGCAAACTTCGGAGCAAAAGAAGTCCGCAACGAGGAAGATGATCGAAACTCTAGCGAGGGTCTCCTCCGCAAGCAGGAGCCGCCGCCGCCGATGAAAGAGCCGACAACTAGGAAGACGGAGCAAGTTGCGTGCAATCCCAGGCAGCACTGTTTCGACTGCGGTCTCCAAGCTCCAGCCTTTCGCAAAAAAAAAAAAAAAAAGGCACAGGATGAAAGGGGTAGGGGCTCTTAAATAAGCCACCAGGCCCATCCAAGAAAGGAATCAAGGACAAGTGCTCTACGATTCTTACGCGTCCAAACCCGACACGTCCTCATCGACACACTCGTCCTTGAGGGGGCATTTGTAGACACACGAATTTCATCGGACCCGGACCCGACTTACGTGTGCCGACGTGGATGCAAACCCGACGCGCTCGGACCCGGACCCGACTCGAAGGCCCCTACGTGGATGCAAACCCGATGACTCGGACCCGACTCGCACCTAGCAAAAGAGGAGCGGACCCCAGTTCAAGAGGGGCCGGCCCCTACTAGGGTCCGAACCCCATGGGGCCGGCCCCTACTAGGACCCGAACCCCATGGGGGCCGGCCCTATTGGGACCCGAACCTCATGGGGCCGGCCGGCCCTGCAAGGAAAGGGAAGAAAAAAGAAAGAAAAGAAAAAAGAAAGAAAAGAAAAAGGAAAGGAAAGAAAAAGAAAGAAAAGAAAAAGGAAAGGAAAGAAAGGAAAGAAAAGAAAAAGGAAAGAAAAGAAAAGGAAAGAAAAGAAAGAAAAGGAAAAAATACCGCCATGCGCGGGGGGAGGTAGCGTATGACGTCTGCACACACGCGGATCTGCGCCGATCCCTCGATCCGACGCACAAGACGAAGCGCCCGATCGCCATCGATTTCGTGCGCAAAATCCAGCCATAATTGCACCCGCCAGAAAAGAAAAACAACTAAATGTTATTCCCTTCATCAATGGATGAATAAAATCCGGGTAATTATGAGAGAGATACAAAAGGGATTTAAAATTAAAAAGTTCCCATATCTCTCTCCCCACCTCTTTGCCTATAAATAGAGGGGGTGGGGGAAGGAAAAAATGGTCGGGAAATTGAAGACGAAACGCCAGAGCTCTGCAGAAGAGGAGACGCTTCTTCATCGACCCAAGGCTTCACGAGGCACAGTCAAGCCTGTCCCGAGGGATCGGCTTACTGAAAGTCCTCATCAATGTGAAGACCCTTGCACACGAAGATCATCCCTTCGACTCCGTGCACGAAGAAAAAAGCTCGGAGAAGAAGAACCCTTCGACTCCGAAGACGCCAGAAGCAAAGGCCGGAGAAGAAGAGGAGCGGCACTACCTCGTCGTCTCCAACAAGCTTCGACTCCGATCAAGCCCAAAAGCCCGGAGAAGAAGAGGAGCGGCACTACCCCGTCGTCTCCAACAAGCTTCGACTCCGATCAAGCCCAAAAGCCCGGAGAAGAAGAGGAGCGGCACTACCCCGTCGTCTCCAACAAGCTTCGACTCCGATCAAGCCCAAAAGCCCGGAGAAGAAGAGGAGCGGCACTACCCCGTCGTCTCCAACAAGCTTCGACTCCGATCAAGCCCAAAAGCCCGGAGAAGAAGAAGAGCGGCACTACCCCGTCGTCTCCAACAAGCTTCGACTCCGATCAAGCCCAAAAGCCCGGAGAAGAAGAGGAGCGGCACTACCCCGTCGTCTCCAACAAGCTTCGACTCCGATCAAGCCCAAAAGCCCGGAGAAGAAGAAGAGCGGCACTACCCCGTCGTCTCCAACAAGCCTTCGACTCCGATCAAGCCCAAAAGCCCGGAGAAGAAGAGGAGCGGCACTACCCCGTCGTCTCCAACAAGCCTTCGACTCCGATCAAGCCCAAAAGCCCGGAGAAGAAGAGGAGCGGCACTACCCCGTCGTCTCCAACAAGCTTCGACTCCGATCAAGCCCAAAAGGCCGGAGAAGAAGAGGAGCGGCACTACCCCGTCGTCTCCAACAAGCTTCGACTCCGATCAAGCACAAAAGCCCGGAGAAGAAGAGGAGCGACACTACCCCGTCGCCTCCAACAAGCTTCGACTCCGATCAAGCCCAAAAGCCCGGAGAAGAAGAGGAGCGGCACTACCCCGTCGTCTCCAACAAGCTTCGACTCCGATCAAGCCCAAAAAGCCCGGAGAAGAAGAGGAGCGGCACTACCCCGTCGTCTCCAACAAGGCTTCGACTCCGATCAAGCCCAAAAGACCGGAGAAGAAGAGGAGCGACACTACCCCGTCGTCTCCAACAAATCCTCGATCCCGATCAAGCCCCAAAGCCCGGAGGAGAGAAGCGAAGCGTCATCACCCCGTCGTCTTCGACTAACACCTGCGCCATCCACGAAGAAGAAAGCCTGGAGCAGATCGCCTGAAGCGTCGCTACCCCGTCGTCTCCAACAAGCTTCGACTCCGATCAAGCCCAAAAGCCCGGAGAAGAAGAGGAGCGGCACTACCCCGTCGTCTCCAACAAGCCTTCGACTCCGATCAAGCCTAAAAGCCCGGAGAAGAAGAGGAGCGGCACTACCCCATCGTCTCCAACAAGCTTCAACTCCGATCAAGCCCAAAAGCCCGGAGAAGAAGAGGAGCGGCACTATCCCGTCGTCTCCAACAAGCCTTCAACTCCGATCAAGCCCAAAAGCCCGGAGAAGAAGAGGAGCGGCACTACCCCGTCGGCTCCAACAAATCCTCGATCCCGATCAAGCCCCAAAGCCCGGAGGAGAGAAGCGAAGCGTCATCACCCCGTCGTCTTCGATTAACGCCTGCCCCATCCACGAAGAAGAAAGCCTGGAGCAGATCGTCTGAAGCGTCGCTACCCCGTCGTCTTCATCAACAAAAGCCGACGCTACAACCGTCGCACGGAGACCGTCGCTACCCTCGTCGTCTTCATCAACAAAAGTCGACGCTACAACCGTCGCACGGAGACCGTCGCTACCCTCGTCGTCTTCATCTACAAAAGCCGACGCCACAACCGTCGCACGGAGATCGGTGCTACCCCCACCATCTTCGAAAGCATTCTTCGACTCCGATCACGCCAAAGAAGCCCGGAGAAGAAGAGAAGTCCCGTCGACACGCAAACCGTCGAAGCACCGGAGAAGTAGCCCACGTCGTTCGAGGAAGAAGATCGAGTTGACGCTAAAGCTAAAGCCAACGCAAGAAGCCAAAGCAAAGCCCCAGTAAAGCCCGCGCCAAAGCAACGCAAGTGCCAAAGCCAAGCGACTACGCCGGCCACGAGCAAAAGCACCGCACGTTCTAGCCGATACGACGCGAAGTCCGGAAGAACGAAAGCATCGCAAGTCTCTCCCAGCTACGTCCAAGTGCAAGCGCCGAAGCAAAGCAAAAGCCAGAGCCACGCCGGATCAAAGCCAAAGCCAAAAAGCCAAAGCCAAAGCCAAAGCCAACGCCAAAAGCTAGATCGACGCCGAGAACCGACGATCAAGGACACCGAGGTCAAGCAAGGAACGAGGAAGACGCGAAGACCGAGGAACGAAGCCGAAAACCCCCTAGCCGAGAAAGCGCGAAGCACGGAAGGGACAAAGCAACGGTGGACATTCCTTAGCCTCTCCAAAACCCTCTCCCTGTAAAACCCCTGTCCTGGGCAGCCCCTTCAGAGCTCTCGCACGAACACCACGTGGAGACGCGGATCAAAGGGATCCCCCAGAAGATCTTTCCCACAATCCCCTGATCAAAACTCGCCGCAACCCGGACTCGCTACACCCGAGCAACCCGGGTCCCGGCCACAATTGTAATCTCGTGTGATTCGCAATAAAGACGACCCGCGCTTTTTTCCGCGTCCACAAACACTCATAGCTTAGATTCAACTAAACTATGAGGTGTGTAAACTAGGGTGTTACAGTCTTTGATTCGGTGTCCAATCTGATTACTAACTGCTAACCCTCTGAGATGTGTAAACTGGTACATTCAAATCTCTCGTGTACAAATATCATCAAGATACTTGAGTCACCTAGAGCACATCTTAGTGGACTAGTGGTATGTTCTTATCCTCAACTGAGATATCAAGTTATCTATGATAGGTGCATAGCATTTTACTAATCTTTATCCTAGAGTCAACTATCGTGGATTGACATGTAGAACACAACCAATCCCAATACTATCCTAGTATGACAACAGTAGTAGAAACGCACAAGAAAGATTTTTACAAGGAAACTCAACTGGAAAATACCTCGTCAAGCAAGCTCGCAACCCTATGCAAATCCACTATGATTTTGAAGTTACAGGTTAGACACGCAACCCTAAGGTCGAGACAGATGCATACTCGATCACTACACTCCTTCCTCCTGCTGCTCTTCCATGGTCAATGCTCCCATGATCAATCCCTAGTGGTGGATCCTACTCTACAAGGATGTTACGCACCGCACGACCTTAAGGTACCAATCAAGATGAGTTTGCAATCTAGACCTACAACTCCGATTACCCTTAACAGATATTACACATTTTTAAGGCTCTTTTTGGATATTACATACCAAATAGAGTGGTTGAAAAAATCCTATGGTAGAGGCTCGCAACGGAAGCGATTAAGCGGTCGAAAAACCGTTTATGGTGTACGTTACACGATTAAAACTTTCATTGAAACTAATCTACATGTGCATGCATGTGTGTGCACGTGATTCGAACATCCTAACGGTAATCTAGCGTTATGAATATCTAACATGCATACAAATCATAGAACTCGCTAGATCTACATGTTAGAATATGTGTACCTTTCGTGCGAATCTTTTAACCGTGAAGAATTGTCTTATTTGTCGATGGAGGCAGAAGATCGTCCATGAAGAAGTCGATTGTATGCCAGAAGATGATGCATTCTTGTTTATCCGATCTCACACGATGCACGGAACGTCGCTCTCGGATCTCTGAGTGACTCCGAAGAACAACCGACCCTATTATTGGGGGATTCTTATCCCTAACATATAGGGGCCGGCCTTGACTAGGTCTCCCACACCTAGGGTCGGCCACTAGTGAGGCATGAGAGTGCATGTTTTTACCAAAATGCCCTTATGCCTCTAAATGATCATTTCTAGTGTGCGAGACTTAGCGGCTCATCCTTGAGTAAACTTTACAAGTGACTTCACTATTCACTGAGGTTTCCAAAGGGTGCCCCTAGTACAACTAGTCAACTCGCAACATGTCCCGGTGCATCGCACCCATGTAGCGAAGTTCACTTATGGCGAGGGATAACTACATTCGCCTCTATATTAGTCTAGGGTTTCCCCTTAGTACTCGCACATAGTTACGCATTTCCCATGCACTAGTGTGAAGCACACACGGAGTGTAGACTTCTTTCTTCCTCTTACTACTTACTGTGTTCCGAGGAGATGGTTCAAGAATCATATATAATATGGATAAGGTGGAACCATTAGGGATCAGGGTTTATGGCTTCCAACTCAAGCTTGATCAACACACACCCGAGTGTACCATCGATCCTCTAAGCTCGAGTTAACCTATGTAGCCACCCAGAGTGCAACGCAAGCTGCACTCCAATTCACCCAGACTTACTATGTTCTACCGTATACCCCTGCTCTCCGCTTAGAAGTGGTAAACTCGATGTCCCTCCACTTGGTGCCATGATGTAATTCGAGCGATGGAGAACTCCATCAGACTTGAATGCTCATATGACTTGGTTCCTTTCCAGTTGACCTATACATCGTACCTCTGATTACGCCGAGTAATCGAACCCGGTCAACAGTCAAACTGATAACCACCAGGCCTGGATTTGGTACAGTGTAAGTCAGACCAAGGAACACACCTCCCGTCAGATGTGTGGATGGCCTGCAGGAGTGACACGCTGATGCAACGCTAGCCAGGTAACCCAGTACACCGTGGTTTTGGTATGCCAAAGCACCACTCAACTGGTTAGTCCATCAGATGTGGTTTCTCAGGATTTAGGATCGTTTTACCCTAAGTAGAAACACGGCTTAGTGTACCAGTGTCTGCTCACTAATCTGTACACTGTTAGTTTCGTTCGACCACAGATACTGTGACTGGTGATGACCATGGTGAAGACACCCCATGCATTATCATCCCCAACAGCTTAACATGATGAGGTGACCAACCTGATCATAACTGCAAACTTATTTAGATTACATAAGACCAATCCACTCAGTCTTCAACTCAGTGGACTACCATGTAGCCATGGCTCTCTGTTCTTAAAAGAATACGTAACTGTGCTACGTATCAACATGCATCTCATATAATAACTATCAACCTTTATTATTAGATCAAAACATAAAGTTTTACAAGCTTAGAACACACCAATTCTAATAATCTCCCACTTGGTCTAGCGAAGTAAAACGGTTTTAACTCCCATCGCGTCCATATGTCGCTCGAATGTCTTGGTAGATATCGCCTTAGTAAAAGGATCAACAACATTATCTGCAGATGCAATCTGTGTCACCGCTACTCGCCCTTGCTTTTGAAACTGTCGAATCAAGTAGAATTTGCGCTCAATGTGTTTCCCCTTCTGGTGGTGTCTTGGCTCTTTGGTTTGTGCAACCGCCCTACTATTATTGCAATAAATTACAATAGATAATTGGGCCTCTGGTACACACCCCAAGTCCGTAAGGAACTGCTTGAGCCATACCATTTTTTTGGCTGCCTCGCACGTTGCAACGTACTTAGTCTCTGTAGTAGAATCCGCGATATATTTCTGCTTCACACTACCAACTAACCGTTGCTCCTCCTAACATAAACACAAATCCTGATATCGATTTTTTGGATTCTAAATCTGACATAAAGTCAAAATCTATGTATCCAATCGACGTCAGTTCCTGTGCAGTGTAGACTAACTCATAGTTCTTTGTTCTATGAAAAAGCTTGAGTATACACTTCACGGCTGTCTAGTGATCTAGACCTGGATTCAACTGAAACCGATCCATCATACCTACTGCGAAACAAATATTTGGCCTTGTACAATGCATAGCATACATTAGGTTATCCACTGCCGAAGCATAAGGTACCTTCTGTATTTCCGCTCTCTTCTCAGGTGTTTTGGGACCTTGATCCTTAGACAGTTTTATGCCATATTTAAATGGCACAAAACCCTTCTTGGAGTTTTGTATATCAAACCTAGCCATAACCTTATCTATATACGCGGCCTGTGATAGAGAGAATCCTATTTTGGCGATCTCGTGTTACTTTGATCCCTAAAACATAACTCGCTTCACCTAGGTCTTTCATATCGAACTGTGTTGACAGCCAGATCTTTACCATTGGCAATGTTCCAACATCATTCGTAATGAGCAGAATATTATCTACGTAAAGTATCAAATACACCACTATAGTTTTGTCACTCGTCTTGTATACACATGGTTAATTCATCCTCGTTTTGAGTAAATCCATATGACTGGATTGCCTGATCAAAATGAATGTTTCAACTTCAATTAGGCCATTTGGACCCGCGCAACCACCCAAATGATGAGTCCAGGCCCAAAAAGCATCGACACAGGGCTCATAGATCGAGCGGGCCTTATTTAGGGTTTGGTAGAGACCCAAATAAGGGTCTAATAAGGAGGCCCAAGACCAGCATCACCTCAGTACTGTCACGTCATCACTACCATATTAGAACATACTTCAGCTCTAAAAGGACCCATATGGCTTACAGAAAAAGGGGTTGGTGGGTTGTTTAGGGGAAAAGGGGATTCCAGAGCCATAGCTCTTTTCTTCTAGTTCTCTACTAGTTACTCCGTTCAACTCCATTGTAAGAAGCTTCTTTTGGCATGTCGAGGGAACGCTCACCCCCCTTTCACATACATTATAGTGCAAACCAGGTGGCACCTCTTGCCCGAAGATGTAGGTCGCAAGACCGAACTTCGTCAATAACTCCTGTGTCATCTCTCTCTCTCTCTCTCTCTCTCTCTCTCTCTCTCTCTCCCTCCCTCTAATCTCTATCTCTACAATATACAAACCATCCACATTCAATCAAGAATTATGGGGTGAGGTTCCCGATCAAGATGGCATAAAAATTTCCCCTATATCTTCTTCATGAAGTCTCACACTCTCTAGTGACTCTCACTGTTTGAGAGATAGAGAGAGAGGGGTACCCGTGGGGGGAAATTACGGCCGTTGTATGATCTCCCTCCAATAATCGATTGATGGCTGAATTCGAATGGGGTATACTATGGAGTGTTGAGCTGTCACGTAGACACTGTTTAATAGGGAGAGAGATATAGAAAAGAGAGAGGGAGTTGACACAGGATGTGGTGACGAAGTTCGGTCGAAGCCTACGTCTTCGTGCAGTAAGACACCTTTGAATCCATTAACGCTAAAAAGTAAAGCTACTCTCGATAGGCCGAAGAGTGCTTGTACAAGTAGACAGAGGGTGGAGTTGGGTTGACTAGAGTCTGATTACGAGAAGGCTCTGGGAGCTCTGGAAAATAGAAAGTAGAATCGAGAATAATGAATTCCAGTCTGATTTATTTACAGGATCTGCTATTAATAGAGTTTTGAGAATATCTGGGATTTTGGTAAATATCCGGGGGGGATTTACCAGATCCCAAGTAGTCCTTGTGGGCCCTAGGCAGGGCTGGCGGGTCCCATAGTCATCTTCGTGGACCCCAGGCAGGGCTGGTGGGTCCCACCGTCATCTTCGTGGGCCCCAGACAGGATTGGCGGATCCCATTATCATTTTCGTGGGTTCTAGACAGGGCTGGCGGGTCCCACTGTCATCTTCGTGGGTTCTAGGTAGGCCTGGAGGGTTCCATCATTAGGCATTAGCCAGATTTTGCACCCACAGTACCTAGTATAGACACATTACATCTCCTTCCTTGTATGGGGTGATACAACCATTATTTTTTTTGAGAAACCCTGATCAGTAATGAGAGAGGATTAGGTAGCCCCCGACCAATTTATTAGAAAAAACAATTTAAATGGAATTACAAAAGGTTGACATCTCCGGAGAGTCTCGTCTCAATAACAATTTAGCTCACAGCTTGAACAACCCTAATCCCATAGAGCGTATCTCTTCGATCGATGTCAATTTCCTCTTGAAGATCCGATTGTTCCTCTCAAACCAAATCGCACATAAAATTGCCTTCGCCAAGATATCCTAGACCGGACGACTAGCTTTGGGCACTCTCATTCGCTTCCACGTTGTCCAAACCTATCGAGGTGATGATGGAAAGCCTCTGAGATGGAGTTTCTCTGATATGCTAGGCCAGATACTATGAGCTAATGGGTATCAGAGTAGGACATGCGAAACCATCTCTTCATCATCCATATTGCAAAATGTATATTTAGGGGCATCCACTAGTGTACTATTGTACTGTGCTAATGGGGAGATACAACCATTGTTACTTAGGTTGTATAGACGGTGGCTTAGAGCCCATGATAATTGTGGGTACCAAAGTAGGCAGCATCGCCTGAAGCGTGGCGCGTGGCACAAGGCATTCGGGTCACCCACAAGGCATTCGGGTCACCCACATGCAGCGAAGCTGAACCAGTGGACCCCAAGAGGAGCAAGCTCATCGTAGCCGGTCATCGCACTAAATGGCAGACCATCCGACGGAGGCTAAGAGTCAAGTTGATTGGGCCTATCCGATGCGATCCGAGCGGCCCGATCGGGTCACTAAGATCTGGGTGCATCGAGCCGTACGATGGTAGTAGCCAGGAGAGGATAAAAACACATATTCACTTGCATCCTCTAAGCAAACTCTCATCCTCCCCTCCTACGAGAACGAATTTTTTTATTAAGAAAATAACATTAATTATTCACTTACATCCTCTAACCCAAGAGCGGATAAAAACACATACTACAATCCATACGAGCTTTGTCCATCACCTCCCGAGAAAAGTTTGACCATCATATAAACAACCCCCAATGATCCGAGCAAAGTTAGCTGATCATGATGAATAGCATAAAATCTATATAACATGGCACAACTGTATTGTGCTGACTAGACAAAATGGAACACTGAGTAAACAAAAACACGTATGCTGACTAGACAAATTCAAACTGACAAAAACTAACAAAGAAACATAGAGATTGTTAATGTATATATAGATGGGTCGGGTTTACTGTACAGTCGGGTCGGGTTGTATAGTGATACATGTACATATATTGGGCTTGAGTCCCTTAATGGAATGCATTCTATTCCTCTCCAAACCCTAGCCGTCATCTCCTAACATGGTATTAGAGCTCTAGGGTTTCTCACGCGACGACGGCGACGACGGCACCAACCTCCGGCTTCTCCTTCACCCCGGCAGCACCCCGGCAGCACCTTCGGCTTCTCCTTCCCCCCCGGCAGCACCTCTGCCCACTCCAGCCCCCTTCCTCAGCCACGACAGCCCCCTCCGCCTCCTTCCTCTGCCCCGACAACCCCCTCCGCCCCCTTCCCCTGCCTCCACAGCCCCCTCCGCCCCCCTCCTCTGCCCCACCAGCCCCCTCCCTCTGTCCCGCAAACCCCACCCGCCCTCTTCCTCTGCCCCGACAACCCCCTCCGCCCCCTTCCTCTGCCTCCACAGCCCCCTCCGCCCCCTTCCTCTGCCCCGACCGCCCCCTCCGCCCCTTTCCTCTGCCCCGACAGCCCCGACAGCCCCCTCCGCCCCTTTCCTCTACCCTGACAGCCCCCTCCGCCCCTTTCCTCTGCCCCGACAGCCCCGACAGCCCCCTCCGCCCCCTTCCTCTGCCCCGCCAGCCCCACCCGCCCCCCTCCATCTGCCCCGACAGCCCCCTCCGACCCGACGTCCCAATCACCTGCACACCTTCTCCCGGTTCCCTTCTCCTTTGAGCCTCCTCCATGGCTTCTCCTGCCATGCCGTCCGTCGTTGCGATCTCTCCACCGCTGAAGGCGGTCGCCTTTCAGCTGGCATCAGCCAGCGACTGGCCTGACTGGTCCCTCACCGTCGAGGCCGCACTCTCCAGTCGTGATCTGTGGGGTCACATCACCGGCGAGGATCCTCCTCCCACTGACTACTCCGGTTCCTCCTCTGTCACCAGCAGTGCAGCATCTTCTGTTGCGACTGCTACCACGGCCACCACCGTTGCTGCTCTTACGTGGCGCCGCCACGATCAGGCCATCCGGGCGTACCTTCTAGACTCTGTTGCTCGTCCGCTCCTTGCTCCCATCGGCCGCCTTCCGACAGCGCGCGCGATGTGGGAGTATCTCCGGGATTGTTTTCTCTCGCGCGGAGACGCACGCCGGCATCAGCTCATCTGTGACTCGCAGTCTGCCCGTCAGGGGGAGCGCACCATTCAGGACTTCTTCAGTCAGATGAGTGCGTACTGGCATGAGCTGGACTCACTGATCCAGGAGCGGTGTGCCTGCCCCCGCTCCCAGGATTTCCAGCGCTATCTCGATGAGGGCCACCTGCACCAGTTCCTGGCAGCGCTTCGGCCAGACTCTCCTGCACCGTGAGCCACTCCCTCGGCTAGAGGATACTCTACTCGCCTTGGTCGACGAGGAGACCCGCCTTCAGACTCAGGGCGCTCGTCCTCCTCCACTTGCTCCTAGCTCCGACACTGTCCTGGCAGCGGGGTTCTCTGATGAGGCTGTCTTCTGTCACTACTGCAAGGAGCCCGGCCACATGAAGCGCGAATGCCCTACACGTCCTCCACGCAACCCCCGCTGGGGTCCGGATAAGAGAGCCCCGTGCTGGGCTTCGACTTTCCGCGACGATCGACGCAGCGGTCGAGGTGGACGGAGCCGTGGACGTGGCTCGTCTTCCTTCTGCCACTTTGGTGATACATCGGCTACTGTAGAGGCCTCAACGCTCCCCACTGCTACTACAACACCTTCTCAGCCTGAGCCGGACCGTCTTCAGCGCCTCGAAGAGCTCCTTCTTCGCCACCTAGCCTCCACCGACTCCGCGACTGCGCACGGCTTGTCTGCCACCTCTGGTACTACTGCTCTATGGATCTTCGATTCGGGTGCCTCCTATCACCTTACCTTTGACTCCACTGTCCTCACGGACTGTTCTCCACTACCACCCACCAGGAGATTCGCACTGCGGATGGGACTCTCATCCCTATTATGCAATATGGCTCCATCACTACCACCTCTGATCCTTCTGGTCGCCTGACCCTACCCCATGTCCATCATGCCTCCCGTCTTAATATTAATCTGATCTCTATCAGTTCTCTTTGCGACTCTGGCCTGACTGTCACCTTCACCCCTTCTGTTTGTGTTGTGCAGGATTCGCGGACGGGTCAGAGGATTGGGCTGGGCCGTAGGGCAGGAGGACTTTACCAGTTGGACCATCCCCATGTGTCTTCCGTTGCGTCTGTCATGTCTGTCATCTCTGATGCCGACCTGTGGCACAGAAGGTTAGGTCATATATCGAGTGATCGACTCAAAAGCGTTTTCTGTTCGGGCGCTTTGGGACGAGCGTCTTTCTCCCCCCTCTCTGTTTGTACGGGTTGTAGACTGGCAAAGCATCTAGCTTTTCCATTTTCTGCTAGTGCTTCCCAGTCTGATGCTTTATTTGATTTAGTCCATTCGGACATTTGGGGTCCTGCTCCTGTTGCATCTCTATCGGGTTACATGTATTATGTGTGCTTTATCGATGACTATTCTAGGTGCACCTGGGTTTATCTTATGCGTCATCGATCTGAAGTACCTCACATCTTTAGGAGATTCACCACTATGATACACACTCAGTTTGGTCGGCGCATCAAGACCTTTCGGTCTGATTGTACCAAGGAGTATCTCTCCTCTGAGATGCGTGAGATTCTTCAGTCTCACGACACTTTTCACCAGCAGTCCTGTCCCCACACCCATGAGCAGAACGGCGTTGCCGAATGCAAGCATCGTCATGTCCTTGAGACTGCATGAGCCTTGCTTCTCTCTGCGTCTGTTCCTCACTCCTACTGGGCTGAAGCTGTCATGACGGCTGTCCACCTCATCAATATCACTCCGTCATCTGCTCTGTCCGGTGCCACCCCATACGAGCGCCTTCACTCCAGCCCACCTGACTACTCTCTTCTTCGCACGTTTGGCTGCATGTGCTTCGTTCTTCTTCCTCCCTATGAGTGCACCAAACTCTCTGCGAGGTCTGTTAGGTGTGTTCACTTGGGGCTCAGTCGGGAGTACAAGGGGTATCGGTGCTACGATCCCTTGGCTCGTCGGATCCGTGTCTCCCGTCACGTTTCCTTTATTGAGGATGTCCCGTACTTTTCACTTGAGTCTCGGGATCTTTCCTTGCCTCCTGCGTCATCCTCCTCGCCTTTCTCACATCTCCACATCTGTTCTACCCCCGCTTTCTATTGTCCCATCCACGTCTACTCCTTCTTCATCTTCCCCGCCACCTCCACCGCCACCATCACCCCCTCCACCACCCCCTCCGTCTTCCTCGACACCTCCACCACTACCTGTTACTCGTGTATATGTTCGTCGGTCTGCAGCTCCTCCTCCAGAGTCGGCTCCCACTGGTACTCCCTCCCCTGATGCTCCTGCCCCCTCCTCCCTGGTCGTGGATCCTGCTCCTGTTCGGCGCTACCCAGCGCGCGAACATCACCCTCCTGACAGATATGACTACTCTCCTGACAGGTTTGGCTACTCTGCTTTTCCCTCTGACTCTCCTGACTCTTCTGGCTACTCTGCTAGTGCCTCCTATTCACCATCTTTTCAGGCTTTTCTTACTGCTATACACACCCATCGGGAGCCCCAATCGTATCGTGAGGTAGCGTTACATCCAGAGTGGCGGCAGGCCATGTCAGTTGAGCTTCAGGCTTTTCAGCGGACCCAGACATGGGATTTGGTATCTTGTCCCTCTGGGGTGGTGCCTGTTACCTGCAAGTGGATATTCAAGGTCAAGACTCAACCTGACGGATCCATTGAGCGGCACAAGGCTCGCCTCGTTGCTCGTGGCTTCTCCCAGGAGTATGAGATTGACTACGAGGAGACGTTTGCTCCAGTTGCTCAGATGACTACTATGCGCACCCTCTTAGCTGTGGCAGCTGCTCGAGGGTGGCCTCTCCATCAGATGGATGTCACCAATGTGTTTCTCCACGGTGATCTCTCCGAGGAAGTCTACATGGCTCCTCCTTCAGGCATTTCAGTTCCTCCCGGGCACATGTGCCGTTTGCGCCGAGCCATCTATGGGCTCAAGCAGTCCCCTCGTGCCTGGTTTGAGCGATTTCGCAGTGCAGTTCTGGCCGCCGGGTTTGTTGAGCGTCACTCCGACTATGCCTTGTTCACTCGCTCCTCCAGTCAGGGCATTGCAGTTCTTCTCCTCTATGTGGATGATATGATCATCACTGGGGATGACAGTGCCACCATCGCCTCTCTCCAGCGGCACCTCCAGAGTCAGTTTGAGATGAAAGATCTGGGCTCTCTTCGCTACTTTTTGGGCCTTGAGATTGCCCGGTCAGCTCGTGGTCTGTTGGTCTTCCAGCAGAAGTATATCTCCGACATCCTTGCTGATGCTGCTCTCACTGACACACGCACTGCTGATACACCCATGGAGCTCAATTTGAAGCTTCTCGCTATAGATGGTGAGCCGCTCCAGGATGTCTCCTGCTACCAGAGGCTGGTTGGGATGCTCATCTATCTCACCATGACCCGGCCAGACATTGCCCATGCTGTTGGCATTGTCAGTCAGTTTGTTCAGGCTCCACGGTCAGTACAATATGCAGCTGTTCTTCGGATTATCCGCTACCTCCGGGGCTCCATCACCCGTTCACTACTGTTTCCCTCCACCTCTCCGTTGGTGCTACGTGCCTACTCCGATGCAGATTGGGCAGGAGATGCAGCCACTCGTCGCTCTACTACAGGATACTGTGTGTTTCTGGGTGATCCACTGATTTCGTGGCGCAACAAGAAGCATGAGTCTGTTGCTCGCTCCAGCACCGAAGCCGAATACAGAGCTATGGCTTCCACCACCGCCGAGATTGTCTGGCTTCGCCGCCTTCTGCTCGACTTGGGAGTGGTGATATCCGGGCCCACCCCTCTCTTCTGTGACAACCGGAGTGCTATTCAGATTGCTAGCAACCCGGTCTTCCATGAGCGAACAAAACATATTGAAGTTGATTGTCATTATGTTCGCCAGGCGTTTCTCGACCACACCATCTCCCTGCCTTTCATTTCCTCATCGGAGCAGACTGCTGATTTTCTGACGAAGCCCCTGACGATTGCTCGCTTCTGGCACTTTCTAGGCAAACTCTCGGTTCATGATCCACCGTGAGTTTGAGGGGGAGTGTTAATGTATATATAGATGGGTCAGGTTTACTGTACAGTCGGGTCGGGTTGTATAGTGATACATGTACATATATTGGGCTTGAGTCCCTTAATGGAATGCATTCTATTCCTCTCCAAACCCTAGCCGTCATCTCCTAACAGAGATAATCGGTAATACAAATTTAAAAAAAAACTCACCTCATCTCAAATAAAAAAAAACATGTTCACACCCCAACCCCAAATGAGGAAACTGTGATCCCCTCTCTTCACGCCCTCTTCTCGCGCCTGTAAGATCGCCCCCCCCCCCCCCTAAAAAAAAAAAACAAACAAACCATGTTCATGCCCTAGTGTTGACAGACACGGGCATGCACTATAACTAAGATGTGTGTGCCGCTGAAGGCAGTCCGAAATCGGCTGGGGGTGTGTGGCCGCTGAAGGCGGTTAGGTTTGTTACCGCCGAATATGACGGTGTGAGTGGGAATGGTAATGCCCGGTGGGTGTCTTGCTGCCGAAGGCGGTTTGATGGTGTGTCGACAGGTGTGTTGCTGCCGAAGGCAGCTCGCTGCAGTGTCGACAGGCACAGGCATGCACTAGTAACATACATGCTCTTGAAATGGACCAATGAGAGAGAGGGATGTTCCAATCTCTTTAAAGAGATTTGAACAAAATCGTTCTCCCTCCTACCAAAAAAAAAAAATCTCATCCTCTCGAGTAATCCAGTAAAAAAAAATGAAAATTTTATTCATACCCCAAAAATATGTAATTAGCCCTATCTCCCCCGTTTCTCAATAACTTACTCAACAAAGTTTTAATACCAACTATACACTTTTCTTTTGTACCCCAAATCCCAATTAAACTTGAACATTTGGCTGCTCGTCATCCTCATCTGCGGCGTCATCGACAACAACAACAACAACAACAACAACAGTGGGGTTGTGGGTCATCGTCATCATCAGTGCTAGCGATTGCAGCCTGCGGGGTTGTGGTGACATCGTCATCGGCAGTGTAGCGGGGGTCGAAAATCTATAGGGCTTTCTAACCCAAGCCCAACTCATACAAGTAAAATCCCAACCCAAGTCCGCCCAAATTTGGGTTGGGCTCGGGTTGGGTTCGGATTGGCCCGCCCAAGTTGCAGCCCTAGCTGTGCCCTCAAGTACCAACCAACTGCATGAGGTTTATTTAAGAGGGGTGTGTTCAAAGAGTGCAGATAATTGAGGTACATTTAAGGGGGTAGATGTTTAATTGGGGTATAATCAAGATGGGGCGGGCCATTTTAACTGGGCGTATTGAAGGTGGGGTATAAGGGGGAAGGGTATTTTTGGGATGGAATGGGGTATGATAAAAAAAAGGGATGTGTTCAAGTTTGTTGGAAAATGGGGGCTAATTACATATTTTTGGGGTATGAATAAATTTTTTTTTTTAAAGGCAAATTTGACTTAAAATCACCCCTCTTTTAATCGATATTATACTTGCCCCTCCTAAGAATTAGATTTACACCCCCATAACTATACGATATTTAGGCACACAACCCCATAACTATATGATATTTAGGCATACCACCCCATTCTGGCTAATTATCATATAGTAATTTAGGGGGCAAGTCAAATTGGGGTAAGTCTAATAACTAGGGGTGGCAATGAGTCGGGTCAGGTTGAGACATAGGTATAAGGACAAAACACCCAACTTGAACCCGACTCGTTTAATAAACGGGTCATAAACTTAAATCCAAACCCGACCCGCCTAATGAACGGGTTGACACAAGCCGATCCGTTTAACCCGTTTATTAGACGGGTCGGGTCGGGTTGGGTCAACAGAACCCATGTAAACCTGCTGGGTTGGGTCAAGACAAGTCGGATTGGGTTGGGTCGGGTTGACATGACCCATTTGATAAACGGGTCAAGTCGGGTCAATTGGGTTATTAGTACAAATCCGAACCCGACCCATTAAATAAATGGGTCAATTAGATCGACCTGTTTATGACCCGAACCCGTTTAGGCCAAACCCAAACCCGCAAACTTCGGGTCTGGTTCGGGTCGGGTCAAGGATTGCCACCCCTACTAATAACGATTAAAAGAGGGGTTACTTACCAATTATAAGATAGTTTTGGGTGGGGTAGGTCAAATTTACCCTAAAAAAAAAAGGAAAATCCTCCTCCAGTCGGTCGGCCCGGCGCGCATCACAGCCGCAGGCGGTCGGCTGAAGGAGATTTGAACACCTATATATATAAAGGGGAAGACATGAGCGATCCACCGAGCCGGACCGTGACGAAGAAGGCGGGGAAGCGGAGATCGGACCTCCATCCCGATGGCCAACAAGGAGGGAGGGGCCCGCAGCACTCTCAGGGGAGGAGGCCATCGCCTCCTCCTCCCCCCGAGTCCAATCGGCGTCCAAGGGGAGGAGGCCGTCGCCTCCTACTCCCCCCGGAGTCCAATCGGCGGCCAAGGGGAGGAGGCCGTCGCCTCCTCCTCCCCCCCGGAGTCCAATCGGCGGCCAAGGGGAGGAGGCCGTCGCCTCCTCCCCCCATCCAGCGACACCTGGTAATAAGAGTGACATATAAAAGAGGTGATTCGTCATGATTATTTTTTAATGGAAACAGAATTCTATTGTCACTTGCTCATATCTTGAAAAACAAGTTCAATTTTGCCATGATTATTTATAAAAGGGTAAAAAAAATCTCTAGTCACAACTATTGCTCCTCTTAAAAAAAAAAAAAACCAAATTTGCCAATGATTAGTTTTTTAAAACACCTAGTCAATAAATAACAACGCTTCAAAAAACAGATTTTTTTTGAGAAGTGTTTTTTTACAAAACAAATTGATTAATCATGACATATCGTAAATAAATAAACACAATTGGTGTTTTTAGAGGGTTTTTTTTTTACCAAAATGGAACATTAATCATGACACGTGAGACTTTTAAATGGTAATTCAATCTTCATTATCATGACTTCGTATTGGGGTTCATTCTCTTGAAACAGGGTTCTAGTAAGGTTTGCTCACTTTCCTCTGTTTTAAGCAGCCATGGCTGAAGGAGGAGGAGAAGACTCATTACCCCCATGGGAGGTCATATATGACATGGCTGAACGAGAAGCTAAAGGAGGAGAAGAAGGCTCACTACCTAGGTTCACTACCTGAGTTCCAATGCCCTGACTTATCAATGGCTGAAGGAGGAGGAGAAGGCTCGTTACATGGGTCCCAAAGCCCTAACCTTAATGATGCTTACAAAAAACTTGAACACTTGTTGTACGACAATCCAGACTCTCATTCGGGCCACGAGCAAGAAGACACCAGTCACACCATTCCCATGCAGCAGGTTGAGCTTCAACCCAAAGGGGTATAAATTCTTAAATTTCAATTCAATTTTAAAATTTTAATTCCCATCACTGTGTGTGTGTGTAAACCTTGTTCTGATATCATCATGTCTTATGTCTCATTTCTAGTTTCAAATCTTTACCCTCCATGTTCTCTTACATTCATAGTTAATTTCTCTTTGATACATGTTCGCTCAGAGATTTCTCAATGTTATTTTATTTTCGGAATCTAGACAGTTGAAACTCCATATTCTTAGCCTAGATTACCTATTGTATCCATTTAAACCCCTATATCAGTTAGAAAACTTAAAAACATATTCCAGATATTCCATCTTTTATTTTTTCCCACAAATCCTTTCTAAGAAAAAACTTTTAGATCTATATTCCTTTTGAAAGTATACATCTTTGAACTGCTTTTGAAGAGCCAAAACCATGTACGCATTGCAAATTTTGATTAAACTCATATCTGATCACACTAGGGAATGTCTAGGTTTCTTCCTCAAGTTGCATCCAATCGTAAATCTAGCCAAGTCCGTTCTCTCATGTATCAAAGAGAAATTAACTATAAATGTAAGAGAACATGGAGGGTAAAGATTTGAAACTAGAAATGAGACATAAGACATGATGATATCAAAACAAGGTTTACACACACACACAGTGATGGGAATTAAAAATTTAAAATTGAATTGAAATTTAAGAATTTATACCCCTCTGGGTTGAAGCTCAACCTGCTGCATGGGAATGGTGTGACTGGTGTCTTCTTGCTCGTGGCCCGAATGAGAGTCTGGATTGTCTTACAACAAGTGTTCAAGTTTTTTGTAAGCATCATTAAGGTCAGAGCTTTGGGACCCATGTAACGAGCCTTCTCCTCCTCCTTCAGCCATTGATAAGTCAGGGCATTGGAACTCAGGTAGTGAGCCTTCTCCTCCTCCTTCAGCCATTGATATATCAGGGCGTTGGAACCTAGGTAGTGAGCCTTCTCCTCCTTTAGCTTCTCGTTCAGCCATGTCATATATGACCTCCCATGGGGGTAATGAGTCTTCTCCTCCTCCTTCAGCCATGGCTGCTTAAAATAGAGGAAAGTGAGCAAACCTTACTAGAACCCTGTTTCAAGAGAATGAACCCCAATACGAAGTCATGATAATGAAGATTGAATTACCCTCTGTTCTCTCTCACCCTCTGTTCTCTTGGTGGCCGAATGTTTCAGCTGGGGGGGAGGGGGAGAGAGAGAGAGAGAGAGAGAGAGAGGGAAGGAAGGAGCTTCTTGTAAACCATTTAAAAGTCTCACGTGTCATGATTAATGTTCCATTTTGGTAAAAAAAAACCCTCTAAAAACACCAATTGTGTTTATTTATTTACGATATGTCATGATTAATCAATTTGTTTTGTAAAAAAACACTTCTAAAAAAAAATCTGTTTTTTGAAGCGTTATTTATTGACTAGGTGTTTTAAAGCACTAATCATTGGCAAATTTGGTTTTTTTTTTTTTAGAGAGGAGCAATAGTTGTGACTAGAGATTTTTTTTACCCTTTTATAAATAATCATGGTAAAATTGAATTTGTTTTTCAAGATATGAGCAAGTGACAATAGAATTCATTTTCCCATTAAAAAGTAATCATGACGAATCACCTCTTTTATTATGTCACTCTTATTACCCGGTGTGTCTGGATGGGGGGAGGAAGCGATGGCCTCCTCCCCTTGGCCGCCGATTGGACTCCGGGGGGAGGAGGAGGCGATAGACTCCTCCCCTCGGCTGTTGGGTCAGGGGAATGAGAGTGCTGCGGGCCCCTCCCTCCTTGTTGGCCATCGGGATGGAGGCCCGATCTCCGCTTCCCCGCCTTCTTTGTGACGGTTCGGCTCGGTGGATCGCTCCTCATGTCTTCCCCTTTATATATATAGGTGTTCAAATCTCCTGCAGCTGACCGCGTGCGGCTGTGATGCGCGCCGAGCCCACCGACAGGGGCCGACCGACTGGAGGAGGATTTTCCTTTTTTTTTTAGGGTAAATTTGACCTACCCCACCCAAAACTATCTGATAATTGGTAAGTAACCCCGCTTTTATTTTTTATTTTTTTATTTATTTATTTTTTTTTCAATTTGAAATCTCATATTGTATCTTTGAGGAAGGAAATCTGCAAAGTCAAAGGAACCTGGAAAATATTCTATTAAGTTTGGATATTCTACGATTCCAAATTGAGCAAGGCAAAAATTTAAGTTATACAATCGAAGAATAGATACAAAGTTAAAAAATCAGTTAATGTAAAAAGTATTATGTGTGGGTTTGCTTCCAACAAAAGACTAGGTTATTATTCAGAATGCCATGTTGGTCTGATAGATATGTATATATAGAAGGCAAGTTACAACTGGTCAATTCAATCGAATCTTCCTAAACTCTCCATTTGAATTCATCATTTACTCCACTAAATTACATTGGCATTGGAAAAGTTATAAGAAACTTCCTATGGAGCAAAATGGTAAAAAAACAGGAGCCAGCACAATAATTGGGAAAAGGTTTGCTATAAAGATGGCAGACGATTGGGTCTGCAAAGCTTGAAAGAAATTAATGAAGCTCTCAAGGTTAAATGGTTTTAGGAAGTAACTGGAATCATGATTGTCTTCGAGCTACTTGGAAGGTCTAACTACTTAAAAGGAGCTTAAAATCTTTGGTCAATACTGTTAACCGGAGAGAGAGAGAGAGAGAGAGAGAGAGAGAGAGAGAGAGAGAGAGAGAGAGAGAGAGAGAGATTCACTCAATGGGGCAATAGCCATATATAACTGTACAAGAGATGGGGTTACCCAATGGGAACATACCCCAAGAAAGGCTGACTAACCTGTGCAACGAGGCTAAGTATTTACATGTTCTAACACCCCCCTCAAACTCAATATGGATCATACACCAAGAGTTTGCTCAGGAGATCCCGAAAACACTAAATGACGTGTCTTTGTAAAAAATTCTGCAAGCTGCTCTCTAGAAGATACATACGGAAGCGAGAGCGTGTAATCCATATAGCGATGTCGCACAACGTGACAATTAAGTTTGATGTGTTTCGTGCGCTCGTGGATCACCAAATTGCTAGCAATCTGGATAGCACTCTGGTTGTCATAGTGGAAATGAGTCAACGAGGTCAACTATACTCCCATATCATCGAGTAGACGTCGCAGCCAAACAACCTCACACGCCGTTTGTGTCATAGCATGATAATCTGCCTCCGTATTGGAGAGCGAGACGATATCTTGCTTCTTGCTTTTCAAGGAGACAAGTGAGTCACATAAGAAGATGCAGAAGCCAGTGGTGGAACATCGATTAGTAGGATCACTTGTCCAGTCCGCATCTAAAGAGGCAAGTAACTCCAAAAAGGAAGAGGACGATTGTAGCAAAGAGCGAGTCACCTGCTCCAAAGATAGTAAAAAATCTTCAATAGATTGACATAGTGAACTGAGTGAGGAGCACTGACAAACTGACTAACAACTCAAATGACATGTAAAATGTCGGGTTAGTGATCATCAGGTAGACGAGAACACCAACAAGTTGTTTGTAGCGAGTGGGGTCTGAAAGTGGCTTGCCATTGGTGAAACGGATCTTCACATTAAGCTCCATCGATGTGTCTACGGTCCGAGAGTTGGTAAGTGATGGGGCCATCAGACCACCCGTCACACGCATGTACGGACGTCGCCGGCGGAGGACCGCGCATCCGGTCTCTATGGATCAGAGATTGACAGGTCCACTAGGCCCAATTACTGCTTGGAGGTCCACAAGGTTTATTTACTATTTGGAGGCCCATAGGGGGGTTATTTGTATATATGTGTCAGTGTTCTGAAAGGCTCAAGGCGCACACGAGGCGCAAAGGTCTCCTAGAGCCTAGGCGCAAGGCGCAACTCAAGGCGCGCGCCTGATTGAAGTAAGGCGCATATATATATATATATATATATATATATATATATATATATATAGAGAGAGAGAGAGAGAGAGAGAGAGAGAGAGAGAGAGAGAGAGAGAGGGTTTGGTGAGCTTGAGTTCACAAATGAATGGTGAAACATGGTTTATATTGGGCCATGTGTCCACTGAAAAAACATAAAGCAAGCATGTGGGGATAGACATTTAAGAGGGTTGAACACTGAAAAGACAAAGTAAAAAGTAAAAGAGGGCTGAATACTTTCTCAGGACACATGACAACATCTCCACTTGAGTTCACCATTTGAATGGTGAATTCGAGTTCAGCTTCTCGAGCCCCATATATATATATATATATATATATATATATATATATATATATATATATATATATTCAAAACATACATAACTAAACTAAGAAAATGAATCTTAAGACAAAAGATAAATTGGATAAATCGTTGTTGCAACAACACAAATGTTATAGCCTTGTAGGTTTGAATTACGGTTCTAAATAAGCCATTTAAAATATATTAAATCTTCAAATATGTATAGTTCAAATTCAATTATCAATTATAAGATATCAAATATGATATTATAGCAAACAAAAAACAAGTAGTGAATAATTGAATGCGTTATTTCATCTGTGTGCTTGTACACATGCTTCTAAATCAGTATTAAATGTGCAAATCGAGAAAGAAACTCATTGTATCTTGTAATAGTTGAAATAATATCAAAGTCATCAAATCCAACCCACAATTGCTCATATGGTCCTACCTAAGAACTATAACAAATAATTTTGAATATAAATAATATTCAATCAATGTGCCAATATTCAGACTACTGTAATCATGAATCAAATCTACTTAATAATTTAATCATATTGTCAAAAATATCAATTGCAAGCACATAATTGCACATGGTTCAACTAGGCATGCCTTTTTTGTGCTTGGAGCCTAGAGCCTAGGCGCGCGTCTTAGACCTAGGCATACGCCTTTCTAACAGAGCCTAGCCTTGTGCTTTTTGAGACGCAGGGGGTGAGCCTAGTTGAGCCTGAGCCTAGGCGCGCCTTTAATAACACTGATATGTGTTATTTATGTTTTTTTGTTGCTGTTGTTTCATCTTCTTGTGATGATGGTGGTGGTGGATTGTTTTGTTTGTAGTAGTGGGATAGTGAGTAGTTTGTGGGTGATCATATCAGTTGTTGTTGGAGACTTAAATGGTAGAGGGTTGTACAAATGGGTATTGAATGCTGAAATGGAAAAGCCCTTTGCTCTAGGTGTTGATTCCAAGACCATTCCCCGTCCCCTCTGACAGCTCTCTTTCTCTCCCCTTATCTAGCGCCTACATGCCTGCCCGCCTGAGGAGAGGCCATTGCAGTGCCTCGCTCGCAGCCGGCTGCCGCCTTGTCGGCATGTGCCCCGACCCTAAGTCAAACCCGCTCCTTCCGGTGTCCCTCCTGTGCACGCAGTCCCAGCCCTGCGCCTCTCCACGAGCCGTCGGCATCAAATCTGTTACGACAAGAGGCATGCGAGGCACTCGTCGATTCGTCGACCTACTACTTGAATGACCTCTTCTTCCCCACGACTTCCCTCGTCGATCGGGCAAGATACCAGGCTACCAGCAACCGTTGCCGCCGCTCGTGTCTTTGACATTGTCTCGGGCGAGAGCTTCGAAAAGTACATGCTACGAACATTTGCGTGCTACGTCTTTGTCGTGGATTTCTACGAGCGACAACCGGGTCAGTGCGATATCGCTCTTTTGAAACCCCTTTTGATTATCTAGCCTCCTGTTATTAATTAGTGAGTCATCCCTACACCGACGAAAGCTCCTACGCTTTCAAACGACTTACTCGCTTCCCTATTTTAAGTGGACACGCACTAAGAGATTGCAATTGCCTATCCGGTCTCACATTCGCCTATTGCTAAGTTTTGCTTGTAAATGAATATGAGATTCTGAATTTGCTAAATTTTATAATTGGGTACTTGTTACAATTGCTTGCTGATTATTGTACCTCATCTAGGCATCACATTAGTTGTTCTACACCTATAAGTCCAACACGACTAGGTACATCAGAAGAAAACTTCTATTGAGAGAAAGTTTCCTCGGAGAGAAGAGACGACCTCAAGACCAAATATGTAGCGAAGGGTGCCAAAGCCTTTCATTTGAGCTGCTGTTGTAGGTGTTGCTTCCGAGAATCAATGGTAGCAGTATCATCCCTAGTGATTATTATGTCGTTGATTTAGAGAAGCAAGATTGCACGACTATGAGCAAACGTACGAGTGAACATAGCATAATCGTTCAAACTCTGTAAAGCTAGCTGCAAGAACTGAGGGCCGGAAGCGCTCAAACCGAGCCTGTGGAGCTTGCTTGAGCCCATAAATAGCCTTGTAAATATGATGGACATGCTAGGAAGGGGTCGGAAATCCAGGAGGTGATTGCATATAAACTTCCTCGTAGAGGTCTCCGTGAAAAAATGCATTCACATCCATTTGGAAGAGTGGCCAGTGACAAACTGAAGCAACATCTTGTAAATTTTATACAAAGGTCATCTTATCAACAGGGGCAAAGGTATCCTCGTAGTCAATGACATACTCATGCGTGAAACCATGAGCAACTAGACAGGCCTTGTACCGCTCAACAGACCTGTCTGGATAAGTCTTAATCTAGTGGACCTAGTGATAGACAATGAGGTCCTTCTCTAGAGGAAGAGGAACACGCTACCAAGTATTAGTCCGCTGAAGAGCTCGCAACTCCTTAGCCATAGTTTGCTACCAATGGTGTTCCTGAACTGCCTCACGATAGTTTTGTGAAGAGAGAATAGCTGCAAGAAAAGTTTGAAACAATGAGCAAGAAGCCACATGAGAAAAACATAGCGATTGGGTGGGTGCCTCTCACGCACAAGGTAATACTAAGAAGCAGGAGCAGAGGGCCCATCTATATGACCGGGCAAGATTGGTAGCAGTGTTATTAAAGGTGCGCCTAGGCGCGCGCCTAGGCTCAGGCTCAACTAGGCTCACCCCCTGCGCCTCAAAAAGCACAAGGCCAGGCTCTGTTAGAAAGGCGCGCGCCTAGGTCTAAGGCGCGCGCCTAGGTCTAAGGCGCGCGCCTAGGCTCCAGGCTCCAGGCTCCAAGCGCAAAAAAGGCGCGCCTTGTTGAACCATGTGCAATTATGTTATTGCAATTGATATTTTTGGTAATATGATTAAGTTATTAAGTAGATTTGATTCATGATTACAGTAGTCTGAATATTGGCACATTGATTGAATATTATTTACATTCAAAATTATTTGTTATAGTTCTTAGGTAGGACCATATGAGCAATTGTGGGTTGGATTTGATGACTTTGATATTATTTCAACTATTACAAGATTCAATACATTTTCTTTTCTTTCTTGATTTACACATTTCATATTGATTTAGAAGCATGTGCACAAGCACACGGATGAAATAACACATTCAATCATTCATTATTTATTTTTTGTTTGCTATAATATCACATTTGATATCTTATACTGGTTATTGAATTTGAACTATACATATTTGAAGATTTAATTTATTTTAAATGACTTATTTAGAGTCGTAATTGAAACCTACAAGTCTACGACATTTGTGTTATTGCAACAACGATCTATCCAATTTATCTTTTATCTTAAGATTCATTTTATTAGTCTAGTTATGCATGTTTTGAATATATATATATATATATATATATATATATATATATATATATATATATATATATATATATATATATATATATATATATGTGCATTTCTTCAATCAGGCGCGCGCCTTGAGTTGCGCCTTCTGCCTAGGCTCTAGGAGACTTTTGTGCCTTATGTGCGCCTTGAGCCTTTCAGAACACTGACTGGTAGTAAAGGTGGTGAGCTTGAAGTCTGTAGAACAAGTCGCAGCGGCCAGCAGGCGAAGCGAGCAGAGCTGGCAGTGTAGGTAGAGCTGGCGTTGGCTAGGTATAAGTGTAGGTGTAAATGACAGGTGGGTGCGGGTGTTCAAGCTTGAGTAAGGACAATATGAGCGTTCGAAGTCAATAGGGTAGGAAGGAGACCCAAAGAAGAACTGAGAGTCTGAAGGAAGAAATAGTCCGAAGTAGAGACCCCTAAGAAGAAGGGTGTGTCCTCAAAGAAGGTCAGGTGTCGAGAGATGTGGATACGACGAGTAGAAGTGTTATAACAATGTAGTCATTTTGCTCAGAGTTGAACCCTAAGAAGATACCCATCTTCAAATAGCATCAAATGAAATCACCCATAAAAAATTGATAAAAGTGCAGTGTTGTCAAGGCCGAAGTGGCGCCTAAGCGAGGCCTGCTAATCTTTAGAGTCAAAGTCGGTAGTCGGCCCTAGTCGGCTAAGGGCCGACTAGGACTAGTCGGGACTAGTCGGGACTAATTCGGGACTAGTCGGCCAAAACTTATTCTAACCCCTCCCCCCCTCCCTAAACATATATGATATATGAACTAGCATAAATGTCAATAAGTATATGATATTAGTCGGTTAATAACAATACATACCTTCACACTTCACAGCATGGGTATAAATACATAAGTAACAGTCTAACATAACACAGTTGTATTGGCTTCATGCCCATGTCAAAAGACTCAGAACTAAGAATTCAACACAATATTTGTTTGATGATGTTTAATCAGTGAACAACCCCAATTTTGATTATAGGGTTATATGGATATCAACAAATAAACTAATTATTTGTCTATGTTTTTATCTGAGATTCTCAGGTGCTCAACAGATGATTACAGGGAAGAGCCATAGTTGTGAGTCTTGCGACTCAAGACTTTGAGCCAATGTAAAAAAATCCAAACAAAATTGCTTGCACAGACTCCTTTCAAAAAAAAATTTTGCTTGCAGAATGCTGCTTGGGGACTAGTCGACAGTCGTTAGTCGGGGACTAGTCGGGCTAGTCGGGTCTAGTCGGGGACTAGTTGGGATTCCGCCCAGCAATGACGGAATCGAAATTAATCGGTCGGCAAAATGCCGCCCAGGGACTAGTCGGGGACTAGTCGCCGACTAGTCCCGACTTTGATAGCATAGCTGCTAATATATATATATATATATATATATATATATATATATATATATATATATATATATATATATATATATATATATATATAATGTCCAGCTTTGAACAAACCATAAGCAATACCATCAAAATCTTTAGTGAAATAAATCAAACATTCTTATCCAAAAATAATATTCATGTCATCATTGTTATGGTAACTCACTGAAATGTGAATACATAAAACCATGTCTATCTTGCATCATCAACCTGTAACAATCAATAAATCAGATTATGTTACTATTAAAAAGTTATAACTTAAAAGTTAGAACGTTAAAAACCCTAGGTCCCTAACATTCATTATAAAATAAATCAAGCATATAAACAAACCCTAAAAATTTAGCACAACCATAAAATTGGATAAATAGAAGAACTAGAGAGGAAATTTAGCACAACCATAGTAGGAAATGCAATTATTTTAACTAAAAAATATGCTAATTCGATACTGTTTCTTAAACATTATATTCACGAAAGGAAACTTTTGGGCTATGGAAAGTGCAACTAATGTTAATGTATATGTTAACAGATATATGTACATTTAATCAGGTCGGGTTCGGGGCATGATATGCTAAACCCGATCGGATTTTTTCAAACAATTCCAAACCCGCCCAAACCCATTTAATTCCATCACAAACCCATCCCAATAGAGTCGAGTTGGGCTGCTAAACCCGTTTACTTATAATCCCTATGCAGAATTGAAATATCTAGGGTAGGAACTTAAAATAACAAGGCTCCATTTGGTTCGAAGTACTGGTGCGGTAAGTTGCTTTGAGGTAAGTATTAAGAATACCTCACATGACTTACTCTATTTGGTTTGAAGTAAGTCGCTTTGAGGTAAGGTATTCAACTTACCTTAAGTATCTCGCATACCTCACAACTCAAGTATTTTAATACCACAAAGTCAATGGTAAGGCAAATACCGGATCTCACTAGTTGCTCCTGATTCCAATGTAACCACGAGATCACCATTGTTGGTCATCGGACCACCACCAGACCATCGTCATCGATCACTGGACTACCGTCGGACCATTGATTCCAATCACCGAACTGCCACTAATATTTTAAACTTTTTTTAGTTTGATAAACTTCCCAATACTTACCTCAAATCTTATTTCAAACCAAATGAAGTCAACTCTTCAAATACTGAAGTATCGTATACTTCAGTAATTTGGATACCTCACTCATTACTTGTATGTGCAATACCTCCATCCAAACTGAGACAAAATTAGGAATTATATGTTAGGAACTTAATAATATGCATAACATTGTCGAGGGAAATTATATTTGAGTTTTGTACTCAGGTTGTCAATAGCACTCAAACTGCATTTGGGGATGAACTTAGATTGGATAAGATTTGAATTACGTTTCAGGATGAACTTCGATTTTCAACAAATCAAGGGTTTTAGAGGATATTTTAGGCACAAAGTTGGAATGACTAGGGGGGTTCTTAGGGCATTAGGGAAGAAGTGGGAGGAAAAAAGTAAAAGAATGAAAAAAAGGAAAAAATAATTGGCTTTAAATTGGGTGCCCTAGGCACTACCTAGGCGAGCGCCTTGAGGAGCCTGGTGCGCCTAGGTGCTCCTTTGACTACATAGATAATTGCATGAATTTGCTAGAAGTTTAGTGACGAAACTAATGGTAAACGGTTGGTGTGTTGATAAATTGGGGCTCTCCTTTGATCCACCAATTAGAGCCCCAAATCAATTTGAGGATCCAAAATGTTATGACCTAGGTTAAGGGTGTACCTTGTTCTTGGGTGAGGGGTATATAATGGCCAGTGTTGTTAAGGCGCAGTGAGGCGCGCACCTCAAGGCGAATTGGGCTTATGCACCTCAAGCAGCTCTTGGTGAGGCACGCGTAGCAGGGCAAGGGTCTGGGCGCGCATGTAGCACCTTATGCTCAGGCGCAGTGCGGTGACAGGCGCTCGCCTTGTTGCGCTTGTGCTTTTAGCAGTTTTTTTCTGGGTTTTTTTAGGCCTGAATAAAACTAAGGGTGTCGAGTGTGATTCATTTTAGGGTTCAGCGGCTCTGTGGGGATTCCAGCGCCGAGCATGGGGGTTCCAGTGCCAAGGTGAGTCCCTCCTCTTCCTCTTCTCTTTCGTCCGCTGGCAGCCCAGCTCCTTTGCGCTCTCTGCGTGGTGAAGGTGCAGCGGCCTCTCTCTCTCTCTCTCTCTCTCCTGGTCCGCTGCCAGCTCGCTCCCCTGTGCTCGTTGCATGGTGAAGGAGCAACGGCCCTCTCTCTCTCTCTCTCTCTCTTTCTCTCCCTCTGTCTCTTCTGGTCCGCAAGCAGCCCCTCCTGCAACTCGCGACCTCTCTTTCTCTCCCTGGTCCACTTGCAGCCCCTTCCCCTGCTCTCTCTGCGTGGTGAAGCCTGAAGGAGCCCGTAACCCTTCGGGCCCTCCTCTCACTGTGAGGACGACCAGGCAGGACCAGCAGCCCCCCTTCTCGCTCTCTCTGTGCGTGCAGGTGCCAGTGGCCCCTCCGGCTCACTCCTCCTCTTCTTCCTTTCTCTCTCTCTGTGAGGACGGCCTGCGGGTGCCTGTGGTCCTGCAGCAAGCCAATTATTATGAGTAAATCATTAATTAATAAATAATGAATAATCTCGCATGGACAAAACATAAATAATGTGTTGCTCATGCATTTTTTTACTATTCGATAGTCTTTTGCTTCTGAAAGTTAATTATTAGTCTTTTTTTTCTTCTATTATTAATTTTTTAAGTAAATTATATATTTTTGCACTTTACACACTATGGCGGGTGTCTTATTTGCGCCTTGTGCCTCAGGCTTCAGCAGCCCCTTGCGCCTCCGGCGTGCCTCGTCGCCTTGACAACACTGATAATGGGATTGTAGCACTAACCATGTTGGTGGTGTAGCACTTGAGTTAAAAAGCTTGCTTAAGGTTTGTTTGAGATGTCAATCCTTATATACTTACGAAGCAAAAGAAGATCTCGGGGGCTTTATTACTATGGAAGGGGACAGAGAAAAAAAACTAGATCATTAGGGCAACATGCCTATAAATGTACAAAGGGTGTGGTCACCAACGGGTGAAAATCACACTAAACAATGTAAAGAACGCATGTCAAGAATGAATTCAATAAAATGTATATAATGTATTATCTAATAAAATAACCTTATAAGCAAGCATTTTGGTGTCGTTGAAAATAACCTTAGCACAAACTATATGCTACTACTGACAAGTCCTACCCACAAACTAATACTAAATACATTTAAGCTAAATGCTTGCCCTCGTGACGAAATCTTATTAGAGAGAGAAAATTCAAAATATTCAAAGAAAGTAAAATGTTTTGACAAAGATCATTTTGGCTCTTAGCAAGAATTGGTCGTGTATCACCACTAAAAAAAAAACTAAAAAAAGAGAAGAAGAAAAAAGAATTGTTCGTGTATTATTCTTGTGTCGGTTAGTGGCTGAAATGTAGGCATACTACCTACTGCAAGCTCCTTAACATGCATTGACATAGAGATCTATACTAAATACATTTAAGCTAAATGCTTGCCCTTGTGAAGAAATCTTATCAGAAAAAGAAAATCCAAAATATTCAAACAAAGTAAACTGCTTTGACAAAGATCATTTTGGTTCTTAGCAAGAATTTGTCGTTTATTATTCTTGTGTCTGTTAGTGGCTGAAATGTAGCCATACTACCTGCTGCAAGCTCCTTAACATGCATTGACATAGAGATCTACTCTACCAAAAATACCCAACCCGCATACTAAGATACACTTTGGCAACATTTTTTTATTTAGGGTACTTGTAAGTTGTAATTGCTTTCCGGTAAGAATGATGCAAACCTGATTGTTATCCGTTTTGAAAAATATAACATCCTAAACCATACGACATATTGATTGTTGATATTTAAAGAATTTTACCGCACAGTCTAGCATCACAAAGGATCAAACAACAATAGTGCTGAAAACATTCAAATTTTAAGGTAATAACCATGATAAAATATAGGGTTTTTGGCAAATCAGCCCCTACAAATTAGTCTAATTGCGTATTAATCCATGGAAACCTTATATTTGGATATCAACCCTTTAAAACATATAAAGTTGTGCTTATTCACCTCTCTGGTTGTCTTATCATCTTAAAAGGAAGACTATACTCAGAATATTCCTTTGTTGGTTGTCAGGTGTAAATGAGGACGGTTGTTGGACCTACCGGATGAGCGTGAAGGGCTGTCAAACGAGTGTGGAGGGCTGGACAAGCATAGAGGGGAGACCAGAGTGGAGTTAGGTTCAGTGGTAGACCCAGGATTTTTTCTCAGAGGGGGTATAAAAATTAAAAAGTAATTGCCATCGATGTGTCAAATCGGAAGCTTTGTCTGTCGCGTGACAGCGTCCCTTCCCTTTCATCGAGTCCTCGGAGTTCTTAAAAAATTTGGGGCTATAACTTGCCGGGTCGCGCCGGTCGAGAATAACAAGCGGGGTCCTCGTTTTTTTTGGAAATAACATAAAGCTTTGTTAAAGTAGGTTGAAGTTAAATTATATGAATCTTGGTTAAAAGCCGGGATGAGCTTGGAGCATAGCCGAACTTCACTATGATGGTGGCAAGAAAATAACACACCCAAACGACTCCACCAACAAAAACTGAGCCAACTACACTTCGTCTCTTCTCCCTCAACCCCCAAGGATCTTTAACAAGAGACCCTCCTCCCTTCTTCCTTCACACTCAAAAAAATATCTAGGCCAAGAAGGGAAACCTCTAGTTGTGCTTCTATGTCTCTGCTCTGCAGCCCCTTCTATATATCTCTTTCTTATATTTTTCCACCAAACCGAAATCCACACTAAAAGACTTGGTATTAACCCATGGAGAGCTGATAGCCATTGGATCAAGACCTTGATCCAACGGCCCACAAATGTTCACTTAATAAAGTGGCAGACACAATGACGGTTTTTGCTACGATGCTACATTGGGCATCTGGACCATTCCCTAATATGTAGGAAAAAAGGATGCAATCTGATTGTATGTAAAAAGGCCGGGTAATAGTGCGGTGCATGAGTCGTGACTGTGTATAAAGTATAATCGGACGGCTCTCTATTCTTTCATAAACGATTTAGATGACTCACTTAACATCTGGTTCAAAAACACTTCACAATAAAAAAAATGGGAAAAATTGGTGGTAGGTCTTTATAACAGATCGTCTTTAGCGATAAGGATGACAAAGAGATGCTTTAGCAGTAACAAAAAAAATAAAATTTTGATAATAAAGAGTAGTATTTTTTACAGTGCAAATTGTTACTCTTTGATGCAGTGAAGAGTAAAATATGTGATTTTAGTATTAGGGGCAGTTTTGTTAAAGGATAGAAAAAGCCAACGGAGGGACTTACAGTAAATGCATCTTTTTGAGAGGGACCTAGTGCAAAACCATCTTATTGATCGTCCTTTTCTCCAAATCGATCTATTGCTAGGGATCTAACACTAAGTCCCATGAAAATTCCGTGTACACATAGTGAATAAGATGAGAAGATATGAGAACCGGAGCCGAAGTCAACACTTCGTATCTTCTTCATTTTTCATTGGAATTTAGTGATTACGAAGACGTTGCGATCCTCATGTAATCCTCTACGATATTGTTCAGAGTCGAGCGAAAAAATTGAAGCCAACACCAACATACAGACTTGCGAAGTATGTATAAAATCTCTAATTTTTTTCCTAAAGTGAGGGGGGGCTTGAGCCCCCCCTGGGCCTAAGGTAGGTCCGCCACTATTTAGGTTTAGGGTACTCGCACTAAAATCAACTGAAATTAGCCAATACAAGTGCTAAGTCACCCTTTGCCTATTGGCAAAATGGTTATTTGGACCTCAGGTAAGAAGCTTACCATGTTTAAGTCACTTTCAATTGACAGATAGTAACGAAGGGGTAAATATGCACAACTTAATTTGTTTTGGAGGGTCGATATGCAAATATAAGATTTTTGGGAGTTTTTTTGAGCAACTCCTCTCCATGTTGGGAGTTAATATGCAATTAGGCTAGTTTGTAGGGGTCGATTTGCTAAAAACCCTAAAATATATGATGTCGTATTGATAGCAGGATATTGTTCGGGAAGTAATCTATATGCAGTTATGGTAGCCTAATTCACATCCTCACTTACGCCCAATGTATGTGCGTCGACAAGATACGTAAGCTCATTATCTAGAATCTAAATACCCATATGAAACACCAAGGCAATTAGTTTCCTTATACATGTCACACAAATCTAAGATGCTGATTTCCATGGTAAGGTAGCACCGTGGCACATATTTATCGCATTTATGTGTGTGTGTGTGTGTGTGGGTGGGGTGGGGTGGGTGGGGGTGGGGGGTGGTTGTATGTTTTGCTATCCAAATGGGTTTGTGTCTTATGTATGTATATTGATGAGCTACTCATGTTCCCATATACCATGTCCTTGATCTTGTAATGAAGCTACTTGTGTTCTCATATCATGTGTCTGTATCGTGTTGTATTCATGGTTGTGTGTCATTGATACGCATGAATAATACAATCAATGGACCAACAACATGCAACAGCTTGATCATAAAAACAATTGAATACGTCTTTCCTTGTCCCTATATTGAATTCAAGGGTCACATCATCCTTGATTCGATCATTTTTTCTACCAATGTATTGTAATGAAGCTACTCATGGTCCCATATACCATGTCCTGGATCTTGTAATGAAGCTACTTGTGTCCTGATGTCATGTGTCTGTATCGTGTTGTATTCATGGTTGTGTGTCATTGATACGCATGAAGAATACAATCAATGGACCAACAACATGCAAACAGCTTGATCATAAAAACAATTGAATATGTCTTTCCTTGTCTTTATATTGAATTCAAGGGTCATCATCATCCTTGATTCGAGCATTTTTTCTACCAATGTAAGATCTGAGCTCAAGTTTGATTGCAAATGGAATTGGAATAATTTTGGTGGAGCAAAGAAGCATAACTTCGCCATCCATATAACAAGCAATTTAGTGGTCTGCTTTTATGTTTTTGGCACTCGAGCTAACAATATCGGCACGTGTTGTATCTTATCACACAATATGGTATGAAAGGGACCGATATTTTAGTCCTTGCTATTATTGCATCGTCGACTAATGATTCTAATCATCAAGCTCATTCTAAAACTATTTAGACATTGTTTGCGATTTGCCTTTCCCTCCCTTTCCCTCTTTTCATTTTCCAAACTTCCTCAGAAGTGCAAGTGCGCAAACAAAAGAACGCTCCTTTATTTGACTTAAAAGAGATTGCCATTGAATGGGTAGTTGTCGTTTTTTCACTAGCGGCTAGTAAATATTTATGTGAACGCTGTATCATAACTGTTAGCGGGGTTTGCTTATCTTACTTTCAAGCTTAAGCATCTAAGTGCATGTTCTGTTCCATAGGTTTTTCTTCTGCCTTCAATTTTGTCAGGTCGATATTGGAGTTTTCTTCCCCTATCCTTAATTCTAAAGCATTACCCTAATACCCTCATAATTCTTATTGTACTCATAAATTTGCTTGGTACAGCACATTATCTAACCCTTTTTTCGTCAATTCTACTTCTCAAATTTTGAGGTGAATTTCAATTATTTCTTGATATCACACCAACTTACTCGGAATTTGGATAGATGCACTGGATACATGGATTGAATATTACTCTGTATATATCTTTGTTATTTTAATAGTCGAAGTGAGACATTGAATGATATCATAGGTGATGAACGCTGCAAGGCCACTTGAAGAAAAGACACAAGATCAAGTCCACCGGGTAAGGATTAAGGTTTCATCCAAAAATGTGAAGAATCTTGAAAAAGGTACGCCAATTTAACATTTTTCTCAATTAATACCAACTAGCTTTGATATTTTAGTACAAAGCGTAACCAGTTTGTATTATTCCCTAACAGGTTGTGCAGAGCGTGGAAGTGGTTCGAAAAATAAAAGACAAATGGTCATTGCCGATGAAGAGATGCCAACAAAAATTTTGGCCATTGCTAGTAGTTCTCCTTCTGAAAATGGTAATACCTTATTGAAAATTGTCCATTGTTGCAAACGCCTTCTATTGAATTTTTTTCATGATAGCTTTTTTGGTTATAAATGGTTGATTATATTTATATGGGAAAGGGTATACTATTCCATGGAGTTGGAAAGGTATCTACTCCATGGGTTTAATGGAGGCCATGGAACTTATTTAACTATTTTTTTATGGATGTATGATCAGGCCTGTCCACTCTAGGTAGATCAACAGTTCAACACTATTACAAAAATTGAAAGAAAAACCTTATAATGCACAAAAAAACTTATATGCTTGACCAAGCTAACATAACATTTCGGCATGTATTGCATTGTTTCATGTATATATTATATCTGCTTTTAAGGCTTCTTGGCACTCGAGCTAACCTAAAAATAGTGTTTCTTGGCATGCTCCTCTCATTTCATGTTTGTCTTGGATCAGGTTTTTGGCACCTAAAGGGTTCACGTTAGGTTGTCACCTGGTCCGAAAATTCATGCCAATCTTCATTATAGTCAAAACCATCTTGATGGTAAGACTTGGATGATGATTATAATAAGGAGGATGATGATGTTGAAGATGGGTCTCAAGCATTTATAGGTTTAAAGGATTTGTTTTTTGACTTTTACGCCCATAAAAACATTAATATTTGTGGATATGTTCTCATAGTTCCCCATCTCTATGTGAGAAGGCCTTGTTGTGTTGATATCTTTGCATCCTTAGCTATATATCATACGTTACAATTGGTTGTTTTATCTCATTTTTGTATGTTAATATAGCCAAAAGGGTTTAATTTCTTATTTCATAGGGATAAATAACTCACATGAACGAAATAGTCTCGCAAGTATCAAGGGCATCACAAACTTCCTGTGGAAGCCGTCTATGAGTCGCTTCCTGCTCCAATTCCTTGTAGATCAAGTGAAACAGGGTCAAAACAGGACCTACTGGAGGGAGGCATTCATAGAGGCGGCAAAAGCCGTCAGTGAAAAATTCAAAGTGAAGTGCAGTGTTTCCAATGTTGCAAATCATATGAGAACGATCAAGAATAGATATCAACAAATAAGACACTTGCAATGTATGGGCAATGTAACCTGGGATGAGAAGGAAAATAAAATCATCGTGGATCCTGCTTCATATGGTGAACATATTATGGTAAGCTCAACCATGTATTAAGCTACACATGATTTATTATCATGCACAGTTATTTCATTATTTCATTTTTTGAGTTGAGGATGTGTTTATCATGCTTTCACCGTCTGTATTTGTAATGGAAATTAGAATCGAACAAGTTCTCACCCCTTTGTTCCACATGACTTTTCTGTTATCATGCTTAATTATTGCCTTCTGTTAAATAATCTGATTCTTTTCATGTAGGCTCATCCAAGAGACAAACCCTTCCTGAACACGTACATTGACTTGTACGACGAGATCGCTATCCTGTGCAGCGATGATTACCCAATGGTGAGCACCGGGAATGCCGGCGATGATGTGAACGTTGTTTATGATGATGAAGAAGTCGAGATCGAAGAGGTAAGGGAGGTGGAAACACAACACGAGTTTAAGCAAGTCTCGACGTTGTTTGGTTCAGCTTCAACGGGAAGGACCGGACAAGGTGGTAAATCGAGCAGTCATCTCGGGGAGAAAATAGACCATCTGGCGTTCCAGATTGGCGAGCTAGCCGAGGCCATAAGGAGCAGCCGCAGGGGCCTCTCGTCTGAACTTTTCTCTGAAGTAATGAAATGTGAAGGCTACGACGAGGCGTCTCTTGGGAGAGCCTTTGACTATCTCCACGAGCACAAGAGCCGCTCGAAGGCGTTCCTCGCAAAGAATTATAACCTGAGGCACGCATGGTTGTCTGACTTCTTCTCCGACGGTGGTTGGATGAGTTAGATGTCTTGGTTTTTGCCTTTTCACTGTAAGATGATGAGCATAGCATATGGTGGTTGATGTTGGGACAAATACTAGGAATTTGCTACTAATTGTTTCATTGTGTAAGATGATCAGCATAGCATGTGGTGGTTGATGTTAGGACAAATGCTAGGAAAATGCTGCTACTTGTTTCATTGTGTAAGATGATCAGCGGTGGTATTGCAATAAGATCCTTGTCATTGGTTTTGTACAAGTTGGCTCGATTTTAGTGCTATTTTGAAGCCAAGTAATGGGAAATTTTATTCACCATACTACCTCTTGCCTCCCTTGGTTTGGTACTTAAAAATAGGGAAATTTTATTCACCATACTACCTCTTGCCTCCCCTGGTTTCCCATTTTGTGGGAGGTATGATCAGCATACCCTCCATTCTCGAACACACCCCATCCTCCACCTTTCATATCCAGAACCTTCATACCCCATTACTTTCTAGCCGGCATATCTTTGATGCCTCCACAGCCCACTTTCGACGCCACCGCCTCTCCTCCTTCCTCCCCTTTTCCTTAGACTTGTCAACGTATCGGATTCGAATAGGAATAGGGTATATCCATATCTGATCCATTAAGTAAACGGGTTATCGAATTCGGACCGTTATCGGATCAAAAAAATCCGTTTAAGTATGGATCGGATTCGGTTCGGAATCCGGATCATGGATAGGAATACATCGGATGGTTGTGATATCGTTAAGCATTGAATCCACAAAAGAAGAGTCGATTCCGAACTTGAGACTCCAAAGGGAGAGGATAAAGGATAAAATCTGAGACTCGATCAGGGGGCCATGAGAATCTTTTTTATATTAACCCTTAGAAACTTAGATCTAAAACAATATAATCTAGAAGTGGATAAAATATAATATATTATGTTATAGTTTGCCGGATCGGATTTGCCTAAATCCAAATCCGATTCGCTAAGTAAACGGTTATCGGATTGTCGGATCAAAAAAATCGATCCATATTTGACTTAGCAGATCGGATTTGGATCAATATCTGATCCATTGATGGGTCTACTTCCCCTCCTACACCACAGAGCCACCACCATGTCTCCTTTTCGCCATCAAAGCTTCCCCTTCCCCCCCTTCTCCTCCTCTTTTTCTATCGTTGGAGCCACAGTTGTCTCCGCTTGCCATTCCCGTCGCCTAGCATGTTCGGTAATTCTGTGTTGAGCATGTTCGGCATGGAAGTATCGAACCTTTTGAGCAATATTTGGTAGTTAACTGCAGAATATTTTACAACATGTTTGATAGTTCTGTGTCCAGCATGTTCGGCCGTGAACTACTGAAAATATTGGGCGACATGGAGGCAATGATGGCTCCTGCAATATAAAAATTGGTGGGGGGGGGGGGGGGGGGGGGGTGCCGTGACGGATGTGCCGATATGGAGGTGATGGGGTATGAATGTTTAGAGAGGATGAGGTATGGAAGGGGGAGGAGGATGGGGTGTGTTGAGAAGGAAGAATGGGGTCTGGGAAAGTGGTGGTATTTTTGCCATAAAAAAAAACAGAAAATAGTTTCCAATTAGAAACAGGGTATACACATCATTTTTTATATGTGACTAATTTTCAACTCAGTTCAGGGCTCGGAGCACCCTGTTTTTTTCCCCTTCTCCCCCTTTCGGAGCTAGGGTTTCGGAGCCCCATCTTGGCCTCCTTTGACGCCGGCGATGACTCCGAGGAGGCCGGAAAATCGGTGGTGTTGCTTTTGGGGGAGGGATTTGGCCCCCTTCATACCCTTTGTGTAGATAGGGGCTCCTTCGGTAGCAAGCTTTTTGTCATCGTCAAGCCGGAGACGCATGGCGACCCTCAACCTTGTTCGACGGCTCCCATGTGGCATTGGGGGTGTGATTCCTCACCGGAGGAAGTCGGAGGAGTAGACCTAGCCCGGTGCCCCTGTTGGCAGTCGTGGTTTTTCATATAGGCCTTCGATGGCCGGCGATGCGGGTCTCGGAGCTGCGATCGGCGCAGATCCACACTTATGTAGACGTCATACGCAACCTCCCCCCGCGTATGTCAGTATTTGTTTCCTTTTTCTTCTTTTCTTTAATTCTTTTTCTTTTCTTTCCTTTCTTTTCTTTCTTTCTTCCTTTTCCTTCTTTTCTTTTCTTTTCTTGCATGGCCGGCCACCCCATGAGGGGTTCAGATCTCTAGTAGGGGGCCGGGTGGGCCCCACTTGAGGATGGGCCCACCCGGCCCCTTGTTGGGCGCGAGTCGGATTCGGGTCCGAGTGCGTGTCGGGTTTGATTCTGAGTCGGTGCATGCGAGTCGGGTCCGGGTCCAAGTGCGTGTCGGGTTTGCCTCCGCATTGGTGCATGCAAGTTGGGTCCGGGTTAGACACAATTTGTGTGTCTACAAAGACATCAGACAATAAGCTCCTTCAGGTCGTGCGGGACTTTGGGCAACAGGTCTTTGGCGTGCAAGAAGAAGACAGAGCGATGAGGACCGTTGGGTGCAAAATCTACACGCTAGACCCTATGAGGCGGTGCGGGTGGGCTGAGCAGGAGAGGTTGGAGGATCTGGCATTGTTCGTCGGGGAGGCCACCACATCCGTAGCTGTGCGGCTAACATCCGCAGCTGTGCGGGCATGGAGATACCCACCAATTCGAAGCAGCAACATCTACTTCGTCGACAGCCAAAGAACAACGGCAGCAGATACACCGGCCGGTATGAAAGATTATGCGCTCCGCTACGACTTGGAGGGCTATGACATGGTGACTAGGACCATGGGGCGGTTGACAATGTCGATCTCGGCCTCTTTGCTCTACCCACGATTCTGGTTTACGTTCAATCAATAATAAAGGAAGATCAAGAAATTAAGGACAGTATCAGTATGTCATTCTTAACGAAAATTTTGGAATAATTCAATCTAAGTCTATTCCAATAGTATCTAATATATATATATATATATATATATATATATATATATATATATATATATATATATATATATATATATATATATATATATATATATATATATTCCGATGTCTGAGTTAAGCATGCAAGATCTGGGTTTTAATTATTTAATTAAAATAGGCCTAATTGTATGATGGTCAATTATAGTGCTAACTACAAAACATGCGTGTCATGGATTGTGAGAGTAAATTGAATCGCATAAAACATTAAGGAGCATTGGTATAGAACACATAAAATAAACCTAACATCTACTAGATCCAGGGTTTCATCTAGGCCTTAGCAAGGAATTTAGCTAGATATTGTTTTTGTTACATCAAGGAAAAAATTGAAAAGAAACGAAGTACACGTTCCTTGATGCTTTCTCCGCTTCGGCTCGTTCACGTCGTAGCTTCGATGATGACGTGATGACGGTATGGATGATGGACGAATGACGTATGATGGCGACGGGATGTGGAGAATTAGGATTTCGGTTTTGGTCGAGGATGGTAGAGGAAAGGTGGAAGATGGTGATGAGAGGTGATGGCTCAAACTAGGGTTCATGGATGATGGTGGCCGGCGCCAAGAGCCCCCCCTCAGGGTTTCGAATGGGCTTAAATAGAACCATTCAAGATGGGAGAACGTGAGAGAATAGGAAAGAGAAACGGGTGTGGAAATAGAGAGAGTCCGAGAGAAAAAGAAGCCGGGTTTCGACTAGGTCTCGGTTGTTGTAGCTCGTGTGTCCTTAGCATGGATTTTCTGTATTAACATTAATAAAGATGACTTTGGTTATTGCTTTAATTAGAATACTACTCTGGTATATGATAATACTCATATAATAAAAGGACCCTAGGGAACACAGTAGGCCACTAAGGCGCATGGAGGATCCATGCTTGGGAGACCCAGTGGACCAGTTCTGTGTAGACCTAGAACTAGTTCACATCTTTGGTGATGCTGGTCGCTTCACCGAGAATAAGCTGTTGGCAGGTAGAGGATGTGGTGAAGTCTCCACCACGGGAACATGGGATTCCCATTCACCTGACCAAGCACGATGATCGTGTTGAACAAGAACCAAGATGGTGCATAGTTCAGTGATTCAGACACTGGTGCAGAAACCGTCTTACTACTATAGATAATCCGTCCTTAACCCTGAGGGACCATGTACACTAGGCCAACCAGTTGTGTGGTGCTTTGATGTGCCAACGTGTGCGGACCTTCCATAGTCCAATACCACGGTACGTTGGGTTACCCGGCTGGTGCTTAAGTGACATGTAATCCCTACAGGTTATCCGACAACCAGTGTTGGATGGGTGCGTTTTGATGAGTCAATCTGTCCACACAGTTAACCCAGGCCTGGTGGTTGTCAGTATGACTGACGATGTTCCGGATGCTAGGCATAGCACCGGAAGGTGTGTGGTGTTATAGATGACAAGTCATCAAACCCTAGTCAGATGATCGATCGGAATCTGACGGTGCTCCCCACCGCCCGAGTCGTATCATGGCACCAGTAATAGGAGGGACTGAGGATTATCGGAGTATAGTAGAGAACAGGGTTACGAGGGAGTAATATAAGTTTAGAATCACTAGAGTTCAACTCACGTCGCACTCTGGGTGGCTACGCGGGTTAATCGGATTAGGGCTGATTAATGGAACTTTCGGTGTGTCACCGGAACAGTTAATCAGGGATCCGGTTGGAGCTAGAGATCCCGAACCCTGAAGGTTCCACCCTGTCTTTGCATATAGGAATTGTTCCCCGACCTAGTTGGATACGTTGGATGCGAAGTAGCATGGTGGAGCGCAAGCCTGAAGCCTAAGAACCTAATTCACGTGTTGTTACGGGCCGTAGGGGTATTTTGGTAAATACTGAAATATGGGTCAGAACACATTGAATATGGATCTTAAAATGAGCGGAATAATTCTAGGAGCTCATAGGCACTGACGGAACTCGATTCCGAGTAGCGCACCTCACTCAGTCTCTCTTTCAGTTTTTCGCTTTTCATGAAGGGCGTTTTCGTTCGGGCTTCACGATAGACATCCGGAATCCCTAAAAACCGCCCCCCCTTATCCCTATCCACCTAAGGGCCGGACGTAGCCTCCTTGGAGCCATGGGAGACCGGCCCTATAAAGGAAATAGGGAGGGGAGGGGCCGGCCCAATGGTTCTTCTCCCTCTCCTCCAAAAATCTGACCCCTAGTCCTCGTCCTTTGTTGTTTCGGCCAAGGAAAAGAGAGGAAGAAGAAGGGAGAAGGAAGAGGAAGGAAGGAAAAGGAAGAAAGGATAAAGAGGAGGAGAAAATCTCAAGGCTCGCCATCGTTTTCGTAACGGATTCTTCCGTCGGCTCGAAATCCCTGCACTCAGAGACGGGATTTCGAGGATTCTTTAATTCGCAAAGGACAAGGTGTTATCCGACAGTTTCCCTTGCGATTCAAGTGCGGTTCTTCATCGTTCCGTCATCTCCAGATCATAGATCCATAAAATATGATGAATCTAAACACCTAAGTAGATGCATTCATGTCTTCCGTAGATCGTAGTATGCCTCTAGGGTGTCCGCACATATGCTAAGATCGTAGATTTGCATGTAGATTGTTTTGTAGAATTAATTGTAATGAAACATACACTGTATGATCTTCGGATCTTTATTTTGCTTCTGCTGCGACTCTGATACACGGATCCAATTCCAACAATTGGTATCAGAGCACGCTTTGGTGTATGTTTCATGCATGAATTCGTGAAAATATCATGTGAATATATGATGGCATATGTTTTCGTCGGGGTTCGGCGTATATCATGCATATGGATTGTGCTATGTATCATCTTTTTGCAGGTGCCGCGCTGAATAGTAATATGTGATTGCATGCATCCGGGGGTCGGACCCCGGATTTAATTTTGCATTGATTATTATTGTCTGTGGATTTTAAGGCTCTAGATGGGCGAGGGTGGGGGTTGACCATCCTCGGTTCCCTGGCCATGTTTCTAGGATTGTCTTCTTTTCTTTCTAGCGAAATTGTACATGAACGAGCACTTACTCGGAGCGTGTTAGTTTTTCGATCACAGGAAGAAGGAGATGATGCTACATCCATGGTTCGGGCAAGCGGTACCATGGCGTGCAAAGACCCGGCGAAAGCGTGCACGTTGGCGATGAAGGGGATCGTCGTCAAAGATCGTGCAGAACGGAAGAGCGGGATATCTTGGCTGTGCTATTCAGTTTCAGGGGTCGGACCCTGGACTTGATTCAGTTTGGATGTTTTTATGTTGTTTCTCTTTATTTCGTATTTAGAGAACCCCGATGATAATATGATTATCTATTTTGCTTGTGAGTTTGTCTCTAGATCAGGGTTAGGGTTAGTACTAAAATTATGGATTCATCGGTGTCTCTATATGCTTCTAACACGTGCGAATCCGGTGGCTAGCTAAAAGGAAAGATGGTAACCGCCCTCGTGGTATAGGTAGCCAAGTACTGTGCACCGAGATAGACGCAGTGTTAGATTTGTTTAGAGATAATTAACTAATGTCTCCATAAGAAGTATGATAACCCTAGTGGGATGCCCTTTCCCCACGTGGTCCTAGCGACCAAGTTAGGTTAGGATTTCACTGTGTGATACCCGTTTCTAAATGACGTTTGATGGTAGTATGAACTCATCACGATTTGGTTATGCCACCATTAGGTTGAGGTCCGGCGGAGGTTATCGGATGTCCCTATTTGGCCAGCATCGAAACAGGTAATGAGATGAGGTCTACTATGATATCAGGCATCAAATTATGAATGAGGCGTCATCGTAGTGGGAGTCCTTTCCACGTTAACCTTAGGCTAGGCTCCAGATCTTAGGATTATGGACAAACTAGTGAAGTATCAGGATCCTTGGAATCTATGTAATGTGATCCTTTCAAGAAAGGCGAAAGCTGAGTATTCAAGGTAGGGACTATGATATTTTCCGAGGATACTAATGCTTTGCGGGAAGGTTTGTAATCCTAGTGGGAGCGCGGTAGACCAGGGTCTAAGTCTAGGAGGTCGTGACCTTTCTAGATATGCATAAAACCTCATAAAGAAGGGATGTGTAAGAGGTTCCCTCCAAAGGGGAGCCCCTGGCCTCCACAATCAACCGGCTAAGGGTCTGGGTGGGAGGTACGCAGTTCGATATTCCCACCGGGTGAGAGCTGTGTTTCCTTCCATGCTGGTTCGCCTAGTGGTTTCCTTTGGGACATGGAGGATGCCGGTGGCAGTGGGTGACGGTTTTATCCTGCACCGCAAGAGCCTATGAACCCCCCTGCCGATACCACCTAGATTTGTGGGAAGCATCCGAAAGCTTGTATGAAGCCGCTGTTGCTGCGCACGCGGGTCACATAAAGCTTGCCAAAATGAGACTGGGAGGTCTTTCAGTTTACCATGGGTAATTCTGATGAAGACTGGATCGTAAAAACCCCGTTGGCAGAAGCGGTTGCATGCTCTCACCGAGATATTGTCTCCAATTCAAGGCCGATAGTCTCAGTGCTCCAGCCCAGGGAATTTAGATTCTTGGATATCTCCACTTGAGGTGGTGAAGACATAGCGGCTGGAGTAGACATTATCTATTTCTAAATTCCATGAAATAGATTGTGGTAAACCCTAATTTTGCTTTGAACCATTGTTTACAGAAATCATAACCAAACTCGACCCCCTTGCCTCTATACTTAATGATAACAAACTTACGGGACCAAACTACGAGGACTGGAAGCGTAACCTGATGCTCGTCCTAAGGGTTGGCAAACACACAATTGCCCTAAGTACCCCTCAACCGGCCATGCCGGGACCAAGTGCAACTGAGGCCCAGTTAAAGGAATGGAAAGACTGGCTAGATGCTGATGAGATGTGCAAGTGCTACATAGTGGCATCCTTGCAGACCGTCCTTCAAAAGCAAATCGAAGACATGGCCTTTGCTTCAGACATGATGCTCTACCTGAAGGAAATGTTCGAGGGTCATAGTCGGGTAACTCGTTACCTGACCATCAAGAAATTGGTGTCTACGAAGATGACAGAGGGGACTTTAGTTCGGGATCATATGCTAAAGTTGTTTGGCTATGTGAACGAGCTTGGTTCCTTCGATGTCATCTTGGATGCAGAGATCCAGACCGATATCTTCCTCGCGTCTCTGTCAGGAGCGTTTGAGGGCTTCGTTACCAACTTCAATCTTAACCGGTTGGAGATGTCTAACTCAGAGCTCCTAGCGGCGCTCCAGGTGGTAGAGGACGGGATAAAGGCAGGAGCCTAATCCCTAAACGTGAAGCGAAATTCTTCTCTAAAAGCCAAGGGCAAGTTTCAAAAAAGAAAGTCTAAGAAGCCCGTGAAGATGGGCCAGGTGCAGTTGCAGGTTCCCAAGCAGAATGGTCCGGCGAAGCCCAAAGGAAAATATTTCTGATGCGGCAAGAAGGGGCACTGGAAGGACGACTGTCGCGCGGCTCCTAAGAAGGCTGAGACAGGTATATCTCAAATCCACATAGTGGAATCCCTAGTAGCATCCAGTTGTTCTTCAGTCTCATGGATTGTGGATTCTGGTTCCACTAATTATGCTTGCAATAATTTGCAGGGGTTCAAGGAGATAAGAAAACTGGGTGATGGGGAGATAATCCTAAGCATGGGAACTGAGGCCGTGGCAGAGGCTGAAGTAGTTGGAGATGTCATCTTGTAGTTCCTTGATGGAAGAAGTTTATTACTTAGAGATATACTTTATGTACCGTCCTTGAGACGAAATTTAATTTCTGTTTCCTTATTGAATAATGAAGGTTTTTCAGTTTTATTTGATGCTTCTGGTGTGTCAATTAAATTGAATGGTTCCTTTGTTTATAAGGAAAAGATACAGAATGGTCTCCATGTAATTAACTCCAATCATAAGCAGGATAACATAACTGAAGCTTGTGTGATTAATTCATCTAAAAGGAAAAATCTCTCAGATAATCCAACACTCCTTTGGCATCTAACGCTTGGACACATAGCCTCAGACAGGATTCACAGGTTAGTTAAGGTAGGACTCTTAAGTCCAGATGTTTCAGAAAGCCTACCGACGTGTGAGTCTTGTCTGGAAGGTAAGATGACTAAAAGGTCTTTTCGAGCCAAAGGTAGCAGATCTAAGGAGGTATTGGAGTTGGTACACACTGATGTATGTGGGCCCATAAGTGTCCGTGCCATAGGAGGCTTCGAGTATTTCATCACCTTCACGGATGATCACTCGAGGTTTGGATACATATACCTAATGCGGCGGAAGTCTGAATCCTTTGATAAGTTCAAGGAGTTCAGAGCTGAAGCAGAAAGGCAGACGGGTAAAAGTATCAAGTCTCTTTGATCGGATCGAGGAGGCGAATACCTATCGGATGAATTTATTAGGTACCTGTGTGAGCTGGGATCGTATCCCAGTTGACTGCACCAGGGACACTACAACAGAATGGTGTATCTGAGAGGAGAAATCAAACTTTGTTAGACATGGTTCGGACTATGATGAGTTATGCTACATTGCCACTTAGTTTTTGGGGATATGCCCTAGAGACGGCAGCATATACTTTGAACTTTGTTCCATTAAAGTCAGTACCCCTAACTCCTTTGGAGCTGTGGTTGAAGCGAAAGCCAAGCCTACAACACTTTAGGATTTGGGGTTGTCCAGCACATGTGCGGAAGGACAAGCGAGATAAGATGGAGTTAAAAATTAAGGTATGTATGTTCGTTGGGTATCCAAAAGGGACAAAGGGTGGTTTATTTTATGATCCTGAGGATAGAAAGGTTGTCGTCTCGACGAACGCCATATTCCTGGAGCAGGATTATTTAATAGACCATAAGCCCACCAGTAAAGTAGTTCTTGAAGAATTGCTTGGTACTGATGGAAGTACGCAGACAGAAAACGTAGTAGGAGCCGATACCACTAAGATAAACGATACTGTAGAATTGACTCCTATAGAACCACCGCAGGTTCGTCGCAGTGGGAGGACCACAAGTGCTTCTGATAGATACATTGGAGAAGCCTTTATGATAGATCCAGAGTTTCAGGAGGATGATCCTCTGAACTATGATGAAGCGATGGTATCCACTGACCATGCAACATGGCAAGAAGCCATGGAGGCAGAACTGACATCGATGTCCCAAAATTCGGTCTGGATACTTGTAACACCACCTCACAACATTAAAATTGTTGGGTGTAAGTGGGTGTACAAAAGAAAAAGAGGTCCGGATGGTACCGTTGAGACTTACAAAGCTAGACTAGTCGCTAAGGGTTATACCCAGCGAGAAGGGATCGACTATGATGAAACCTTTTCACCAGTGGCTATGCTTAAGTCTATCCGGATCCTCTTGTCCATTGCAGTCCATTATGATTGGGAGATCTGGAAAATGGACGTCAAGACCGCATTCCTCAACGAGGATTTGGAAGAAGACATCTACATGTCTCAGCCTCCAGGCTTTGTCGCAAAAGGTCAGGAAGGTCTGGTGTGCAAGTTGCAAAGGTCCATTTATGGACTGAAGCAAGCATCCAGAAGTTGGAACATGCGTTTTGATCAGGCTATCCAGACTTATAGATTTGAACAGAACGTGGATGAACCATGTGTTTATAAAATGAGCGATAAGACTGCAGTAGTTTTTCTGGTGCTTTACGTGGACGATATCCTGCTTATCGGAAACGATGTTGGAACGTTGTCTACAGTGAAGGTGTGGTTATCCTCTCAATTTGACATGAAAGACCTTGGTGAAGCAAGTTATGTTCTGGGGATCAAGGTAACTCGAGATCGCCAGAATAATATTCTCTCGCTGTCACAGTCAGCCTACATAGATACTATCTTGGTCAGATTCAGTATGCACAACTCCAAGAAGGGACTGGTTCCATTCAGACATGGAATAAAGTTGTCCAAGGATCAGGGTCCAAAGACTCCTGAGGAGAGGGCAGAGATGCAGAAGATACCTTATGCTTCGGCTGTAGGGAGTCTAATGTATGCCATGCAGTGCACGAGACCAGATATATGCTATGCAGTAGGCATGATGGGCAGGTATCAGTCAAATCCGGGTTCAGGGCACTGGACTGCTGTGAAAAGTATACTCAAGTATCTCCGTAGGATAAGAGATTATGAGTTAGTTTACTCTTCACAGGAACTGATGCCGATTGGATATACGGATTCTGACTTTGCGTCAGATCCGGAATCCAGGAGATCGATGTCAGGGTTTGTGTTTTCATTAGGAGGAGGAGATGTCAGTTGGAGGAGCGTGAAGTAGGGATGCATCGCGGATTCGACGAAAGAGGCTGAGTACGTTGCGGCGTGCGAAGCAGCTAAGGAGGCGGTGTGGCTCAAGAAGTTCCTCATGGACTTAGGATGCGTACCGGGAGCTCAAGATCCTATTATCCTTTACTGTGACAATAGTGGAGCGGTAGCACAATCCAAGGAGCCAATATATCACCAGAAGAGCAAGCATATCGAGCGGAAATACTACATTATCCGGGATTTGCAGAAGCGAGGGGAGGTTGCAGTGACTTAGGTAGCGTCTGCAGATAACATGGCGGACCCTTTCACAAAGGCGTTACCGACCAAGGCTTTTGAGAAGCACGTGGATGCCATGGGAGTTAAGTCTGTTATTTTCCGCTAGGCCAAGTGGGAGATTGTTGTAGCTCGTGTGTCCTTAGCGTGGATTTTCTGTATTAACATTACTAAAGATGACTTTGGTTATTGCTTTAATTAGAATACTACTCTGGTATATGATAATACTCATATAATAAAAGGACCATAGGGAACACAGTAGGCCACTGAGGCGCATGGAGGATCCATGCTTGGGAGACCCAGTGGACCAGTTCTGTGTAGACCTAGAACTAGTTCACAGCTTTGGTGATGCTGGTCGCTTCACCGAGAATAAGCTGTTGGCAGGTAGAGGATATGGTGAAGTCTCCACCACGGGAACGTGGGATTCCCATTCACCTGACCAAGCACGATGGTCGTGTTGAACAAGAACCAAGATGGTGCATAGTTCAGTGATTCAGACACTGGTGCAGAAACCGTCTTACTACTATAGATAATCCGTCCTTAACCCTGAGGGACCATGTACACTGGGCCAACCAGTTGTGTGGTGCTTTGATGTGCCAACGAGTGCGGACCTTCCATAGTCCAATACCACGGTACGTTGGATTACCCGGCTGGCGCTTGAGTGACATGTAATCCCTACAGGTTATCCGACATCTAGTGTTGGATGGGTGCATTTTGATGAGTCAATCTGTCCACACAGTTAACCCAGGCCTGGTGGTTGTCAGTATGACTGACGATGTTCCGGATGCTAGGCATAGCACCAGAAGGTGTGTGGTGTTATAGATGACAAGTCATCAAACCCTAGTCAGATGATCGATCGGGATCTAACGGTGCTCCCTACCGCCCGAGTCGTATCATGGCACCAATAATAAGAGGGACTGAGGATTATTGGAGTATAGTAGAGAACAGGGTTACGAGGGAGTAACATAAGTTTAGGATCACTAGAGTTCAACTCGTGTCGCACTCTGGGTGGCTACGCGGGTTAATCGGATTAGGGCTGATTAACGGAACTTTCGGTGTGTCACCGGAACAGTTAATCAGGGTTTCGGTTGGAGCTAGAGATCCCGAACCCTGAAGGTTTCACCCTGTCGTTGCGTATAGGAATTGTTCCCCGACCTAGTTGGATATGTTGGATGTGAAGTAGCGCGGTGGAGCGCAAGCCTGAAGCCTAAGAACCTAATTCACGTGTGTTACGGGCCATAGGGGTATTTTGGTAAATACTGAAATATGGCTCAGATTACATTGAATATGGATCTTAAAATAAGCAGAATAATTCCAGAAGCTCATAGGCGCTGACGGAACTCGATTCCGAGTAGCGCACCTCACTCAGTCTCTCTTTCAGTTTTCCGCTTTTCGTGAAGGGCGTTTTCGTCCGGGCTTCACGATAGACACCCGGAATCCCTAAAAACCGCCCCCCCTTATCCCTATCCACCTAAGGGCCGGCCCTAGCCTCCTTGGAGCCATGGGAGACCGGCCCTATAAAGGAAATAGGGAGGGGAGGGGCTGGCCCAATGGTTCTTCTCCCTCTCCTCCAAAAATCCGACCCCTAGTCCTCCTCCTTTGTGGTTTCGGACAAGGAAAAGAGAGGAAGAAGAAGGGAAAAAGAAGAGGAAGGAAGGAGAAGGAAGAAAGGAGAAAGAGGAGGAGAAAATCTCGAGACTCACCATCGTCTTCGCAACGGATTCTTCCGTCGGCTCGAAATCCCTGCACTTAGAGACGGGATTTCGAGGATTCTTCAATTCGCAAAGGACAAGGTGCTATCCGACAGTTTCCCTTGTGATTCAAGTGCGGTTCTTCATCGTTCCTGTGGGTGCAAATTTTGGCAGAAGTTTATCAACTACCGCGGGACCCACCGGCTCTGCCTGGTGAGCCCACGAGGACTACCGCGGGACCCACCGGCTCTGCCTGGTGAGCCCACGAGGACTACCGCGGGACCCACCGGCTCTGCCTGGTGAGCCCACGAGGACCACCGCGGGACCCACCGGCCCTGCCTGGTGGGACCAAAAGCCTATGGAATCCCCCAGAAGATGGTAGCAGGGCCCGCAATTTACCTGGAGGATCCCCAGATACTGCAGCAGAAACCGCCATTCGCCACCAGAAAAGTCTATAAATAGCAGAGCCTTCGAATGTAAAAAGATCGAAAATCTGATTTCCAGTTTTGATTTTCAGAAACCAGAGCTCTGAAATTTCTATCTCCTCACCCTTCACCTCTCATTGATCATCTTTTCGTCTTTAAAGAGATCAAAGAGGCTGCAGTAATACTCGGCTTGTCGAGGTTACTTTGAGAAAAGTGTTAGTGAATTCGGGTTGCTCCCTATAGCACGGAGACGTAGGCTTCGGCTGAACTCCGAGATCACATCTCTCGTGTCAAATTCTCTCTCTCTGATTGCCTCTCTGTTTACTTATCGAAAGAGGTAACTTCGACTCCAATCAACAGATCGATCAACGATCTTCGACTTCGACTCGAACCTTCGATTGACTGGTGCTGCGAAAGTCTTCGGGTCGGCACGAAGATTTTCCCCCATAGTTTGGCGCCGTCTGTGGGATTTCGAGCAAAAAGTCAAGCTCTCCACTACTACTTGATCGGTTGAGCACACAACCGATCTTGATAGCCAAACTTCCTCGTCTCCTCAGTTGATCAAACAACTGATCGGATAGCATTCTCGTTGCACCTTTCGCTCTCTGAATGGCGAGGACAAAACATCAAGGTCAACCAGAAGGAAGTAACACTCAACAACAACAAGCTCGTCCTGAGACTCGATCAATGAGTCAAAGGCTCAACTTCGGACAGCCCCTTGCTGTTCCTGAGATGGGGGTTCGTTCAGGGAGTGGAAGATCCGTCGATCGACCGATCATCCACCCTGCGCGACAATCGATTGGGCAAACAGCCCCCACTCCTGCTGAAGATCCTCCATCGACCTACCAAATTTCGGCGGTCGACTTCCAACTCCTTCAATTGGCGAAGCAAAACGCCACCCTCACTGTTGAGAGGGATGCTCTGAAGAAGGCAGCCTCCGAGGCTGGAATCGCTCTCCCAATCCCCTCCATAAGTGAGAGGGTCGATCTTCCTCGACATTCAATTCACTCCGAGCAACGGAGGTCGATGGGCACTGCTACCCTCGAAAGGATTCGTCGCGACCCTACTCCCTCTGCTGCTCCTTGGAAGCAGAGTGTCTGGGATCGTCTTGACGATGAGTCCTCCCAATCCTCTTCTGGTCGCAACTGCGACAAGAGGGCACCTTCAAAGATCAACATGCCAAGGAAGCACCAAATGAAAGGCGCTCCTTCGAAGAGTAGAGTCTCTCCTTCCATTCCACTTCAACGTGGACTTGGATCGGACCTTCGACATCGACTCCAACCGGCAAACACTTCAATACCAGAGCAAGACCTTGCGATCTTGTCTCTTGACCAACCCCTAGGTCGAGGACATGGTCGTAGGGATGGGTATTCCTCCGCCGGACCTCTCCATCGAAGTCTCTTCGAGACAACATTTCCAAGAGGATGGAGAACTCCTATCCTCCCCAAAGTCAACTGCATCCGAGGAGATCCTACTCTCCACATCCTCGCATTCAAGCAAGCTCTTACGCCTCACGAAGAAGAAAACAATGTGCTCTGCCGCACCTTCGCGGGAAGTCTCGATGAGCCGTCGCTCGACTGGTATCACAATCTCCGAGCTGGGTCCATCACCCAGTTCGATGTTTTAGCTAAACTTTTTGTGCAGCATTATCAGCTCAATCTGAAGCCCGAGAAGAAGCTCGACTCTCTATATCGGCTAAGGATGGGTGCTGACGAGACTCTCCGAAGTTTCGCCAGGAAGTTTCGCAATGAACATGCTGCCCTCTCTGGAAGACATCTGGATGATGAAGCCATCATGTTAGCTTTCCAGAACGCTCTCCGATTCGATCTACACATATACAACGACTTCATCCGCAATCCCCCTCCTTCTCTGGGCGCAATGTTTGATCGAATCCAGAGGGAGATTGAGGTAGAAGACGATCAAGTCGCTCGGAAAGGGCGAGAAACTAAGAGAAGGCCTGCTGAAAGAGAAGCTCCTAAGTATGCTGCAAAGACTCACAACGCTGAAGCAGCAGCCCCTCCGGCCAACAAAAGATCAAAGAATGATGGGCGTCGATCTCCAACGAAGACCACTTTCACCGAGTGGAATATGCCGGTCGAACAGATACTCGACCGCATTCAACATGAAGAGTTCGTTCGGAGGCCCAATCCTCTTCAGCCAAATTCCAAATTCATGGCAGACAAAACAGTCTACTGCGACTTCCACCGAAGCCACGGCCATTCCACTGATCAGTGTTTTCGACTGAAATTCCATCTTGAAGACCTATTGCGAGAAGGCCATCTTGAAGAGTTCGTCAAAGGCGGACACGATCAACGTCAGACCTCTGCAAAGGGGAAAGAAGTGTGTTGGATACATCAAATCTCCTCTGACCGACAACCTATCTCTGTGAATGCCAATGTCTTTGGCATTCATGGATCATTACACAATCAAGCAGTGACCGGGAAAGAAGTCGATCGGCAGATTCGGCGTATCTTCCATGTTCGATCTACTGCAAATAAAGAAGATACCTGGATCGAGAAACCCATCGAAGGTCTTGCTTGGCCGTCCATCGTCTTCAACGACACTGATCTTCAAGGAGTCCATACTCCACATCGAGACCCCCTGGTCTTGAAACTCATTATCGACGGAAGTACCGTCAATCGAATCCTCATCGACACAGGGAGCTCCATAGATATTATGTTCTCAGACTGTTTCAAACGTCTGGGGCATAAGTATCAAAGCCTCGACGTCGTCCCAACCGTGATCACTGGCTTCAACGGCGAACAAAGCATCACAGTGGGCGAATCGAGATTCACTCTGGATCTCAGCCGAGAGACTCGAGTCTCGGTGAGGTTTGCCATTGTCGAAGGGATCTCCAATTACAACGCCATCCTTGGGCGACCCTTCCTCCACCAAATCAACGCCATCTCCTCCTCTTACCATCAACTACTTAAGTTTGCAACTGGAGAAGGCATCGTCTGCATTCGAGGTGATCAACAATCTGGAAGGTCTTGCGAGGCTGCTGCGGCTAAGACAGATCGAAAGATCAACATTGCTCCTCCAAAGCGACCGCGAGATGAAGCTGGTCCCTCTTCTAAATAGCAATCAAAGGAGATTCCGCTGACCGAACCTCCACCAATCGAATGGGAAACATCACCTTCAATAGAAGAAATCCTCCCGATCAACATAGGCAGCGGAGATCTCCCTCGACAAACTTTCATTGGTACCGGTCTTAGCGACGCAGAAGCGCAAGACATGGTATCCTTCCTCCAGTCCAATATCGACGTCTTCGCGTGGTGCTTCGAAGACATGCCTGGGATCAATCCAGATGACGCTTGTCACCGACTTGCGATCAAAGAAGAAATAAAGCCTGTCAAGCAAAAGCCACGCACCATCCGACCAGAGCTGCAAGTTGCTGTTCAAGAAAAAATCACCAAACTACTCGCAGCAGGCTTCATCCGTGAAGTAGAGTATCCTACCTGGATCTCTAACATAGTTGCTGTTCCAAAGAAGAATGGGAAAGTCAGAGTCTGCATCGACTTCACCAACCTCAACAAGGCTTGCCCCAAAGACCCATTCCCCATGCCAAGGATCGATAGACTCGTAGATGCCACTGCTGGCCACGAGCTATTGTCTTTCATGGATGGGTATTCTGGATATAATCAAATTCCACTTCATCCCGACGATCAAGAGAAGACTTGCTTCGTGACTAACCGAGGTCTCTACTGCTACAATGTAATGCCATTCGGCCTCAAGAATGCTGGATCTACCTATCAAAGGCTAGTCACCAAGATGTTTGAAGACCAGATCGGCCGCAATGTCGAAGTCTATGTAGATGATCTGCTTACTAAAAGTTCCAGTTGAGGGGGTCATTTGTCTGATCTGGTAGAAACCTTCCAAGTCCTTCGAAAGTATCGAATGAAACTCAATCCTGCCAAGTGCGCTTTCGGAGTTCAATCTGGCAAATTCCTGGGTCATCTTGTGACCAGGAGAGGTATTGAAGCCAATCCTGATCAAATTCGAGCCATCCTCGACATGCCATCACCTACTAATCAAAAAGAAGTTCAACGTCTCACTGGAAGATTAGCAGCACTCAATCGATTCATATCAAAGTCTTCAGACAAATGCAAGCCTCTCTTCGACAAACTACAAAAGGCGGATACTTCAGGGTGGAGTTCAACTTGTGAAGAAGCTTTTCAAAGCATCAAGAAATATCTGGTGCAAGCTCCTATCTTGACGGCTCCACTTCCAAAAGAAGACTTATGGCTTTATCTCGCCGTCACTGATCAAGCAATCAGCGCAGTCCTAGTTAGTAGAAGAGGTGGCATCGAACATCCAGTCTATTATATAAGCCACACTCTTCTTCCAGCTGAGACTCGCTATTCAAAAACTGAGAAGGTTATCCTGGCCTTGCTCATTGCATCGCGTCGTCTCCAACCGTACTTCGTCTCCCACCAGATCACTGTCATTTCAGAGCACTCGCTCAAAGATATCATTGACAAAGCTGGACGAGCTAATCGAATGACCAAATGGGTGATCGAAATGAGCTCCCTGGGGATTCAATTCGAATCTCGCACTTCCATCAAAGGTCAAGCAGTTGCTGATTTTCTGGCTGACTTTCCAGTTGAAGATCCCATCACTTGGGAAGAAGATGTCGACATGCGCTTAGAAGATGAGGACAATACTCCGATCAACCTTGCAACAAAAAGTGATCCAAGTCTCGAAGCTATTGCTGCAACTCCTCCATGGAAGCTTTATACTGATGGAGCTTCAAGTTCGATTGGCTCGGGAACTGGGATAGTCTTAATATCCCCCGAACTTGATCATCTACAGAAGGCAACTCTCTTAGGGTTCAACGCCACCAACAACGAAGCCGAATACGAAGCTCTCATTTCCGGACTCGAAATGGCGGAATCCCTGGGGATAGATCGAATCATCGTCTATAGCGACTCCCAGTTGATCATAAGGCAAATCAATGGAGAGTACACAGCTCGCGAAGAAAGAATGCAACTCTACTTGGCCTTAGTACGACGTCTTCAACAACGTTTTACTACAACTGAGTTCGTTCAAATTCCAAGAGCAGAGAATCGTGAAGCAGATGCTCTAGCTAATGCTGCCTCCATCCTTGGAGACTCACTTGGAGGAAGACAAATACAAATTGATTATCAAGAAATGCCCAAGACCATCCCCGATCAACAGATTCTTACTACTACAAAAGAATCTGGGGGTGGAGATCAACTTGAAGACTGGAGACGACCAATCTTCGACTTCTTCAAGAATGGCAAAATGCCGGAAGATCCAAATCAAGCCCGAAGACTTCAAAGGAAGCTCCCATGCTACATTTTACAAGGTGAAGATTTATATTTCAAATCTCACAACGGGATGTTGCTCAAGTGCCTTGGTCCCGAGCAAGCACTGGCAATCCTGATTGATATCCACTCTGGAACTTGTGGGAATCATTTGGGAGGAAGATCTCTTGAAATTAAGACAAAGCTGCAAGGTTACTATTGGCCAACAATGTCAAAAGATGCTCGACAAGTTGTTCAACGATGTGAGCCATGCCAACTACACGCTCGAGCTATCCATCTCCCTGCAGATGAGCTTCACCAACTATCAAGTCCCTGGCCTTTCCATCAATGGGGGTTAGATTTCTTGGGTCCTTTCCCTCCAACTCCAAGCAAGAAGAAGTATCTACTGCTGGCCACAGATTACTTCACCAAATGGGTTGAAGCTGTGCCCCTCTTCCGAGAGACTGATGATGAAGTAATCAAATTCATTCGGCACAACATCTTCTCAAGATTTGGTACACCTCAAGTTCTTATTGCTGACAATGGAGCTCAGTTTGATTCCGACAAGTTTCGAGAGTTCTGTCTGAACAACGGTATCAAGCTATTCTATTCAACTCCAAGATATCCTTAATGCAATGGTCAAGCTGAAGCCTCAAATAGAGCTATACTTGGTATACTCAAAAAGAAACTCAACGACAAGAAAGGATTGTGGGAGCAAGTCCTACCTGAAGTTCTTTGGGGGTATCGCATAACTCCGAGAAGATCAACAGGGTTCTCACCCTTTCGTCTAACATATGGATCGGAAGCAGTACTCCTAACAGAAAATATATCCAGTACTTTGAAGACCAGAGCAGTTGAAGAAGGAATCAACGAAGAACTACGAATCAATGATCTAGACTTCTCCGAAGAATTACGAGATCAAGCATCACTTCGTGTGGCCAAGTACCAACAGAAGATCAAAAGAGCCTACGACGAGAAAGTCTACAAGAGACAGTTCCCCGTGGGCAGCCTAGTTCTCAGAGCAGTTTTTTACAACACTAAAGAACACAGCAGTGGGAAGCTTGCTCCCAACTGGGAAGGTCCATATATCGTTGAATCAGTAGGAGGCAAAGGTTCTTACAGACTGATCACACCAGAAGGAGATAGATTGCCTCGAGCTTGGAATTCCAGACACCTCAAGATGTTCTATCCATGATGTAAATTCTGCGATAAATAAAGTTCTCTTTCAAGTATTCAAATGTGCCAGTGTTCAGCTTTACAATTCAAGTTCTGAAGCAGTTTTCAAGTTATCCATATTCGAATTATCAAGTCTTTTAACAAGTTTGGGTGTTAGAGTTGCGACTCAACCCCTTACTAGCAAATGTTAAAAACTGACCATATTCAAGTTATCAAGTCTTTTAACAAGTTTGGGTGTTAGAGTTGCGACTCAACCCCTTACTAGCAAATGTTAAACTGACCTTCAAATTTCAATATTCAATTTCAATCAATTTCGATATCGTCTAACAAGTTTGGGGTGCTTGAGTTGCGACTCAACCCCTCATATTCAAGTGTTATACGAATTCAAGTTACAATTTTCAAGTTTCAATAAGTTTGGGTAATTGAGTTACAACTCGACCCCGTACATTCAAGTGTTTGTATCTATTCAACATTCCAGTACCATTCAGGACACAGCATTCAAGCACAACATTCAAAGGCATTTAACACAAGACATTCAATCTTCAAACATCAAAAATTTCTATTATCAAAATTTGCCAAGTACAAAATGGAGCTACTACATATCAAAAGTTTACAAGTATCAGCAACAAAAAAGAAGATAGAAGATCTCAAGGCTTGGCCACACTTTGCGCGCGTGACTTCTCTCCCTCGGATCCAGTACGAGCTTTGCTCGCCACTGAGGCCTTAGAAGATCGGACGCTGGCAACGTGGGCCCTGAGTGCTTCTGCCGCCTTCTCAGCTGTTTCCTTGTAGCTCTTGCACTCAGACAGCGCATGCTCCAACGCCTTCTTGGAAGTCTCCTCTTTGGCACTGAAAGCAGCGTGTTGAGCAGCAAGTTGTTCTTTCAGCTCCTTGATCTCGCTGGTGCGACCACAAGACATGTCCTCAACCTTGACGATCCGATTCTTCAAGGATTTGAGTTCATGACTCTGTGCCTCGCAACGGTCTTGCAGCCCCTTGATCTCCAGCTTCCCCTTGCGAAGATCCTCAATCTTGGCCTTGAGAGAGGTCTTCTTCGAAGTCAGGAGCTCTCTCAACCTGTCTCTCTCCTCGCTCACAGCCTTCAGTTCGGCTGTCAAACGAGACACCTCAGAAGCGGCCTCTCGTTCTCCCGCCCTCCTGGAGAGCTTGCTTGCGATTCTCAAACAGGCTCCAGTCTGTAGATGGAGAAAGTTAGAATTTTCTCAAAGACACAATTCGAATAATTGATCGAGCATATGCACATACCACTACTTCAAGCCGATCAAAGGCTTCGTCAAAAGGAGCATCCGGAAGATTGCAGAGCTTCCGAATCACGCTATTAGGGTGGTTGATGTCAACATCATCCAAATTCTTCATCTTCGGAGTCGAGCCAGCAGGCGTACCTGCAATCGATAAAAATTCAAAGTGTTAGAATATTTTCGAGCTTCAACGACAAGTCAATTAAGGCAAGTCAGTACAGGTACCTGAAGCCTCGACCTGAGGAGCCTTTCCCTTTCCACGGTCGGAGCTCTTACCCTTGGGGGTCGATTTCTCCTTGATGGGGGCTGGGTTTGGCAAGGGTTGAGGAGTAGCATCACCAACCCGACTTCCTCTCTCTAAGTGAGCAGGAGAGGGAACGTCTCGAGGAGGTGAAGCTCCCCCTTCGTCCTCATGCCCGCTCAAAGGGTCGAGCCCTGCCACCATGGCAGCTACCTCTTCGGCCAGAGATCGTGAGGGGGGTGGGGGTTGTTCAACCTCCACACCCCCACTTGTAGTTGCCCCTTCCAGACGGGGAACCTCTGGAGGTATCTGATCAAGGGGTGTGGGGTTGCTTCCAACCCCACCACTCCCCGATATCCTGATCTTGAAGCGCAAGGGGTTCTTCTTCAATTCCCCGAAGTCATAAGTGGGAATCACCTTAGGGCCATCGCCCGTGGCGTCCATAACTCCCTCCATCCTTCTAGCCTTACCCTCGTCTATGAGGATAGGCTGCGATTCTTCGTCAGCGCCACCAGTGGGGGTGGGAGGAATTTCTTCCTCGCCACCCCCATGTCCTTGACCACCATCAGTGGGGGTGGGAGGAATCTCTTCCTCACCACCCCCATCATCATCATCATCATCCTCTCCATCTTCTCTGTCACTGCCAGTGCCCTCGTCGTCCTCATCTCCGCCCTCCTCCTCTCTCTCTACTTCCTCTTCTTCTTCCTCTTCTTCTTCCCCTTTCTCCTCCTCTTTTTTCTTTTCTTCCTCAACTAACACTTTCCTCTTCTTCTTCGCCGGGCCCTTTGGTATCACCAATTTCTCCTCTGAGGGAAGTGCACGCCTGGCTCCATAAGACTTCTTCTCAAATCGAAGCCTTCTAACAATTTTTCCAGACTGAGGGTCTTCCTCGTAATCTGAGTAAATGACCTCATTATCTTCGTAGCGAAACTTCGATCGATGGAGAAGGTTGGCTTTGCCATGTCGAACCGGGCAATTCGAAAATTGCTTCCAAGATCGAGTCCCGCATGTTAGCTCCAGAAAGAGATTGTCGAGGGCCCCTACTCGCTCCGGAGGCCAAGAGAGAGCTCCTCCTGTGCAGTACATATCCGTCTCCTTGTGCACCTTGTACCGAGGAACCTCCGGTACTGACAGAGGAGTCCACGCACCGGACACCGACAGCGGCCAATCTGTATAAAGCTTGTCGGAGCCAAGGGTGTCAGAAATCGGGCGGAGGGCAGTGACACCTGTCAAGTAGTAGAACGGGCTGTCCTTCCTCCAAGCCCATCGGTAGTGGTAGAAGAAATACCCCAGTTCGATTCGGGCTTCTTCACCTTCAGGGAGGCTGGAGTAGCATTCCCTCAGCTCCTTCTGGAAGTCCAACTCTACGCAGCAGAAAGCGTAGATGATCCTCCAAGAGTTCCCAGTTACCTGCCCGGGACAGAGACCGGAGACGTTTAGCAGCCTCGCGGCGAAAGGAGGCAGTGGAAGGCGCAGTCCACAGTTGAGCTGACCGATCGTGACGATGGTTCCCATCACTTGCTCTTTGCTCGCCCAGGAGACAAAGACTGTCCGCCTGTCAACACCGAAAGCAGATAAAACACCCGGAAGCGCTGGTCGAGCCTTTCCCTCTGTAAAGAATGACAGCAACTTATGCAGCTTCTCCCTCTTTGCATCTGTAAGCTTACTGCCGATGTTGTACCCAAACTCAGGCTCTGCCGTTAAAGGTAGTTGCGGGAGGAGGACAAACTTAGCCTTGGGGATCTGCTCTGGCCTTGACGGTGCAGTAGCGAATCCCACTCCTTGATGCCTCTTGCCCAGTTGGCCAAGCTCGATCAATTCAGCCCTGCCTTTGCCTCGACCCTTCGGAGCAGAAGAAACCTCGACAACCTCCTTGCCCTTCCTCTTGGAAGGAACCGCACTCTTCTTCGAACTACCCGAAGAGGCCATTTGACCGATCGAAAGGAAATGAAGAACAAGAGATGGGAAGCACAGAGTCTGGACTTCGAAAAATTTTGGAAGCGTGAAGATAAAAATGGCAGCAGGAAAAACTTATATACCCTGGGTGAAACAGGTACGCAAATCGAGAAGACACGTGTCTTCACCATATCAAATCGCGTGTTTTTGTAGGTACACGTGGCATCCATCCGTAGCAAGCGCAAAATCAGGCGAACCGTCAGACCAGACGAAGCGTCAGACCTACCGGTCCACGTGAACCAAACGGTCCAAGCAAGCGACCGGTCTGAGTAAATCGAACCGCCGGTTCAAAATCACATTCAAGTAAACCGGAGATTCAAGCAGAAAAAATCTAACTCCATCGATATTCAAGACTGCCAAAGATCAAAAGAGGAGAACAAGCTATGCAACTTCCCCAGAAGTACAGGTTCAAGACTTTAACCTTGACCGGCTGATTTTAACCGTTCAGTCAAACTTGACCGATCGGTTAAAATCAACCGATCGATCGATTTTCTACTGGATCTGGCAAAAAACCAAGGTTTTTTGCCGATCACCCAAACCTTGACCGACTGATTTTAACCGTTCGGTCAAACTTGACCGATCGGTCAAAATCAACCGATCGGTCGATTTTCTACTGGATCCGGCAAAAAACTAAGGTTTTTTGCCGATCACCCAATCCTTGACCGGCTGATTTTAACCGATCGGTCAAACTTGACCGATCGGTCAAAATCAACCGATCGGTCGATTTTCTACTGGATCGGCAAAAAACCAAGGTTTTTTGCCGATCACCCAATCCTTGACCGGCTGATTTTAACCGTTCGGTCAAACTTGACCGATCGGTCAAAATCAACCGATCGGTCGATTTTCTACTGGATCGGCAAAAAACCAAGGTTTTTTGCCGATCACCCAATCCTTGACCGGCTGATTTTAACCGTTCGGTCAAACTTGACCGATCGGTCAAAATCAACCGATCGGTCGATTTTCTACTGGATCTGGCAAAAAACCAAGGTTTTTTGCCGATCACCCGATCCTTGACCGGCTGATTTTAACCGTTCGGTCAAACTTGACCGATCGGTCAAAATCAACCGATCGGTCGATTTTCTACTGGATCCGGCAAAAAACCAAGGTTTTTTGCCGATCACCCAATCCTTGACCGGCTGATTTTAACCGTTCGGTCAAACTTGACCGATCGGTCAAAATCAACCGATCGGTCGATTTTCTACTGGATCTGGCAAAAAACCAAGGTTTTTTGCCGATCACCCGATCCTTGACCGGCTGATTTTAACCGTTCGGTCAAACTTGACCGATCGGTCAAAATCAACCGATCGGTCGATTTTCTACTGGATCTGGCAAAAAACCAAGGTTTTTTGCCGATCACCCGATCCTTGACCTTGCCGATCACCCGATCCTTGACCGGCTGATTTTAACCGTTCGGTCAAACTTGACCGATCGGTCGATTTTCTACTGGATCCGGCAAAAAAACCAAGGTTTTTTGCCGATCACCCAATCCTTGACCGGCTGATTTTAACCGATCGGTCAAACTTGACCGATCGGTCAAAATCAACCGATCGGTCGATTTTCTACTGGATCGGCAAAAAACCAAGGTTTTTTGCCGATCACCCAATCCTTGACCGGCTGATTTTAACCGATCGGTCAAACTTGACCGATCGGTCAAAATCAACCGATCGGTCGATTTTCTACTGGATCAGCAAAAAACCATGTCTTTTGGCCGATCACCCATTCCTTAACCGGTCAAAATTGACCGTTCGGTCGTTATTGACCGATCGGTCAAAATTGACCGATCGGTCAAATTCGACCGATCGGTCAAATTTGACCGATCGGTCGAAAAAGACCGATCGGTCAAAATTGACCAATCAGCCTTTTTTATTCTAAACCTTCGACAAGCTTCTTTGTGCCTTTTTTAGACAGGAGGTTGCTGTTTTTGCACCAAATCCAAGCCAGCCAGAACGAACTCTAGCTAACTTGGAGGGGGTAACTGTGGGTGCAAATTTTGGCAGAAGTTTATCAACTACCGCGGGACCCACCGGCTCTGCCTAGTGAGCCCACGAGGACTACCGCGGGACCCACCGGCTCTGCCTGGTGAGCCCACGAGGACTACCGCGGGACCCACCGGCTCTGCCTGGTGAGCCCACGAGGACCACCGCGGGACCCACCGGCCCTGCCTGGTGGGACCAAAAGCCTATGGAATCCCCCAGAAGATGGTAGCAGGGCCCGCAATTTACCTGGAGGATCCCCAGATACTGCAGCAGAAACCGCCATTCGCCACCAGAAAAGTCTATAAATAGCAGAGCCTTCGAATGTAAAAAGATCGAAAATCTGATTTCCAGTTTTGATTTTCAGAAACCAGAGCTCTGAAATTTCTATCTCCTCACCCTTCACCTCTCATTGATCATCTTTTTGTCTTTAAAGAGATCAAAGAGGCTGCAGTAATACTCGGCTTGTCGAGGTTACTTTGAGAAAAGTGTTAGCGAATTCGGGTTGCTCCCTATAGCACGGAGACGTAGGCTTCGGCTGAACTCCGAGATCACATCTCTCGTGTCAAATTCTCTCTCTCTGATTGCCTCTCTGTTTACTTATCGAAAGAGGTAACTTCGACTCCAATCAACAGATCGATCAACGATCTTCGACTTCGACTCGAACCTTCGATTGACTGGTGCTGCGAAAGTCTTCGGGTCGGCACGAAGATTTTCCCCCACAGTTCCGTCGTCTCCGGATCATAGATCCATAAGGTATGATGAATCTAAACACCTAAGTAGATGCATTCATGTCTTCCGTAGATCGTAGTATGCCTCTAGGGTGTCCGCACATATGCTAAGATCGTAGATTTGCATGTAGATTGTTTTGTAGAATTAATTGTAATGAAACATACACCGTATGATCTTCGGATCTTTCTTTTGCTTCCACTGCGACTCTGATACACGGATCCAATTCCAACATCGGTCGGGTAAGAGAGAGAAGAGGATAAGGAAAGACAGACATAAGGAAAGCTCTAGTTGTGCATGGATGGTTGTGGATGTGGAGATTTGGACGAGTAAGGGTGGATCGGATGGTATATGTTTAGGGGTGGCCATGGATTCTGAAAACCCGACCGAAACCCAACCCGAAACATTGAGTACGAGTAGGCTTGGGTCCGAGAACGAGTCGCATGCGATGTTTTATGGCTAAGAGGTTGGATGAGTATCATCCGATTTTGGTAGGGAAGAAAGGAAAATAAAAAAAGAAAGTAGAAGAGAGAGAAAAGGTGGCAGGAAGAGAAATGCGGTCATCCAGGGGTTGCACCATTCGAACCATCTGAGCTCGTCAACTTACGTCATTCCATTTGCATGCGTGTAGTCCTTCTTTAATTTGAATCAAACACTGCATCAGCTTGTTGAAGTCTTCTCTCATCCGAATTATCATCGCAATTATCCGTTTTCCAACGTTGTTCTTCAGAAAGGCCTCTAAACGAGCTGTACAGTCTCCATCGAATCGCCGTGAGAATATCCACGGCTTGATCATGAAGTCCTTGAGCTGACTGCATCGAAAACCGGATCAATTCCCTAAAAAACACACATGAAATGATGCTTATCATATTCAAACACGATTATTGATAAAAGGATAATGTGGACTTTAGGGCTCCGTATTTTTCATGCATGCAATGTATGAGAGCAAACCAATATGCCATTGGGTTCGTATGAAAGTCTACTATATCCTGGTGCAAAGAAATTCATGCAGTTTACGTGTATTATGAAAGTTTTACGTAGCAAAGTGATGATATGTGCATGAAAAAGAAAGGATAATTCGCACCAAATGGACACTTAACACTCGATGCTCGCCGGAGTCAGGGGAGGAGGGGGGTTGCTGCTCCTCTCTCGTCCTCTTCCTCGAACTCTCTACTCTTTCCCTCCTTTCTCTCTCTCTCTTTATAATTATCTATCTTCTTTGTTCTGTCGTTCATTCTCTTGGTTCCACCATTCTAGATTTTTCATAACGATAGGAGTGGTTTGTTATGGTGATAAAGAGGTATGGTGATCAGATTGTTAAGCCCTTAATTCCTAATAAAGAGGAATGAATAAAGGAATGGAAGATTTTGGGCTTATTACTCCAAATCTTGCTCGATCCTCCCCATCTGAATTTCAACTTTTAAAACCTTGGGGAGGGATACCTATGAGGCCTAAAGCTAGCTAGGAGTTTAGAAGTTAGGTCCTAGGGCTGGTTGGGCTCGGACCCGCACCCTGAAGTGTGCTCGGTTGGAACACGGTGCGATTCGTATACCTACCGAGTTGAAAAGGATAATTAGTCATAACTCACAAACCGGAGGTCAAAATTGGGCCTAAGAGGATTCGTTGGAATGCTCTCGTCGACGTGAACACGTCGGTGCTTGGTACATAATTTTCTAACTTATGGATCTCTTGAAAAGAAAGAAATACTCAAAAAATTAAAATAGTAATTACTCATCACCCAGGTGTCGGATCGACCCTAGCTCAGACTCGTTGAAAAGGTCTCTCAGGTCCCACCCAACGTATCCATTCTTGCTACAATCCGATTAACCAAACTTCTGTGGTTAACAAAACAATGTCGAATGTCAGCTAATTTATCGATATTCTAGGGTATAACTACCGAACAGCCGAAAATAGCTGTGTATACACCCGATTACTGCACGGGACGCACTATTGCGACGTATTCGAAGCCATAGAGAAAGTGAACGTAAAACATTTCATGGGTTTATGACTTATTCTTTTAGAACAAACCCAGAGAAAAAGTCTTATTGAAACTTACGAAAATGCCCAATGAGGACTTTTATTATTCCCAAATCTAACACCACAGGTGTTACAGTAGCAGAGCTCCATACCAAAGCAGACCAGAAAAAGGCCATATCTCTCCCTCCACCTTTTACTTCTACACCCTCTAGCTTGGCCATACAACTTGTATTGGGTGGTATAGCTGAGCTCCATAATGAAGCAGACCAGAGAAAGGCCATGTCTCTCCCTCCACCTTCTACTTCTACACCCTCTAGCCTAGCCATACCACTTGTACTAGCCCCCCTCGGCCAGTCGAGGGGTAGCCCTACTCCTTCGGATCTAGTGGATTAAGGTTGCGCGCGACTTATCACACGGAGACGTAGACTACGATCGAACTCCGACAACAAATCTTGTGTCTCCTCTCCTTACTCTCTACTCCTCTTATTCTCACCTTAATCTACATATCTTGCACTCATTCAACTCTACATCAATTGACCGTAGGAGGAACTCTTCCGACGGCTTCCCCCCCACAGTTTGCCATCGTCTGTGGGATAGAGCAAAAAGGCCATCCACTCTTCTTCAAATGCGGATTGGTTGAGCAGAAGCAACTAATTGGTAATGCAACATCCAGAGACTAGGTTGATCGACTGAGCAGAAGCGATCGATCTCCCTCTCTTCCTCGATTCTCTCCACACTGTCAGATGCTAATGAGCCAACAACCTTCACCCCTCTCGCTCTTCCCGATGTTACACGGCACCAACTAATTTAGGAGGGAAATCCGACCCCTCATCCGCAGGGCCGGCTTGATCATAAGGCCATTAATTAAGGTTGTCGCCTAAGAGCATCTCCAACCGGCTCCGTAGCGAGCTCGAAAGGCCGACGTGGATCTCCGAACAGATTTTCGGGCTCCAACCGGCTCCGTAGCGATGTCCCAAGGCCTACGTGGCATGCCATGTAGGCCACGTGCCCCCCGGACCTCCGAAGCCCTCCACATACAACAGAGGTCCTTCGGAGCCTCCGAGTGAATAAAAAATTCTGGATTTTTATAAAAAACCCCCCGAACCTTTCATAAATTATTTTATATGTATATATCAAATCATCACTTTTCAACGGCTACTTTTTATCCGATCGAGGAGCAACGGCTACGGGGCAACGGCTACGAGCAACGGCTACATTTTGGACCGTTGCCCCTAATTCCAATGTTTGTGATTATTTTAAAATTAAAAAGAATAGGTTAAAAAATTCTAAAAATTATATTTTTTTTTTGAAAATCTATAAATACCCCCTTCTACCAATCATTCTTCATCCTCCCACCATTCTTCATTCTCCCACCCCATTTCAAAATAAATTGTGATTTTTTCCACCCACCTACTAGCATATGGATCCGTATCAAAATTTTTCTTACTCTCAATTCCTCACCGGTGATGAATCGGCCTTCAATGCATACATGAGTAGCGATCGAGTCGATGGGAACCCGATGTTCTCAATTCCGGAGAAGGAGGCAACGACGCAAGGAGAGGCATCGTCCGAACAAGCATCGATCGTGGGGAAAAAGAAGTCTTACAAGCGGGGAGGAAACTGGACCATCCCCGAGGATAGATTGCTCGTGTCCGCATGGCTCAACACGAGCCAAGATGCAATCCAAGGTATCGGTCAACCACGACTTCATTTTTGGGCTAGAATTTTTGAATATTACAGCAAGTACAATACCCACTGTACGTTCGAACGAACCCAAAGCCAGATGATGCATCGATGGTCGGCCATTCAAATGTCGGTCAACAAATTTTGCAGGTGTGTTAGCCAAATCGAAGGACGATCGAGATCTAGTACCGGACTTGTTGACCAGGTAAATACTTATTAGCGAGTGATTTTGTTTAAATAGTTATACCGTCTATGATTTTAATTTATTTTAAATTATTTATGTAGCTAGCAGATGCAAAACTTCTTTACAATAATCTCTACCACGAGTCATTCAAATTCGAGCATTGCTGGGTGGAGCTACGACATCAACAAAAATGGATACAACAAATACAATCCTGGAATCAAGTAAGGACAGAGCCGAGGAGAGGGAAGGAGTCTGATTCATCACCAAACACCTCCTCTCCAGCGACCCCAGATGTTATGAGCCTCGGGGATGAAGATGACGGGCCTACCGAGATGCAAAGGCCGGAGGGGAGGAAAGCAGCAAAATTGGCAAGGAAGCGTAAAGGTCAGGTGGTAATCGATGGAGGAAGCAACGAATCCGCCTCCAACCTATTCAGGGAGGCATTCACATGGATGAAAATGGATAAGGAACAATCCAGGAAGGAGAGGAAAGAGAGAAGGGATAAGAATACCGAAAACACAACTATGGTCGAAGTCGCAAAGTTGCAAGCACAAACCGAGTCTCAAAAGGAGGCACGAAAGCAACAGAAATTGGATGATGCGATCATGATGAAGGATCTCACGGGGCTCTCACAGGTAGAGCGAGATTATTTCGAACTACGCAAGGCTGAGATTCTAGCTCGGAAAGGGTACAGAGGTCTTTGAAGTGTAATATGTTGTAGCTTTAATTAGAGATATGACTTTCTTGAATTACTTAAATGTTGTAATTTTCAGTAGATTGTATTAGGTGTTGAACTCTTTTGGCATTCAATAAAAGTACTTTTATTATTGAAATTGAAAGCGCGTACAAGAACTTGAAAAAGTTCGAGACAATTACATTAAAATAAAAAAACATTATCTTAAACTTGAGATCCCTTGAGTTGCCACAAATGCTCTATCAAATCATTTTGAAGTTGGGCGTGGGTTTCCCTGCTCCTTATCCGATGATGGTTCTGGATAAACTCCATCAGATGCACCGTGTGCTCGTGAGAAGCTTCTACAGTTGGCGTTACATCGGGGACATCAAAGTCGAGATCGTGGTGAAGATCTCGTTCATCTTCAATAATCATATTATGCATTATAATGCAGGCTGTCATAATGTCTATGAGCATATTCGGCTGCCAAAAACGTGCTGGTTCTCTTACTATCGCAAATCGGGCTTGCAACACTCCGAAAGCTCGCTCAACATCCTTCCGTGCCCCCTCTTGCTGTTGAGCAAAATACTTATTTTTGTTTCCTCGAGGTGCTGGGATGGTCTTCACTAGTGTTGACCATGAGGGGTAAATCCCATCGGCGAGATAGTATCCCATATTATAGTCATGGCCATTGATTGTAAAATTACATGGGGCAGCTCTTCCCTCTACAAGTTGCCTGAAGACCAGTGAACGATCGAGGACGTTGATATGATTGTCCGACCCTGGCAGCCCGAAGAAGGAGTGCCAGATCCATAGATCTTTGCTAGCTACAGCTTCTAAAATAATTGTTGGCTCATGATTATGGCCAGTGTACATACCTTGCCAAGCTGTTGGGCAGTTCTTCCACTTCCAGTGCATGCAATCAATGCTTCCGAGCATGCCTGGAAACCCTCGTTGTTCACCTTCTGCGAGGAGTCGTGTAACATCTTCGTTATTGGGTGAACGAAGATACTCCTCCCCAAAGACGTTGATGACCGCTCGAACAAACCTCTGCAAGCTCTCGATCGAAGTACTTTCTCCGATCCGAACGTAGTCATCCACGGAATCGGCGGATGCTCCATACGCGAGCATCCGCAAAGCGGTGGTAGTCTTTTAAAGACTAGATAGTCCTAATCTTCCAGCATTGTCCCTCTTTTGGACGAAGTAGTTGTCGTGGTCCACGATTGCGTCGTGGATCCGCAGAAAGAGAGGACGACTCATCCTGAATCTCCGTCGAAACTGGTAAGGAAGGTAAGTTGACTGATCGGCGAAGTAATCCTGGAATAGCCGATTATGGCCTTCCAGTCTACTACGATCAAGCATGGCGTGGCTTGGTACAGAGCCGCGTCTTCTACGTCGGCGTGAACTTTCAGCTTGCTGCTCTTTCTTGCACGCGGTGGCTCCCAGAAGAAATAACATTCTACGGGTGGAGCTATCGTCGCTGCTGCTCGACGTGCTGTCGGTGGGGCTCAAACTGGACATGGTGTTTGGAGAGTGGATGGTTTGGACAAAGCTTGAATTTGTGATGGTGTGATAAGAGAAGCCTCATCTTTATATAGAAAAATTTCCAACGGATAGATATCTATCCGTTGGTGGTGGTAATGCGTGCCACCTCGCTTGTTGTGCCCAACGGATAGAAATCCATCGGTTTGGTTCTTGAAATGCGAGCCACCTCTCATATCGTGCCCAACGGATAAAAATTTATTAGTTTATCCCTTGAAATACGTGTCATCTCGCAGATCGTGTCCAACAGATAGAAATCTATCTGTTCGGCTTTTGAAATGTGTGTCGATTCGTAGATCGTGCCCGACAGATAGAAATGAATTGTTTATGGTGGATATGTGAGCCGCGTTGCAGATCATACCCAACGGAAATAAATGTAACCGTTAAAAGTATTATATATTTTTTAATAAGTTATTCATAATTTTTTTATAATTTTATCTATTTTTTTAATATTTAAATTGATGTGTGGAAAACAAATTTAAGGTGGGTGGGGTTTGGAGTAAAATTGGAAAGTTTGGATAACTTGAAAATGGGTAGGGTGTTTTGTGCAAAAGCCTCGGACAATTGGTTCGGAGCCGGTTGGAGCTGACCCTCTCACCGAAGAGACCTCCGATGAGGTGGCAGCAAATTACGGGCCCCACTTGCTTCAGAGCACCTCCGAGCTTCAGAGCCGGTTGGAGATGCTCTAAGGCCCCACGTGAACAAAAGGCGTTCAATGAGTAAAATTATTTAAACCCCATATAAAAAGAAGGCCACAAACCCACATAAATGGCCTAAACCTCCTATTGAAGAAGAATTTAAGACCCCAATTAAAATAAAAACTTCTGATGAATCTTTAGAGCCGACCCTGGTGGTCATCGGCAGAATATGATTACACCTTTACCGCTGACTCCAGCTTGGAAGAAACACATTAATTCTAGTAACAAAATAATGCACGCCAAACAATACCAATTTCGGATTCGGTACCGACATGCAAAATTCGGACAATTCGGTAGCATACAGAATTTCGGTAGGATTTTCCTTTCCGTTTCCGTTGCCCTATATATTCCTCCCTGAGTCCCTGACCATCTCCACCGCTCGCCTTCCTCTACACCTAAGCCACCGCATCGACAGTCATACGATGGGTTTGAAGCGATCCTTCTCCTGCGTCTCATCATCAAATCCCTCCTCATGGGCCTATGCACCCCAAGATCTCTTACTGCTCATCATCAAACGCCTAAGGGACAACCTCGTTCTGGCCCGTTTTGGGCTCGTTTGCCGTTCTTGGCGATCCGCCATCCAGCAGCACGGCCCTCTATCCCAACGGATCCTGTGCCTTCAGAATTTCCCGGGCCCCGGGAAGCGGCGGTGCGTCGGCACCAGCGCCGGCTGGGTCATAATGCTCGGTCTCGACGGCAAGATCGATTTGGTGGAACAACTCACGGGAGCCTGCGTCCCACTCCCGCCAAGAACGTCTCTTGAGCAAGCGGATCCCTTCGACATCGATGAGCACGAGTGGCCGTTCCCGGAGAGGAAGTGGGCGTTCTACACCAAAAAGATCGCCCTGTCCTCCACACCGGACAGAGGCTCCGACTGCGTCGCCATGGCCATATCCCGGATGGGGGCGTCGCTGGCCTTTGCCGGACTCGGAGATGCCGCGTGGACCGCCGTCGGCAGTAGCTGCACGTGGCTGGTGCTGCCGCTCATGGACGTCGTGTTCTACAATGGCAAGTTCTGCGCCATCGACTCCGCAGGTCAGCTGGCGGCCTTCGACATCGGGAGCAGTACTGCTAATCCGACGGTGGCCAAGAGAGTCGCGTCCCCAACGCTGGATGGGTTCTGGAAACCAGCTCGGTACCTGGTGAAGACATCAGACAATAAGCTCCTTCAGGTGGTGCGGGACTTTGGGCAACAGGTCTTTGGCGTGCAAGAAGAAGACAGAGCGATGAGGACCGTTGGGTGCAAAATCTACACGCTGGACCCTATGAGGCGGTGCGGGTGGGCCGAGCTGGAGAGGTTGGAGGATCTGGCATTGTTCGTCGGGGAGGCCACCATAGCTGTGCGGCCAGGGAGATACCCACCATGCCGAAGCAGCTGCGTCTACTTCGTCGACAGCCAAAGAGCAACGGCAGCAGATACACCGGCCGGTACGAAAGATTATGCGTTCCGCTACGACTTGGTGGACTATGACTTGGTGACTAGGACCATGGGGCGGTTGAGATTGTCGATGTCTACCTCTTCGCTCTACCCTCAATTCTGGTTTACGTTCAAATTAAGGACAGTATCAGTATGTCATACTTAATGAAAATTTTGGAATAATTCAATCTAATAGACTATTCTAATAGTATCTAATACTAAAATGGAACCCTTTCTTCTATGTTGCGACATGTGGATTACTTTTGAATAGCTTGCAAAATTCTTCTACTGTTTGTGTGTGAACACGCTTTCACTCATTAATCCTATTAAAAAACTAGCTACTTTATATAAAGATGCATAATTACACATGCAATGATATTTAAAGATCATTTGATTAATTAGAAAATTCATTAATATTATCTTTCTCTCTCTCTCTCTCTCTAAAAAGTGAATCACACCCATATGAGTGTATCACAATCACTCCAGATTGCACACTTCTTCGAGCGCTTGTGATGTTGTATGTGATAACTGGCTTGTGCATCAAGCTTATCCGGGCATTGCCCGAGTTTCTTACTAGTATAATACTAAAATGGAGCCCTCTCTCATGTGTGTTGTGGCAAGTGGATCACTTTTGAAGAGCCAAAATCCTTCTTTTGTGTGTAAACATGGCTCTCTCTGATAAATCCTATTAAAGGTCTACTATAAAGATGATAAATACTATGCAATGGCCATTTAATGGCCATTTGATGTTAATTAGAAGAATCATTAGTATTATCTCTCTTTCTCTCTCTAACAAGTGAATCACAATCACTTCATATTGCATACTTTTTTGGACGGCTGTGATGTCGTCTATGCTAAGTGGCATGCATCAAGCTCATCCGGGCATTGCCCGGGTTTCGTACTAGTTCTTACTCTAAACTTGCATATATAGGGCTGCAAACGAACCAAGCTGGTCGTGAGTGACTCACAAACAAGCTCGTTAATAGCTCGTTCGATTACAAGTCAAGCCAAGCCCAAGGAGACAAGCCTATAGTTTAGGATCGTTTAATAAATGAGCCAAGCTCATGCAAAGTAAAGCTCGACTCTATTGGGTTCGTGAACATACTTGTTTAGGGCTTGTGAGCAGGCTCGTGAGTAGGCATGTGAATATGCTCATAAATGTCATGAGAAGACCTAACATGTATAGTCCATACTTTTGATCGATTTTGGAGTTTAGGGACAAGCTCGATAAGGGATTGTTCGATCACTAATTGAGCAAAGCCTAACTTATCAGTTTAGGCTCGTTTAATAAACGAGCTAAGCTAAAATAGATCAAAGCTCGGTACAATTTTTAAACAAGCCAAGCCCAAGCTTGAAGTTTAGGCTTGTTTAATAAATGAACAAGTTCAAACATACCAAAGCTCCACTCGGCTCGTTTGCAACCCTACCTGCATGTGTTCTTCATTCTGGGAAAAAAAAACTAAGTATTATGGGTAATTCTACGGTACCTATAGGGGTGGCAATGGGTCGGGTTCGGGCTAGACCCTACCCCTACCCCTACCCCTATCCATACTTACCCATTCGGTATGACAGAGTGCATACTCGATCCATACTCATCCATTAGGGTTGAAGAGGGTCCATAACTGATCCATTCCCAATCCGATTTCGGGTATGAATTGGATATAATTTTGTTTCCTTTCCTCCATCATATATACAATTGCTTGAGGGAAAAAAAAATTTTAATCAAGGTTTCACAATGCAATCCCATATTGGGAGGGGGTTAGGCAGACCCCAACCTGTATATTAACATAAGACAGTAACAAACAAGTATAAGGTAGAATCTATGGAAAAAACAAAAACCCCAAAGAAGAGGCTAACAAAAAAATAAAACTGTTCATTACATGGGCACCAAAAGTATCGCTCATCCAGGCCAGAGCAACGGAACCCAGAAATTACTAGTCAAGAAGGAACCAATCACTACTTGACCAAAACCTGGAAAGCCTCCTCGCTCGCGTCCGCATAGAGCTCCATCAGCTGCCAAGAAACATGCATATGTTGAAAACTCTTGCGTTCCTCTCGAGCCATAAACTCCATAGTTGGCTAGCTGCACTCCTGTCCTATGTATCCTAGTAGAGGCCGGGGGAGTCTGCACTAACCCCGCATATGAGACAGGAGGAAGGTATGGAGTAAAGTTCTTTTGCAATGTTACTCTTTTCTGTCCACACTTGAGAGTGGAAGTTTTACCGACTCAAGTGAAAACTATAGAGTGAAAGTCCTCTTTTTCTAATTTTATTATATAATATTCTCACAATATTATGAATAGAATTCTTCTTATAGTGAAGAAGTAAAACTAATTCAATTGCAAAAATTCATATAATAGAAATTAGATAAAAATAATGATAAAAATCGTAGCCATCTTAGTTAATGATTTAATATTTGAGTATTGAAGTATCACCCGAATCCCAATTGAATGGAAACACGGGTGATCTTCGTTCTCACTTAAGAATTAAATTAAGAAAGAGGCATAAACGTTAAGTACAATCAAGAGCAAAGTGCAAGATGAGAACAAACTATTTACCATGGCATTGAACTCCTCTCCTTGGCGGGAGGGAGCTTAGCCGGCCATGGTTTGAATGCGTACAGAATAATTAATAAGACTAAACATTGTAGAAAGAGAAGAGCGCAAGAAAAATAAAAGACTATTTTATTGAATCGAAGAAAAGTTTCACCCACTACTTTAAAAACCCTTCTTTAGAAATTACAGTACTTCTATGCTCTTGCTTCGCACCCGCTCTACAAACAACAATTGATGATAGCTCTATGGAAAAACCGGATGCCTCTCCCTGGCGGGAGAGGTCCTTTTCTTTCTTCCCCAGGTCCCTCTACTTATAGGGTTTCATTGCTTGCACCCGAAGGTGGTGGCGGATTTGGTAGGTAGCTTGACTTGGTATGAAATAGAGACAGGGATATGAAGGGGAATGATTCTTGAAGGCAAGGAGAGGGGGTCGGACTAGAGAGAGAGAGAGATCTCAAGTAAAATATGGAGATCTAGAGAGATAAAGTCAGAAGGGTACAAGGACGGCTGGAATATGGTTTTAGAGAGAAAAAGAGGGAAATTGGGGCTGGGTACAGCTGGACCAAGGGGTTTGCATGGGTGCTGACGGCTGTGATTTGGTCAGTTGAAAGGGGAGGCTGTGATCTGCTGTGAGAGAAGAGTGGGAGAGGAGAAATCCGAGAGAGTGAAAATCGACCTAAAGAGAGAGTGTTGGGCGGTTATGGAAGGAGATAGAGAGAAGGAGACGATCGGGACGGTGCTGGAATAAATCTTTGGTGTATTACGGGAATTAATGGGTTTTCATGCATGGCATAGGTAGGGTTAGAAGTTGGGATTTTTAGAGAGAGAAAGATCACAGTAGATGGGGCGAGTGATATAGCTGGGATCGCGAGGGGTCTGCCAGGCTGGGTCTCACACAGTTGTGCTTAGTTTCCAAGTGGGGGAGATCAGTTTTGGAAAGAAAGAGAGAGCTAGGCGCGAGGGAAGGTCGGGTAAGGGCTGGATGCAGCTGGCTCTAGAGAGAAAAAGGGGGAGATCGCAGGTTTTATCAAAGGGAAAAAGAGGGAATCTCGCAATAGAGTGAAGATCGGGATTGGGTGAATAGAATGAGAGAATTAAGGAGGGAGAGATATATATGGCAAGATAGATCGGAATCTAGAGAGAGAAATGATCAGGGATAGAGATAGAAAGAGATCAAGAGATATGAGAGAAGGGATCTTTGTTTAGAGAGAGAAATCTGGGCTGAAGAGGATATGGAAGGAGCGAGAAAACCGAGAGAGAGAAGATAGGGAATGAGGGAGGGGATCCCATGCAGATTTTAGAGAGAGAAAGAGCTGGGCTTCGATTTAAGGGATTAGGTGGCACGGACGGCTGCAATGGGTTGGTGAGAGACTAGATTAGAGAGAGAGAGAGAGAGAAACCAGGTTCGGTGAAGAGGAGGCCATCGGGTTGATGATGGCTATATGGATCGAGGAAGTGCGGAAGGCTGTGATGAAGGGAAATAAAAAAGAAAGAGATAAACGGGAGAAACGAGATTGGTTTGAAAGATCTGAAGAGAGAGATGGAGTTGGGTATGCTGGACGGCTGAAATCATGCATGCATGCATGCGTGGGTTTCTTTGAATGCAAGGAATGGCTATTGTGGGGTGTTCTGAATCGAACCGGGCGGTTCGGGTGGCGAGCACAATCCAACAAACCAAATAAAGACAGACCGGGAATTACGTGTAAAACCCCTTCTCAACGACGAAGGGGAAAAAACCACGGGTGGGGCGAGAATGCACTAAGACTATTCTTTCGGTTACAATTCTCTCACCTTAACCCCAATTACATACCCTGAGGACCGGTCTCCCAAACTACCGACCTCTGCAATGTCACTCAGAATTACCGACCGCTGCAGACAGTGTCTGTCTGCAGGTCGCTGCAAACAGTGTCTGGCTGCCGACCGACCGACCTCCGCAGACAGTCTCTGGGTGCTGACCGACCGACCTCTGCAGACAGCCTCTGGGTGCAGACCGACCGATCTCCGCAGCTCCGCAAATTCTGAGACGAAACGGGCAGCGTCTCCTCCAGAATTCTTCCTCCTCTCGCTGAAGGGGTAGGTCCCCTTTTATAGTGGTGGGGTGACAGTTACGACGCTCCGCGAAAATCGGGCGGGTGACGTGTCCCCGCAATGAGCTCAACCGCCGCGGTGACGTGGCGCGCGGTTGACACCTGGTCACGTTGGGCCGGAAGTCGCGGAGCGTTGTCAGCACCGCGAAATCTCCGGGTTCGACTGTTGCTTCACACCTCGACTCGTTGCACATCCCATCGCGAGAGAGAGGGGGGGTGTGCTGCCCCCCCCCCTTCTGGCTACATACCGACCCAGGAGAGAAAAAAAAAGGGGGGCTGTTGCCTCCTTGGTGACCGGCCGACCGACCCCCCCCCCCTTTTGGCTACATGCCGACCCAGGAGAGAGAGGGGGGGGGGGGTGTGTTGCCTCCTTGGTGACCGGCCGACCGACCCCCCCCCCCCCTTTTGGCTACATGCCGACCCAGGAAAGAGGAAGGGGGGAGGGGTGTGTTGCCTCCTTGGTGACCGGCCGACCGACCCCCCCCCCTTTTGGCTACATGCCGACCCAAGAGAGAGATGGGGGGGGGGGTGTGCTGCCTCCTTGGTGACCGGCCGACCGATAGAGAAAGTACACACAATACCCCCTCCTGACCGGACGGACTTCGGTCCCGCCCGGTCAGGATCATTTTGCTTCGATTTTCGTGCCAACCTCGGTTTGCATGCCCGTCTTGACGTGTACACTCGTCTTGGTTCGCGTGCCTACCTCGGTGTGCGTGCTCATCTCGGTTTGCATCCCTGCCTTAGCTCAGGGCTATTGCAACTCAAAAACAGCTATCTGGGTTTTTTCTGATTTTTCACCACATGGCGTCACCGGGCGCCGCCACCTCGCCTTCTCGAAATTCGAACCCATCCAGCTCCAACTTCGTCTATAAATAGGAGCCAGATGGTTCATTTCTTTCCTCTGCTTCAAATTCCTCCTCTGTGGCTGAAGGTTCATTTGGGAGAAGTTTCGCTTGACTACACGCCGAGGACCTGCGTGTCGGTTCACTTGGATACACGTCGAGGACCTACGTGTCGGCTCGTTTGGATACACGTCGAGGACTTGCGGCGAAGATGTCTTTCACCTGGTTCTCAGTGATGAACAAGTTCCCTCTGATAGAGGAGGTCCAGGCAGCATACGGTATTCCAGATATGATATCGCTTTCCTTCGCTACTGGTCCCTTGGACCCGTCAGACGACGACCGCACTGTCATCACACTCGGCCTGCGACTTCCCCTGGCGAGCTTCTCTGGTCGTCTGCTGGAGCGCATGAACGTGTCTCCTGGCCAGATAGCTGGCAATGGCTGGAGGATCCTCCGTTGTATGGAAGAATTAGAAGTACTGGTGGGGCAACAGCTCTGCATCGCGTACCTTTTAAAGAAGTACTTCATCAAGGATTATAAGGTAACGCCTGGCAGCGTCTTCTCGTACTTCAGCCTGCAGGCGCGCGCAGGCAGTTGCCCTCCCATTGGGGGTCTATCCGACTCGGTAAGGGGTTGGAAGGAGTGCCCCATCGTGGTCGGAGGACCCTGGAGGGGTCGCTTCAAAGTCCCCGGTCATGTCGCCTAACTCGCTGCAACCATCGAGGACTACTACCCCTCTAGGCAGCTTCAGTGTCCTAGGGCTGTTGAGGAGGAGCTTGACCAACTTATTAAGCGGGTGACGAACAACGACGACGACTGGCGGCAGCTGTTTCCGAAGCTACCGGTCGTCAGGTCCTACAGCGCCACTCCAAAGAAAGGCAAACAGCCTGCTGCGTCCGGTAGGGAAGAAGAGCCGTCTACTTACTCTTCTGAGCTCCCTGACAGGTACGTCAGCTCCGTCAGACGCTTCAACCCAAACATCGCTCCATCTAAACTCTGCGTGATCTTTAGCCGGCGTGCGAAGTCAACTACAGCTGCAGGCGAGTGCAGTCGACCGGCTACGCGCAACGTAGCTGCGCTGACGGGGAAGACAAGGAGGCGTGTTTTGTTGAACGAGTCTTCCAGCGACGATGATGCTGGACGTGCTCCTCCCGCTCGCTCCATGCGTCGTGCTGTTGTCGACGACCTTCGCTCCCTCCCCGAAGACTGGTCAGAGGACGTGCCGTCGACGGGTAGGCAGTATGTGGAGATAGAAGAATCGGAGATGTCTTTCGGTTATAGTCTCTCTCCCTCCCTCGGGCGAGGCGAGCGAGCCGTGCCGTTTGGCTCGGCCGGGTCGCGAGGGCGAGCTTCACCCCACGGTTCCCCTGCTGCACCTACTGTTGCACCACCTGCTGCCCCTACCGTTGCACCACCTGCCGCCCCTGCCGCTAGAATGGTCGATCGCGCGGAGGTCCGGGACTTCATGCCTTCGCCTTCCTCCTCTGTTTCTGGGGGCGCCGCCGGGCCACCTCCCCGTTCTCCACTCGGGGCTACTGAAGCTATATCTCACCGCCGCTCCCCCGGGCTTTCTGCTCGTCAGGGGGAGGAAGATGACGGTGTGGGTAGTCCTGGCTGGGAGCGTCAGCTCGACGACTTTCATGAGGTAAGTCTGAGTCGTTAACGAGTTGGCCGTAGTAGTAACTTTTCCCCTTAACTCTATGATGTATGTTGTTTCCTCCTTTGTCAGGCGGCCTATCGAATTGTCGAGGGGGGTGTTCATAGGATGACGCGGCTTAAGGCCTCCCTTCAAGCTTCTCGGCAGGAGTCGAGAGAGCTACGCGCTCAGCTAGCGGAAGCTCAACGGGTTCACGCCGAAGAGCTTGCCGCAGTCCAGGCTCAGCTCGAAGCCGCGCTGGAGAACGCTTCTGATCCCTTCGAGCTTCAAGAAGCATTGGATTCTGCTCAGGTGGAAAATGACGGGCTGTGGGAGAAGTTCAGGTTGCAGGCGGCTACGATCAGGAGGCAGCGTACAGACACCGAGGCCGCTCAAGCCGCTCATGAGGCCGAAATCGCCGCATTGAAGGCCTCCCTTGACCAGGCCGAAGCAGTGCATAGGACTGCGCTTGATCGGCAGCATGCTGACCACACCACGAAGTGCAAGTCGCTTCTTGAGAAGCAGGCGGTGGCATGGCGTAAGAAGGTCGCGAAGCTTCGCAGCAAGCTCCCGTCGGGACCGTGGAAGGCTGGAGGAGACGCCTGACCTCTTGATGTTTTGATGTAATAAAACTCTCGTTTGTACTGGGACCTCTTAATATTTCATCTGAATGCCATGATTGTCGTATTTCTCATCGATTTTGCATTTTAAGTTCACGTCGATGTCGTGCCGTTGTAATCTGGTTCTCCTGTTTTGACTGCACATCGACGACGCGCGCAACTGCACGTTGACGACAGGCGTAACTACACGTCGACACGCGTAACTACACGTCGACGACGCGCGTAACTACACGTCGACGACGCACGACCAAAATCCAGACCTTATATTAGCAGGGAGTAGTATCCCCTGCCTTGTTTGCGTTGGTCAATCGGTCGCTCTCCCTCGGGTTCTGTTGATCGATTTTCCCAAGTGTTCACCGGCCAGTCTCGCCCTTCGTAGGGACCTGTCGACCGGTCGACCAAGTGGTAGAACTCGCTCGGAGTGTTATATACTACTTGGTTTAAGCTGGTTGACCGGTCGTACCCTGACGGGGTTTGTCGACCGATCTTTCTAGTTGTTCACCGACCGGTCTCGCCCTTCGCAGGGACCTGTCGACCGGTCGGCCAAGTGGTAGAACTCGCTTGGAGTGTTATGTACCACTTGGTTTAGGCTGGTTGACCGGTCGTACCCTGACGGGGTCTGTCGACCGATCTTTCCAGTTGTTCACCAGTCGGTCTCGCCCTTCGCAGGGACCTGTCGACCGGTCGGCCAAGGGGTAGAACTCGCTCGGAGTGTTATGTACCACTTGGTTTAGGCTGGTTGACCGGTCGTACCCTGACGGGGTCTGTCAACCGATCTTTCTAGTTGTTCACCGGCCGGTCTCGCCCTTCGCAGGGACCTGTCGATCGGTCAGCCAAGTGGTAGAACTCGCTCGGAGTGTTATGTACCACTTGGTTTAGGCTGGTTGACCGGTCGTACCCTGACGGGGTCTGTCGACCGATCTTTCCAGTTGTTCACCGGCCGGTCTCGCCCTTCGCAGGGACCTATCGACCGGTCGGCCAAGTGGTAGAACTCGCTCGGAGTGTTATATACCACTTGGTTTAGGCTGGTTGACCGGTCGTACCCTGACGGGGTCTGTCGACCGATCTTTCCAGTTGTTCACCGGCCGGTCTCACCCTTCGCAGGGTCCTGTCAACCGGTCGGCCAAGTGGTAGAACTCGCTCGGAGTGTTATATACCACTTGGTTTAGGTTGTCTCGATTAACCATTATTCTCACACGTGAACAAGAACATTGAGCAAGTGCATTTTCATTGAATAGATTCGGAGTTACAAAACGATTACACGTGTCTTGCCCATTTAACTACCCTGGTAGAACTTACGCAGATTAGGTGCATTCCATGGCCTTGCTAGCGCGTCGCCGTCTTGAGTCTTCAGGCGGTAGGCTCCATTTTTCCCCATACCATCGATGATGTATGGTCCTTCCCAGGTAGCTCCCAGCTTGCCACTTCCCAGTTCCTTGGTATTGTCGAAGACCTTCCGCATGACCAGGTCTTCTTGTTTGAATACCCGCCTTCTGACCTTGCGATCATACGCCCTCTTGATAGCCTGATGGTAGTTAGCTAGGCGCGCCCTCGCTCTCTCCCTCTTCTCTTCCAGCAAGTCCAGGCCATCAAGCAGGAGCTCGTCATTCAGCTTCGGGTCGGCGGCTACGACTGTTCTCTGTGTCGGGACCAGGTTTTCCGTTGGTAAGACTGCTTCAGAGCCGTAGGTAAGGCTGAACGGGGATTCTCCCGTCGGTCGCTTCGGTGTCGTCCGATAGGCCCACAGAACTACGGGTAAAGCTTCTTCCCACAAACCCTTCTTCTGCTCCAGCTTCTTCTTTAGTATGTCCAGAATGGCACGGTTTGTCGACTCTGCTTGCCCGTTGCTGTGAGGGTACCGCGGTGTGGAGAAGAACAGCTTGATGTTGTTGTTGTTGTAGAACTTCTTGATTGACTCAGCGTCAAATTATCGTCCGTTGTCTGCGACAAAAGCCCGCGGCAGTTCGAATCGACAGATGATGCTGCTCCATAGGAACTTTCCCACTTGAACTTCCCCGATCTTCAGCAACGGGATTGCCTCCACCCACTTGGTGAAGTAGTCGGTGGCGACGAGGAGGAACTTCCTCCGGTTGGGCGACGTCGGGAAGGGGCCCAAAATATCCAACCCCCACTGTTGGAAGGGCCAAGGGTTGGATACTGGGTGCAGCTCTTCTGCTGGTTGATGTATGGAGGGAGCATGCTTTTGACATTGCAAGCACCTTTTGACATACCCCCCCGCATCTGCTTCCATGGTGGGCCAGTAGTAGCCTTGCAGCTTTATCTTCCGCGCCAGGGATCTTCCTCCGGAGTGGTTCCCGCACCCCCCTTCATGTACCTCCTTCATGATTTCCGCCGCTTGTTCATTCGTGAGGCACTTGAGGTACGGTCTGCCAAACGAACGCTTGTACAGCTCGTCGTCGATGAGGGTGTATCTTGGAGCGTGTGCCTTGGTTCTTCGGGCCTCATCGACGTCCTCTGGTAGTATCCCGTCAAGTAGGTACTTCTTCATATTGCCTATCCAATCCGCTCTGACCGCAATAGTATGGGCCGCCTCAATGGCTTGTGTCCTCCTTGTCAGGCAACTATCTTCTGCAGGGCCGACTGTTCGGGGGTCAGCTTGCACCTCAATGAAGACCCGCTTCTCTCTGTCTTCTCCGAGCACTGATGCTAGATTAGCAAGGGCATCCGCCTGCTTGTTTTCTGCTCTGGGGAACTGGTGGAAGCTTATGTCTTCGAACTTGGCGATCAACTCCCGGGCTAGCTTCAGGTAAGCTTGCATCCTTGCGTCGCGGGCTTCGTACCTACCGGTAATCTGATTGATTACCAGTTGGGAGTCACCGTAGACCTGTAGGCTGGTCACCCCCAGTGCTGTCGCCATCTCCAGTCCTGTCAGCATTGCCTCGTACTCCGCTTCGTTATTCGTCGTCGGAAAAAGTAGCCGCACCGATTTTTTGGGCTTCGTGTGGTCGGGGGTTACTAGGACTACCCCCACACCACTCCCGACTACGCACGACGAGCCATCCACGAACAATCTCCAGCCTTTTTCTTCGTCTTCCTGTCCTGCTGCCGCACCGACTCCCACGGGTCTACCGGCAGCTACCGACAGGTCTTCTAACGTCTCCGGTACCGGTGCAGTGTCTTCTGCCGGGAAATCGCTGAGGAAGTCTGCAAGTGCTTGGCCCTTGACTGCTTTCCGAGGCACTTACCGAGGACCAAACTCTTGCAGCTCTGCAGCCCACTTGCTCAGCCGACCTGCCCGAGTAGAGTTATCCAGTACTTCCTTCAGGGGGTGCTCAGTGATGACCTCGATGGGGTGAGCGACGAAATACGAGCGAAGCCTCCTTGACACGTACACTAGTGCCAGGGCTACTTGTTCAATCCGTGCGTACTGAGTTTCAGCTGACGTCATGATGCGGCTGACGTAGTAGACAGGCCTCTCCTCTCCTTCACATTTGCATATCAGTACAGCGCTGATTGCCGCCTCTGACACCGAAAGATACACCCCCAGCGTTGCACCTGGCTGGGGGGCTGTCAAGATAGGGGGTCGTCCAAGATACGTCTTCAGCTCCTGAAATGCTTCTTCACAGCGTTGGTCCCAGTCGAAAGATGCAAGCTTACTCAGCCTCTCGAGCAGGGGCCGACACCGGTCTGAGGACTTGGAAATGAAGCGATTGAGGGCGTTGATCCGTCCGGTCAACTTTTGGACTTCCTTTCGTGACTTTGGCGATGGCATCTCCTCCAAAGCACGGATCTGCTCCGGGTTGGCTTCGATCCCCCGTCGGGTGACCAAGTATCCCAGGAATTTTCCCGACGTCACGCCGAAGGCACACTTGGCCGGGTTCAACTTTATGCTGTATCTCCGCAAGGTTGCGAAGGTTTCCTCTAGGTCTTGCATATGCGTATCCTCAGCCTGACTCTTCACAAGTAAGTCGTCGACGTAGACCTCCACGTTCCTTCCGATTTGGTCGACGAACATCTTGTTCACCAGCCTTTGGTACGTCGCCCCTGCGTTCTTCAATCCGAATGGCATCATCTTGTAGCAGTAGAGCCCTCGACCCGTGACGAAGGTCGTGTGCTCCTGGTCCTCCGGATTCATGGGGATCTGGTGATAGCCCGAGTACCCGTCCATGAACGAGACCCTCTCGTGTCCCGCCGTGGAATCCACCAAGGTATCGATGCGCGGTAGCGGGTAGCTATCCTTCGGGCATGCCTGGTTGAGGTTTGTGAAGTCGATACAGACCCGTATGGCCCCGGACTTCTTGGGGACGGCGACCACGTTAGCGATCCACTTCGGGTACCGAGCCTCTCTGATGATGCCCGCTCGTAGCAGCTTCTCTACCTCCGTGTTGACAGCTGCTGCTTTTTCCAGTGCTAGCGATCGGGGCTTCTGGTGTACAGGTGCAGCTCCTTCTCGAATGTTGAGGTGATGACAGGCTACCTCGGGATGGATGCCTGGCATATCTTCAACTGACCATGCGAACACGTCCAAGTTTGCCTTGAGAAATGCCGTCATAGCTTCGGCAGCCGCGACCCGAGAAAGGTTATCCTCGGATGACCCGCTTCACCTAAGTCCACGGGCAGAATTGGCTCGATGGCAGGCGACTCCTCTCACTCCGCGTTCGGGCTCTCCAACTCGTCCGGTTCTTTAGATTCAACCGGTCGGTCGGTCTTCTAAGGGTGCGTCATCCTGCTCAGCTCTTTACCTTCAGCTGGTAGGTCAGTCTCCATCGGGTCGTTCGGACCAGTTAGCTCTTTAATTTGAGCTAACTGACCGGCCTTCTTCAAGCTCCTCGACACATTCAGTTCTTTACGTTCAACTGAATGGTCGGTCTTCTGTAGGTCCCCCGACACTGTCAGCTCTTCACGTTCAGCTGATATGTCGGTCTTCAGCAAGTCCCCTGACACTGTCAGTTCTTTAAGTTCAACTGACAGGTCGATCTTCAGCAAGTCCCCTGACACTGTCAGTTCTTTAAGTTCAACTGACAGGTCGGTCTTCTCAGATGCTTGGCCTCCTCGTGCTCCTGCGCTTGATAGGGCGTGGTGCTGGAGCGTTGGTGCTTCTTGACTCTGCTTCACAGTCCAGAGGTTGAGGATGCCCAACTCAGTGCCGCTTTCACCTGGTTCTCCTCCCTCGATTTGCATGGCATCTTCAGATGGATGGCACTGAGCTCGCACTTGGCTGCCGAGGACTGGTCACCTCGAATGCTCATCACACCCTTGTCGGTCCAAAACTTCACTACCTGGTGGGCCGACGAGGGGACTGCATCCAAGTGGTGGAGCCACAGCCTTCCAAGGATGATGTTGTACGCCGAGTGAGCTTCGATCACAATGAACCGGGTAAGATTAGTGAGATGCCCTGTTGTGATCGGGAGGGTGATCTCACCAACCACCCTTGCAGCCTCCCCCGTGAAGCCCGTTATCGTCGACGACGACTCGGTCATCTGTCCGCGATCTAGCTGCATGGCATCGAAGGCACTGAGGAAGAGAACATCTACCGAACTTCCGACGTTGACCAGAATTCTCTTCACAAGGCAATTGGCTATCTGGAGCCGTATGACCAGGGGATGGTTGTGAGGCCTCTCCATTCCGACCAGATCAGCCGCCGAAAACTGTACTGTAGCTTCCACTCTTGGCTCGGGACGGATGACAGGATCGAGTACCACATGGTGGACTTGCCTTGCTTGTTCAATACGTCGCACCTGTCGGTCGACGGCATTTGATGATGGTACCGGGCCATGGTACCCGTAGACTGCATCTACCTCTCGGAGCTGACGCCTTTCTGGCGGAGGACCCGGTAAGCGCTGTGCCGTCGCTCCACGCTGGACTTCCCCCACAGCCTTAGTCTCCTTACGTTGAGGGAGGTCAATGAAGCAGCCAATATGGCCGGCCTCAATGAGATCCTCGATATGATGTTTGAGCGCCCGACACTGCAGGGTAGTGTGACCTTGGCCCTGGTGGTAGTCACAGTACCTTGATGCATCTCTGGCTCCCTTCTCTCCGGGTTCAAGCGGTTGTGCCCACTTGAAGTACGGTTCGCCCTTGATAGCTTCCAGGATCTGGTCTATGGGGGCGTTCAGTACTGTGAACTCCCTGTTCCACTGCGGCCTCGCTGGACTGTCTTGCCTCTGCCGCTTCGCATCGTGCCGCGTCGCCTCCCCCTGCTGCTTGTTGACATTCTTCACGGCAGCTGGCTTGGCGTAGCCCTGGTGCGGGGCCCTAGTTTCCACCGCCTTCCTCTTGCGGTCCGCATCTTCGATCTTGATGTACTTCTCAACGCGCCGCGATAGCTCGTCGATCGTCTCCGGGGTTCGCTTGATGAGCGACGCGTTGACGAGCTGGGCAGGCTGAATGGCGTTCTTGAAAGCCGCGATCACCATGCGATCCTGCCCGTCTGCGTCCGCCAAGCTCAGGTACTCGGACCTGAACCTATGGTAGAATTGTCAGAGCGTCTCCTTCTGGGTCATACTCATCCCTAAGAGTGACTCCAGAGTCTTCAGCTCCCGGCGATTGCATCGGTACTGGTCGATGAACCGCGTGCTCAGCTCCGAGAAGGAGGAGATGGACAAGGGCCTGAGCTTGTGGAACCATTCGAGGGGCGTTCTCGACAAACTGTTGGCGAAGGTCCGGCAGAGGATATGATCATCCTCATGCGGGACCAGAGCATCCCGGAAAGCCAGTACATGCTCCACCGGGTCTTTCGATCCGTCAAACTTCGGAAGGCGTGGAGGATTCCATCCTCGAGGGAATGGCTTCCGGAGTAGCTTCTCGACAAGCGGAGATCGTGCGGCTCCTCGAATGGCGACTTCCTCCAACCGGTCGGGAGCTCGGACCCCCGGTCGGTCTCGCTGGATCTCCTCTCGCTTCCCGAGTCGCTCCGACGCATGTACCCGAATGTGTTCGTGTACGCTCCTCCGGTCAGTAGTATGAGCCGGCTGCCGACTGGCTGGCGTCATCCGAGTATGATGACTATCACTCGGTTGACGATGAAGTTCTCCGTCTCGCTTCGGGCGATGCACTTGTGCCGAGTCCATCTTCGAGTGATGCTTGGAGGCAGGCGGCTGTCGGGGGTGTGCCCCGAGCCGGGACCAGACATCCGAGCGTGCCGACGCAGCTCGGACGTGTTTGTTTCTTTCCGCAGGCTCCGGGATACTCGAGTCTCGCCCGTCGGGATTCGCACTTTGGGCCTCCACCGAGCGATTAACCCTGACCTCCACCTGAGGCACTGATTGCGGCTGCATTTGCACTGGTGGGGCAGCTTGAGTGGGGAGGCTCTGTCCCGCTTGGGCCAACATGCCCTGGTTGAGTAGACCACCCGTCGGTGCGGCCCGCACGAAGTCACGCAACTCCTCGTAGTTGCGCTGCATCATTTGGAGCTGGGTGGTGAGAGCTTGCTGGGTCATCATCATTGTGGCCAGAAAAGCTTCCGACAGACCCCCGGTTAGTGGAGCCAGGGTTGCTACCGAAGCTTGACTGGAGTCCCCGACCCCCAGTATGGGATTCACCAGCGGGACTGCGCGCTCCGTGTCCGCTGATGGTTGAACAAGACGCCCGACGTCATTAGCATCTCCGAGTGGTGCAGCTTCGGACGGGAGCTGCAACATCGAGCGGGTACGATACGGCCCACCGGCCATCGTTCTTCAACCGTGTGGTCATGGATCGCTGGTTGCAGGTAGCCTCGGACTGGTCGACACCCACGGGTCAACAGTCGAAAGCTCTAGTAGGAAGTCTCGAAGACTATCCCACAGACTGCGCCAAGTTTGTGGGGGGTTCTGAATCGAACCGGGCGGTTCGAGTGGCGAGCACAATCCAATAAACCAAATAAAGACAGACCGGGAATTACGTGGAAAACCCCTTCTCAACGACGAAGGGGAAAAAATCACGGGTGGGGCGAGAATGCACTAAGACTATTCTTTCGGTTACAATTCTCTCACCTTAACCCCAATTACATACCCTGAGGACCGGTCTCCCAAACTACCGACCTCTGCAATGTCACTTAGAATTATCGACCGCTGCAGACAGCGTCTGTCTGCAGGTCGCTGCAAACAGTGTCTGGCTGCCAACCGACCGACCTCCGCAGACAGTCTCTGGGTGCTGACCGACCGACCTCTGCAGACAGCCTCTGGGTGCAGACCGACCGATCTCCGCAGCTCCGTAAATTCCGGGACGAAACGGGCAGCGTCTCCTCCAGAATTCTTCCTCCTCTCGCTGAAGGGGTAGGTCTCCTTTTATAGTGGCGGGGTGACGGTTACGACGCTCCGCGAAAATCGGGCGGGTGACGTGTCCCCGCAATGAGCTCAACCGCCGCGGTGATGTGGCGCGCGGTTGACACCTGGTCACGTTGGGCCGAAAGTCGCGGAGCGTTGTCAGCACCGCAAAATCTCCGGGTTCGACTGTTGCTTCACACCTCGACTCGTTGCACATCCCATCGCGAGAGAGAGGGGGGGGGGTGTGCTGCCCCCCCCCCCCCTTCTGGCTACATACCGACCCAGGAGAGAGAGAGAAAAGGGGGGGGTGTTGCCTCCTTGGTGACCGGCCGACCGACCCCCCCCCCCCCTTTTGGCTACATGCCAACCCAGGAGAGAGAGGGGGGGTGTGTTGCCTCCTTGGTGACCGGCCGACCGACCCCCCCCCCCCCCTTTGGCTACATGCCGACCCAGGAAAGAGGAAGGGGGGGGGGGGGGGGTGTTGCCTCCTTGGTGACCGACCGACCGACCCCCCCCCCCCCCCCCCCCCCCCCCCCCCCTTTTTGGCTACATGCCGACCCAGGAGAGAGATGGGGGGGGGTGTGCTGCCTCCTTGGTGATCGGCCGGCCGATAGAGAAAGTACACACAGCTATAATAGGTTTGCATGTAATGGAGGGTTGTGACTGGTTTTGTTAATAAAATAAAAAAATAAAATAAAGACAATAAAGAAAGAGAAAAGGTGGCACCAAGTTAGGGGGTGTATGATTGGGATTTAAAGAGAGGGTTGTGTTGTTTGGGTTCTGCACATGCACATGCATGGCTTTTCTGGTATGGACGGCTGCGATGAGATCCGCATGCATGGGTTCGTGTTGGGGATCGAAGAGATAAAGAGAGTAAAGGGCGGTATGCATTGGAGAGTGATGATCGGCTATGATGTCTCAGATAAAAAGGAACACTCATTAGGATCTCGAGGGTACCTCATGAATTTGATCTCGAGCAGTTAGGTGAGATCAGAGAACGAGTCAGATATGCGGAGTCGAGGTCATGGACGTAGGACTAGGTGCTCGTGAGATTGAGTTGAATATGTACGAATGGGGTTCGGGTTTGTACGACTCAAAATCCTTTAATCGGTTGCGATTAGGTGGGGTCTTGGATTGCATGTGTCCATAGGTTAGAGTAGGAAAAGAAATTAAAAGGAAGAAAAAGAAAAAGAAAAGAAAGAGATCGAAGAAAGAGAAGAGAGAGAAGAGAAAGGATGAAATAGAGGAGAGAAAAAAGGTGACAGGTCTGGGTGCATAATAGGGTTCGAGGCCAGCTCATTGTGCCTTGCTCTTTTAATGCTTGAGTTCCTTCCGAACTGTGTGTGCCGGTCTTGCCAAAAAAATCCTTTACGAGCTCTGATAATTTGCAGCTTCTTCCATGCTAGTTGTTCCTCTTGTCAATCATTGGCGTGCGTCATCTCATTGTCTTTGCCATTGGGTGATGTATGTCCAATGCATAATTATGATCAACTATAGCTTCGCGCATCAAGAATGGACTGCATTTTCTAAAAATCAAACATAAAATGACATCCATCAGATTTTGATATGATGCTGAATCAATAGAAATTTAAAGTATAATTCGCAATATCGGCCTCCGTATTTTTTATACAGGTGTATGCGCGGAAAAAATACGGGTCGTCTTTATTGCACAAAACGAGATTACAAGAGTGGCAGGGACCCGGGTGGCTCGGGTGTGGCGAGTCCGGGTTGCGGCGAGTGTTGATCAGGAAATTGTGGAAGAAATCCTCTGGAGGGTCCCTTTGATCCGCGTCTCCACGTGGTATTCGTGCGAGAGCTCTGAAGGGGTCGCCCAGGACAGAGGTCTTTACAGGGTGAGGGCTTTTTTGAGAGGCTAAGGAGTGTCTGCCGTGGCTTTTGTCCCTTTCGTGCTTCGCGCTTTCTCGGCTAGGGGGTCTTCGGCTTCGTTCCTCGGTCTTCGTGTCTTCCTCGCTCCTTGCTTGACCTCGGCGTCCTTGATCATCGGTTCGCGGTGTCGATCGTGCTTTTAGCGTCGACTTTGGCTTCGGCTTTCGACTTCGGCTTGGTTTTGGCGTGGCTCTGGCTTTTTTCTTTGCTTTGGCGCTTGTGCTTGGACGTAGACGGGGGAGACTTGCGGTGCTTTCGTTCTTCCGGACTTCGCGTCGTATCGGCTAGAACGTGCGGTGCTTTTACTCAAGACCGGCGTAGTCGCTTGGCTTTGGCACTTGCGTTGCTTTAGCACGGACTTTACCGGGGCTTTTGCTTCGGCTTCTTGCGTGGGCTTTAGCTTCAGAGTCAGCTCGGTCTTCTTCTCGAATAACGTAGGCTACTTCTTCGGTGCTTCGACGGTCCGGGTGTCGGCGGGACTTCTCTTCTTCTCCGGGCTTCTTTGGCGTGATCGGAGTCGAAGAATGCTTTCGAAGATAGTGGGGGTAGCACCAATCTCCGTGCGATGGTTGTAGCGTCGGCTTTTGTTGATGAAGACGGAGGGGTGGCGACGGTCTCCGTGCGACGATTGTAGCGTCGGCTTTTGTCGATGAAGATGGCGGGGGTAGCGACGCTTCAAGTAGTCCTCTCCAGGCTTTCTTCTTCATGGATGGAGCAGACGTTTGTCGAAGGCGACGGGGTGATGACGCTTCGTTCCTCTTCTCCGGGCTTTGGAGCTTGATCGGAGTAGAGGGTTTGTTGGAGCCGACGGGGTAGTGCCGCTCCGAGCTTCTTCTTCGGCTTTTGCTTCTGGCGTCTTCGGAGTCGAAGGGTCTTCTTCTCTGAGCTTTCTTCTTCGTGCATGGAGTCGAAGGCTTGATCTTCTTGTGCAAGGGTCTTCACGTTGATGAGGGCTTTCAATGGACTAAGCCGATCCCGAAGGGACAGGCTTGCCCGTGCCTCGTGAAGCCTTGGGTCGATGAAGAAGCGTCTCCTTTTCTGCAGAGCTTCCTCGCTTCGTCTTCAATCTTCGACCTCTTGAGCCTTCCCCCACCCCCCCTATTTATAGGCAAAGGGGAGGGGGGAGAGATATGGGAAGTTTTAATTTTAAATCCCTTTAATATCTCCCTCATAATTACCCGGGATTTATTCATCCATTGATGAGGGGAATAACATTTATTTGCTTTCCTTTCCTGGCGGGGCAATTATGGCTGGATTTTGCACACGAAATCGATGGCGACCCGGCTCTTCTTCTTGTCTGTCGGATCGAGGGATCGGCACAGATCCGCGTGTGAGCAGACATCATACGCAACTTCCCCCCGCGTATGGCGGTAGTTCTTTCATTTTCTTTCTTTTCTTTCTTTTTCTTTTCTTTCCTTTTTCTTTTCTTTCCTTTCTCTTTTCTTTCCTTTCTTTTCTTTTTCCTTGCAAGGCCGGCCGGCCCCATAGGGTTCGGGTCATAGTAAGGGCCAGCCCCATGGGGTTCGGATCCCTAGTAGGGGCCGGCCCCCCTTGAGTGTGGGGTTCGCTCCTCCCTTGTTGGGCGCGAATCGGGTCCGGGTCCGCACTGGTGCGTGCAAGTCGGGTCCGAGTCGGAGCGCGCGTCGGGTTTGCATCCGCGTTGGCGCACGTTAGTCGGGTCCGGGTTTAGACAAAATTCATGTGTCTACAAATACCCCCTCAAGGATGTGTGTGTTGATGAGAACGTGTAGGGTTTGGACACTTAAGAATCGTACAGCACTTGTCCGTGATTCCTTTTGTGGGCGGGGTTGGGGGTCTATTTAAGGACCCCTACCCCCTTCATCCGCCATTCTGCTTCTTTGCAAAGGTTCCGCCGGCTTCTGGAGACCGCTGTCGGAAGAGAGCTGCCTGGGGTTGCACGCGACTTGCTCCGTCTTTCCGGTGTCGCTTCTTTCGTCGATGGCGATGGTGCGCGATTTGGAGGTCATTGCGAAGACGGGCTCGAAGCGACGATGCGGCGAGGACCGAGGCGAGGAGGATGGAGGAGCGCGGCTGAGGTGCGGGTCGCCTTCGCCGCCTCTCTCTTCCTCTTTCTTCTTCTTCTTCTTTCCTTTTCTTTTTTTTTCTTTTTCTTTTTCTTTTTCTTTTTCTTTTTCTTTTTCTTCTTCTTCTTCTTTCCTTTTCTTTTTTTTTTTCTTTTTCTGCTTCGACTCCGGGTCGTGGGATCAGCAGCGGCAGCAGCGAGGGCCGGCGCGCCGGCGGCGGCAGGGCTACGGCGCGGTGGCGCGCGGGTGGCGGCGACGGCGCGGGGCAGCGGCGCACGCGCGTGGGGCCGGGGCTGCGGGTGACGGGTGCCGGGTGCGGGCGCGGGGGTCACGGCGGCCTGGTCGGGCTCGGCCGCGACCGGATCGGAGCGGGGCACTGGGCGGCGCGCGACGCACGGAAGTCGGGGCCGGCGGCTGGGGGGCTCGAACGGGTCGGGGTCGCGGGTCGGCGTCCCCGAGTTGAGCGGCGAAGGTGGAGAAGAAGGGGGGCTGCGCCCCCCCCCCCCCCCCCCCCACGTGGTTGTTTTTTTTTTTTCAATTGGGAGAGAGGGACGTAGGCCCCCCCCCCTCCGGGTTTTAGCGGGAAATCTACGGGCTTCTTCCCCCTCTTTTTTTTTTTTTTTTTTGCGAAGGCAGTAGCAGCGGTGGCACAGAGGCTGCGGATGAGGGTTATGGCGTGCGCGGCATGGGGCGCACGCGGGTGACTGTCGCAGGCCACGGCGGTGTGCGATGGGGCTTCAAGCGGCGCGAGAGGTGTGCGGACACCGTGCGGCATAGAAGTGTCTCGAGCGGGTTGGCGAAGGTCAGGCTGGCAGGCGGCTACGGCTCCGGCTTGGTGGCAAGTGGAAGCCTCGAACGGTGGCTGGCTGCATAGCCCAGGCAACGCAAGTTCCAACACGGGCGGAGCGGTGGGCGCGAGGCTGGAGTAGTTGGTCGGCACGGGTGGTGCCCGGACCTCGGGAGTGTGGTGCGAAGGTCCAGGCGCAGCGGTGACGTGACCTTGAGTCGGGCGATCCTCCTGACAGGGGGGGCTGAGGACCTCTCCGATGGGAGGAGGTGCCTTCGCTTCCCCCTTACTCGGGTGCACCGTTACCGCAACTCGAGGCGGGAAGACCTTCTGTCGTTGCTCCGTGTTTTCATCCACGAGCGCATCACAGAAGATGGAGTTGCGGATGCGACTTGTGGGATGATGAAGTTGAGCGAGAAAATCTACACCGACAAAGGAATCTCCACGAAGCTTCTCCGCCCAAGTTTGAGCACTCCTTTCCACCATTGTGATGAAGATTTCGTGCCCACTCCAGTAGTCGCCTCGAAGATCTGCTCCCGATTGACCCGATGGGGTACCGACTCTTGGCCTCGGGGAGACGTCCAATATCTTTGCGGTTTTCGTGAGTGGATGGGCGAGCTCTACGAGGTCTTTGGCACGGAACCCGAGATGAATTCGTTGGCCAAGTTTCTGGCACTGGCTCGTCGAGAATACAGCTGTCCTGAGGGGATATATCGTGCACTTTGTGAACTCTGGTGCCCGGCCACCAACACTTTCCTTACTGGAGCGGGAGAGATAGGGATCTCACTTCGTGACGTCCACATCGTTTTCGGATGCCCTGAAGTACGGAACTACTACCAGGAGGAGGTGCCAGCTTTGAAAGATCTGTCGGACCGCAGCTTCGCTCCGAGTTCATGTCTTCTTCTGTTCAAGGCATATGCCATCATCGCGGCACGAGATCAGTCAGATCGAGTGCGTCCTTCTTCTTGGGTTGACTTTTGGTTCAGAGGTGAGTATAGGTCCCCAGCACCTTCGGCTCACCCGATGTGGAAGGTCGCTCAAATGAAAATGCCTCCGCTTCGTTCTTTTGTGAGACCCATTGAGTCCTTGGCTCGAGAGAGGCACTCAATGGAGGGAAAACAATGTCCCTGGGAGATCCTCGGTCTGAGGCGTGACAGCGAGGAGTGGCGGGCGTTTTATCGACCCGCCGGGCTGGTCATCTTTCTTTGTCGGTTCGTGCTCCTTTGCCCTGGCGAGGTCATCCGTCCAGGGACCTTTCTTACAGCTTCCAGGATGGCGAGGGGGGAGCTTTTCAATCTAGCCCCGGCCATCTTATGCGCCTTGTACCAGGGTCTCAGCGGGACTTACTGGGACTTGTCCAGCTCGGATAACACCAAGGAGGAGCTTGGCCGGTCTGCTGCATTCGGGCCTCTGCACTACCTTTACGGCTGGATAGCTCTTCACTTCCCGAAGGGGATCATCGTCAGGCGCGGACATCCAGCCGATCTTCCGTTCCTGCCCGGGATAGGCGGGATCCTCAATGCTTTTATTAGTTGGGAGCGCCCGAGAGAGTGTGCTCGCACTCTTTTGCTGAGGATGGGAAGCATCGACTTCGAGTTTCTGTCAGAGCATTCGGTGCTTCCTTTGGAGAGGTCCACTGTCTATGACAACGAGGAGCTCTCGGACAGCTTATATTGGAACATGGTCAGTTGCCTCCCTGGCTACTTGGTCTGGCGCAAGGGGGATGTGGTGGAGGTGGAGCAGTACTCCCCTCATCCCTTTGCTCGCCAGCAAGGATTCCGACAGGAAGTTCCCGGTATGCCTCAGTAGTTGCAGGGGCGCATCAGTCCGCAGGAAGGTTACCGTCTCTGGGCTTCTCTCTATGCTCGATTGACTGGCGGCAGCTTCTTCCCTGGGACCAAGTCCGGGTCTCGGGACGCCGTCACTCCGGAGTACTGCAAGTGGATTGAAGGGCAAGTTTCCCCCTTGCTTGCGAGTCTCCCGGTTGACGTCCTGACGAGCAGTGAGTTCAAAAACTTTTGTTTCAATCCCGCTGCAGGAGTGGAGGATCGTCGCCTTCGATTGGGGCTTCAGAGGGCTCAGAAGAGTTGCAGCCGTCTTTCCAGTGCTCGCCGTGTTCCCACTTCGGTTCACGTGTTAGAAGTCGGCCTTGCTAGTGCCCCCGGGTTATATTTTCCTCCAAAGGCTGCTGTTGAGGGTGCCCCACCCAAAAGACGAAAAGTGTGCATTCCGCGCGGGATGACTTCAAGGGTCCCTTGCCCGGTGGAGGATACTGAGGAACCCGGACTTCTAAAAAATGAGGTGATCCCTCCGTCTAGGGCTGCTTCGTCCGACTTCGCAGGTATGGAGTTCTCTTTATTTCACTTCCTTTCTATGCCCGGGAAGTTCCATCATGCCGAGCATTGTATTTCTTTTGGATAGATTCCGTTATAGTGGTAGAGCATGGGGCGAACTCTCCGAAGGCATCTCCGGGGCACTCATCTACTGGGGCCACGCGGGAAGTGCCTGGGGAGTACGGGCTAGATATCCCTCCGGATGACCTGGATCTCCTTGGGCTTTGCGAGGAGAACTTTCTTAGTGGCGATATTGATCTGGACGGCATTGATGTTGACGCTTTGTCTTTTTATAAGGAGGCTGAAGTTTTGAGCGTCGACAAGCGGCATTCCCCGGTTGCTGTACCCTCGTCCCCGTTGGAGGAGACGGTTGTTGCAGTGGTAGCGGCGGTTTCTCCAGTTCTGCCGCCCTCGTTGGCGCAGGCGGTTCATGTCGTGGCTGTAGCGGGAGGAAAGGTCTTGCCCACCTACTCCGAGGCACCTCGCCCGAGCTTAAGACCGAGGAGCAGAGTTTCAGAGTTCCTTCTTGCGAGCTGCCGGCAGTATATCAAGTCAACATTAGAGCCTTTCCAAGATGCTGGCTTTGGCGCCCTCCAGGACTGGTGGTCGACGGACGGTGCAGAGTTTTGCGCGAGCCTGGAGGAGTTCAAAGTCGAAAGTTCTTCTTTCGTTGCTCAGATGAACCTACTCGTGACCGATAGCGAGGCTTATCGCTCTCGGCGAGCTTTACTAGAGGGGAGGACCCCCTCTGAGTTGGAGGCCGCTGAGGCGAGTTTGTGTCAGTCAGAGCACCAACTTGCGGAGGCCGCTTCCAGCCTGTCGAAGGCTCAAAGGAAGATAGAATCGGTATGCGCCTCGCTTAGGAAGGCAGAGTCTCATCTGGAGCGAGCTGAGGCTGCGGAGAGCGCTTTGAAGGCGAGTTACCTAAAGCAGCAGTCAAACTTGGCGACCCGTCGTGAGCTTCTGGCCACTCGTCCCGTGAAACTTCAGCGAGTGGAGGCTCTTAAAGAGGAGTTACTGCGCCGTCTTCGAGCTCTGGATACCTTCTTTTAGCTGCTCCTTATTTGGTTGTTTTACATTATAGCTTTCTTTTTTTTTTGAACTTATGCCATGTACCGCCTTTTCTTCACTATCTAATAATATTACCTTATTCTGCCGTATTTATGCATGGACCCTTGTTATCTTTTTCTTTTGGTCGGACTGAACCTGAAGTAACTTCCCAGGCTACCTACGTACCCCCCTAAGGGGGATCAAGTCGCACGTAATTTAATTTTTTTTTTTTTTAACGCAAGGGGTGTGGCCTTGCTTTAGGCATAGTACCTTTTGAGGTACTTGCCGTTAATAGGACCGAGTGTCAGCCCTTCTGGCATGGTGAGGAGATAGGCACCGTTGGAGTAGACTTCCTTGACGGAGTGCGGACCATCCCATTTGGCATCAAATTTCTTCCCTCCTCGATGCGAGAGGATGATGGGGCGTTTGACTACCAGCACCAGTTCCCCTATCTGGAATGATCGAGGACATATCTTCTTGTTGAAGGCGCGAGACAGTCTGGCCTGATAACACTCTAGACGTTGCTGAGCTTCGAGGCGTCTTTCGTCCAATGCTTCTAATTCTGCTAGGCGGAGCTGGGCGTTGTCGTTGCTGGTGAGGCCTTCCTGGATCGCTATCCTGAGCGATGGGATCTGGAGCTCGAGTGGAAGAACGGCTTCTACACCATAGATGAGGGAATACGGTGTTGCTTGCGTCGGCGCGCGGAAGGACGTCCAATAAGTCCATAGCGCTTCACCCATGTGTTCATGCTAATCTTTCTTTGTCTTCGAGACGGTTTTCTCCAGCAGCTTGCAAAGAGTCTTGTTGAAGGCTTCTGCCAGACCGTTGGCCGGAGCGTTGTACATCGGCGAACAATTCTGCTTAATGTTGTATAATACGCATAACTAGCTAATGGCAGCATTCTTGAACTGCTTTTCGTTGTCTGTTACGATGTAGAGAGGGACTCCATATCGGAAGATGATGTCATTCTGGATAAAGCTGATAACGGAGTGCTTTGTAACTTCCCGCAGAGGTGTTGCTTCAGCCCACTTGGAGAAGTAGTCCATTGTTGCCAGAATGTAAAGTTGCTTGGATGACTTGGGCAGGGGGCCGACAATATCGAGTCCCCATCCATCGAAGGGCTATGATGCGATTGTCGGGTGCAGAGGTTCCGGAGGTTGACGGATATAGTCCCCGTGTAGCTGGCAAATGTGACATCTTTTTGCATACTCCAAGCTGTCATTGATCATGGTGGGCCAGTAATATCCCATCCTCCTGACTCAAAAGTGGAGCTTCGGGCCAGACTGGTGTGAGCCGCAGATTTCAGCGTGTACTTCTTCCAGTGCTGCTTCTGCCTCTTCCTTTGCGAGGCATCTCAGGAGTGTGCCATCGTAGCTTCGGCGGTACAACTTGTTGTTGAAGTGGTGGAATTTCAGAGATCGTCGCCGGATGTCGACTCTGCGCTTTGGATCTTTGGGGAGTTTATCATGGACGAGGTAATCCACCAAAGGGTTGCCTCCAGTCTTGCTCTTCAATTTCGAGGACGTGCACCGTGTTGGTTTGAACTGGGATTTCGATCGGACTTTCTTCTCTGGTGATCACGAATCTTCTGCAGATGGGGATGACGAGCCGATGTTCTTCTGGAAACGGGAGTGTAGCCGCTAGATTTGCGAGTGTGTCAGCTTACTGGTTGAGGTTCCTGGAGACGTGCTGTATGGAAGCAGCCTTGAGTTTGCCGAGGAGCTCCACAGTTCGCGCATGCAACGGCACTAGGTCTTCTTTGTTGACTTCGTATGCCCCCATGACTTGCTGGATGACGAGTTGAGAGTCGCCGAAGATCTCAAGTCCCTGAAGCTTCATATCATTGGCCAGCTCGAGATCGATGAGCAGAGCTTGATACTCTGCCACATTATTGGAACATGATTCCGTCAGCAGGAATAAGAAGGGGAGTATTTCATTATCTGGGGTGATGAAGATGACTTCGGCTCCTGCTAGTCCTACCTTGCCGCGCCGTCAAAGAACATTTTCCAGGATGGGGCGATGTCGATGGAGAACACTTCTTCGTCTGGGAGATCTTTTGATAACTCCCATTCTGCCGGAAGAGGATATTCTGCGAGGAAGTTCGCGAGGGCTTGCCCTTTAACCGCTTTCTGCGGTACAAAGGTGATGTCAAATTCGAGGAGAAACAGCGCCCACTTTGCCAGACGTCCGGAAAGAACTGGTCTTGACATGATGTATTTGAGGGGGTCGGCCTTTGAGACGAGTCTGACGGTGTGCGCCAGCATATAGTGCCGCAGATTTTTCGTGGCGAAGATAAGTGCCAAGCAGACCTTCTCGATCGGGGAGTAATTTAGCTCTGCGCCGACGAGAGTGCGACTCAAGTAGTAGCAAGCCGTCTCCTTGCCAAGTTCATTGTTCTGAGCTAGGATTGCTCCTGGGCGCTAATGTAGAGGATTAGCGGCCTTTCTTGAACTGGTGCTGATAGGACTAGCGGCTTCAGTAGATAGGCCTTGATGTTTTGGAGTGCTTTTTGGCAAGCTTCATCCCATTTGAACGGTGCTCCTTTCTTCATGAGGTGACTAAACGGGTGGTACTTCCCGGCCAGGTTGGCGATGAATCTTTGGATATACGCCAAGTGCCCTTGGAGGCCTCTGAGGTCTCGCACTGTCTTTGGTGCGGGCATATTGACGATAGCATCAATTTTGGATTGATCTATCTCAATGCCTCGATGTCGGACGATGAAGCCGAGGAACTTGCCCGAGGAGACTCCGAACGTGCACTTGAGTGGATTCATGCGGAGTTGGTACCTTCGAAGCCGTTTGAAGATTAGCTCGAGGTCTTGCAGATGTGCTGACTTCTTCCTAGATTTTACTACGAGGTCTTCTACATAACACTCCACATTTTGATGGAGAATGTCGTCGAAGATTTTCTGCATAGCTCACTGGTAGGTGGCTCCTGCGTTCTTCAAGCCGAACGACATAACTTTGTAGCAGTAGATTCCTTTCGGTGTGCGGAATGTTGTGAGCTCTTCGTCTTTGGGTGCATCCGAATCTGATTGTAGCCTGAGGATCCGTCCATGAAAGTTAGCACCTCGTGACCTGTCGTCGCGTCCACCATTAGCTCCATGATTGGCAAGGGGAAGTCGTCCTTTGGACATGCGTTGTTCAAGTCTCTAAAGTCCATGCACACTCAGATTTGGCCGTTCTTCTTTTTGACTGGGACGATGCTAGAGATCCATGTCGGGTACTTGACCTCTCGAATGAAGCTGGCTTCGATCAACTTGTTAACTTCGTCTTCTATTTGGGGTACCAGTTCTGGTCGGTAGCGTCTTTGTCCTTGTTTGATAGCGCTGGCTCCGTGTTTGACGCTGAGCTGGTGCACTACGATTTTGGGATCGAGACCCGGCATCTCTTTGTAGGACCATGCGAAGACGTCTCTGTATTCTTTAAGCAGTTTGATGTATGCAGCTTCTTCTTCAGGAGTCAAGCGTGTGCTGACGAATGTAGGCCGAGGCTCCGTCTCTGTGCCCAAGTTGATTTCCTTCAAGTCATCAACGGTGGACTACCCCCCCTTCTTCGAGGACTGGCGGGGCATCTGGCAACTCGTCGTCCGAAGTAGAAGTATCACCGTTGTCAGGATCCGTAATGGAGATATGATTGACGGCAGCCATGGGTGGGTGGGTGGGTGCTGAAACGAGGTCCTCGATTGGCATTCCTAGACGATCAAACACTGACTTCTTCTTTGATTGCTTAACTGGTCTGAGTCTTTCGAACACAGACGTGCATTTTCGATTCGATCGGTTTTTACCACCTCTGATTTGCTTCTGGAGCAAGGCTTGGCATCAAGCCCGTCGTTATTTTCTTTTGCTGTCGGGACGGCTTGCATAGGCAGAGCGTGCATCGGAGATTGTCGATCCTTCAGCTGCTTCGTCTACCATCTTCGCCCCGATGTAGTTGGAGGTGAAGGTCTTCTTTGTTGCGGTTCTGATGACCAAAGGAGCTTGACTGGAGCCGATGCCTCGGCGGTTCGGGAGAATTTGTTCATCGTTTTGAAACAGCCGAGCTTGAGTTCTCGTCATCCCATGTGGAGTTGCTGCTGGGGAAAGTGTGCCCATGGCGCTTTCTCTGTCGTAGCCGGCTTTGAACAGCAACTTAGCAGCATTTTGCCCCCAGCTCCCTTTTGGCTTGAATCCGAGTTGAGTAGGATCGATGGATTCGATGGGTCTGCTCGGGTTCGGAGCTTGCGTCAGACTGGGTAATGGCAACGTCATTTCCTGCAGAGTGACAACATTGGCCTGCGATAATGGCGGAGCTCATTTTCTTGCCGGAGTAGAAGGCGATCGTTCAGCTTTTCGGAGCCACTGAGGCATGAGACGCAGGACTAGCATCGTTTGGACGGGCAACGGGGTATGTTGCATTGTTCTTGACTCGGAACTGATGCACATCTTTTGCCTAGATTTCGGCGCTTCTGGGACCTCAAGTCTTGCCTTGTCGGAGGGTGGCACCGGATTTGCAGGGAGAGGAGTCTTATCCCAATTCACTTCTTCAATCTTCTGGACTTGAGGGGCTTTAGCCGGAAGGACTTCCGCGACTAGGTCCTTTGCTTGGTAGAACTTGGCGTCGGCCAAATGTGCCTCGGCCTCGTTGAATGGCTTGTCATCCGCAACTATGCACCTCTCCATGCCTTCTTCGTAGTACTTGAGGCACTGGTGCCAGGTGGACACTACGACGCCATTCTCGAATAGCCATGGCCTTCCTAACAGGAGGCGATATGACGTCTGGCAATCGATGATGTGGAAGAGGACCGATGTATCTAGCAGGCTGATGGAAAGCTTCAAACGGATGATTCCGACGGTGGACTGTCTGCCCTGGTTGAACCCTTGAATGACCAACTGACTGGGCGAGAGCTAGTCATTGGTGATGCCGAGTTGCCGCATTATCTGGATAGGCATGATATTGACGGCGGAGCCACAGTCCAGCAAAATTCGGTTTACCGGCTTCTCTTTGATATATCCCGAGACGTAAACAGGCCGGTTGTGCAGTCGCGTTCCGAGTTGCAAGTCCTCGTCTGAAAAGGTTATCGTTGCATCGCACGAGGCCACAGTTTTGCCCTCTGGTCATCCTTCCTTTTTCTCTTGTAGCTGTCTGGGTCGGCCAAAGCTACAGCCATTGCCAGGCAAGCCTTCTTCGGAAGATACAAAGCTTCTACGAGCGGCAAGTGCAGGATTGCCTCGTCATGAGAGGCAGTGCCTCCTTGGTCGAAATCGTCTCCCTCGTCGGTGGAGTCACCTTCTTCAGAAGTTTCGCTTTCGTCATTTCCTTCCGACGCCTTATGAACTTCAATCATGCAACAAGATACCTTGATGTGTTGATCGACTGGGAGGAAGTGATCGGGGAAGAATTCTTGCAAGGTTGCTGGTTCTGGAAGGCTCTGCTGAAGGAGATCGTCTTGGCTGGCTGGCGGCACTTTGAACGCCTTCCTTCCAGGAGTCTTTCTTTTCTTCTTGTGGGTTCGGCGTTCTGGAAATCTCCTCATCACACGGTCTTGCTTCTGTTGCCTTTCTTATCGTGGCCCTCGTCGCCAGGGTAGCATGACCCATGCCTCTTCGTCAGTGGATTCTCCCTCGCTAAGATGATGATTGGCAGCAGCAACTGGTTCCCTTAGAGACACTTGTTCTTCCGGAGGCTCTACTGGCTCGTCTTCCGATCCCCAGCCGGTGGGCTTGATTTCTTCAATCGAAACAGAGGGACTCTTTGGGTAGAGGACATAATAGTCAAACTTGCCCGAAGGTTGGCCTAGCAGATTGACTTCTGGATCTCCTTGCTCGTATCTTTTCCGGAGAGCGAATTGGGACGTAGCTTGACTGGAAGGGATTTGCTCTTCCTGAAGTTCCACTGGCTCGTTTTCCGATTCCCAACCGGTGGGCTTGATTTCTTCAATTAAAATGGACGGAGGCCTTGAGTAGAGGACGTAGTAGTCGAACTTCCCCAAAGGCTGGCCCAGCAGACTCACTTCTGGATCTCCTTGCTCGTATCTCCTTTGGAGCGCTCGTTGGGATGTAGCATTGCTTGGAAGAGGTACTGGCGTGAGCGATGGTTGCCCCCAGGGCAGCGGCATTTCTTTCTCGATGAGCGCAGGAGTACGTTGACGTCACTTCGAGACTCTCGGCTGGAAAATTGACTTAGCGATTGGCCTTTGACGGTTGATGCGCAATTTGGGCGTGCTTCATCGCACAGCAACGAGTACCGACGAGAAGGAACCGAAGGTGATGGACGTTATGTTGGCCGTAGCGACCTCTCCGGAGTCAATCTCTATCTTTCCTTGCTTTGCGAGCGCCATTATTCTTTTCTTGAAGACGAAGCATCTTTCGATGGGATGACTTACCACCCAGTGGTACTTGCAGAAGAGAGGGTCATCGACGCGATGCATCTGCTCGGGCCTCTTTGAAGGAGGGAGCTCTATCATCTTCTTTTGCAGTAGTTGGTCGAACATGGAGGAAACTTCCGAGTCCGGGAAGGGGTACTCCTTTGCTTCGAGCTCCTCGAGAGTCATCCTTTGTCTTGGCGGCGCAGGCGGCGGTATGGCGACTCCCTTTTTCTGATCCGGCTTGCCACCGATCTTGAGCGGCTTGGAGGTTGAAGCTACGTCAGCCATATTGACTTGCTTTGGTTTCGGTGCCGGCGGTTTGTCTTTCTTCTCCACCTTCAGGAAGTCCTTGTTCTTCGAGTCCCCGTGGCTTGCTAGGCTGAGTTCCATGTCGTGAGCTTGAGTTGCGAGTTCTTCGAAAGATCGGGGTTTGATACCCTTGAGGATGTAGAGCAGGCCCCAGTGCATGCCTTGGGTGCACATCTCGATGGCCGAGTCTTCAGACAGGCGGTCTCGTGAATGCAGCGCGAGGTTCCTCCATCTGTCGATGTAGTCGATCACTGGCCCGTCCTTCCTTTGCTTGACAGCGGTGAGTTCGGTCATACTGACGGTGCGTCTTGTGCTGTAGAAGCGATTGAGGAACTCCCTCTCCATCTGATCCCAGCTGTCGATGGTCCCTGGAGGAATATCAACGTACCAGTCAAAAGCATTACCTTTGACGGTGCGAACAAACTGTTTCACCATCTCATCGCCATATGTGCCGACGTTGTTGCAAGTTTCGATGAAGTGAGCAATGTGCTGTCTTGGATTTCCCTTTCCGTCGAAGTGCTAGAACTTTGGTGGCTGGAATCTGACTGGGAAGCGTAGCTGTTGGATCCTCATGGTGTAGGGCTTCGAGTATACCGCCGTGATCGGAGGAAGGCTACTGCCGTGGGAGCGCATCATGTCGGCTACCAACGCTTGGACTTGCTGAGCATTCATCGTTGCTGTTGCCGGAGGTTGTGTGGCCCCCGAGGCTGGCACTGGGGAGACGACTTCCACTGGGACGGGAGTCGAGGAGAGTGCTGGAGTAACTACTTGAATCGTTGGAACAACCTCTGCAGGAGCAGGAGTTGAAAACGGAGCTGGAGTGGCTACTGGAGAAGCAAGGGGTTGATCGTTTGTCGCAGCATCCCTTGCGCTTAGCTTCTGAAGCAAAGTATTGATGTGACGATCCTTCTCCTCCATCAGTCGAGTAATCTACGCCATGTGCTCGTTCATCTGCATGACTTAGAGCTGAAGAGCGGACGGAGGATGGTGACGGAGGATGTCTCGATGTTGCATGCTAGCATCCTCGCCGTCGTCGTCAGAGACGTAGTTACGCCAACTTGCTTCTGGTTGATGATTGATGTTTACCCTCTGCAGAGGAGGTGCAACTTCCGCTGGAGAATCCGAACGGGCTCGGGGTTGGGACTGGTCCTTCCCAAATTTCTAGACATGGACTCCAGGATCGAGGCTTGTTTCTTCATGCACCAAGGCCTCGTCGGTGCTTTGGCGAGCATCCTTGGCAGTAGTTTCTAGCATGAAGACATCCGCAAGAGTTTGAGTACGCCGAGTGTAGACGCGTACCATCGGGGGATCATCACCCTCCGGGTTTACTGGATCACCGTGTCAGAGTAGAGGAGACTCGGCGATGGGTGAAAGGCTTGGGGCAAACGTATCGTTGCTTGTCCCGGCCATTGCGAACTTGGAGCAACTTCTTCAGCCGTACGGATGAAAGGAGAGGAGGTCCCACCGGGCGTGCCAGTAATCTGTATGCGCGGAAAAGATACGGGTCATCTTTATTGCACAAAACGAGATTACAAGAGTGGCCGGGACCTGGGTGGCTCGGGTGTGACGAGTCTGGGTTGCGGCGAGTGTTGATCAGGAAATTATAGGAGAAATCCTCTGGAGGGTCCCTTTGATCCGCGTCTCCACGTGGTATTCGTGTGAGAGCTCTGAAGGGGTCGCCCAGGACAGAGGTCTTTACAGGGTGAGGGCTTTTTTGAGAGGCTAAGGAGTGTCCATCGTGGCTTTTGTCCCTTCCGTGCTTCGTGCTTTCTTGGCTAGGGGGTCTTCGGCTTTGTTCCTTGGTCTTCGTGTCTTTCTCGCTCCTTGCTTGACCTCGGCGTCCTTGATCGTCGGTTCGCGACGTCGATCGTGCTTTTAGCGTCGGCTTTGGCTTCGGCTTTCGACTTCGGCTTGGCTTTGGCGTGGCTCTGGCTTTTGCTTTGCTTTGGCGCTTGCGCTTGGACGTAGACGGGGGAGACTTGCGGTGCTTTCGTTCTTCCGGACTTCGCATCGTATCAGCTAGAACGTGCGGTGCTTTTGCTCGAGACCGGCGTAGTCGCTTGGCTTTGGCACTTGCGTTGCTTTAGCATGGGCTTTACCGGGGCTTTTGCTTTGGCTTCTTGCGTGGGCTTTAGCTTCAGAGTCAGCTCGGTCTTCTTCTCGAATGACGTAGGCTACTTCTTCGGTGCTTCGACGGTCCGGGTTTCGGCGGGACTTCTCTTCTTCTCCGGGCTTCTTTGGCGTGATCGGAGTCGAAGAATGCTTTCGAAGATAGTGGGGGTAGCACCGATCTCCGTGTGATGGTTGTAGCGTCGGCTTTTGTTGATGAAGACGGCGGGGGTGGCGACGGTCTCCGTGCGACGGTTGTAGCGTCGGCTTTTGTCGATGAAGATGGCGGGGGTAGCGACGCTTCAAGTAGTCCTCTCTAGGCTTTCTTCTTCGTGGATGGAGCAGACGTTTGTCGAAGGCGACGGGGTGATGATGCTTCGTTCCTCTTCTCCGGGCTTTGGAGCTTGATCGGAGTAGAGGGTTTGTTGGAGCCGACGGGGTAGTGCCGCTCCGAGCTTCTTCTCCGGCCTTTGCTTCTGGCGTCTTCGGAGTCGAAGGGTCTTCTTCTCCGAGCTTTCTTCTTCGTGCACGGAGTCGAAGGCTTGATCTTCTTGTGCAAGGGTCTTCACGTTGATGAGGGCTTTCAATGGACTAAGCCGGTCCCGAAGGGACAGGCTTGCCCGTGTCTCGTGAAGCCTTGGGTCGATGAAGAAGCATCTCATTTTCTGCAGAGCTTCCTCGCTTCATCTTCAATTTTCGACCTCTTGAGCCTTCCCCCACCCCCTCTATTTATAGGCAAAGGAAAGGGGGGAGAGATATGGGAAGTTTTAATTTTAAATCCCTTTAATATCTCCCTCATAATTACCCGGGATTTATTCATCCATTAATGAGGGGAATAACATTTATTTGCTTTCCTTTTCTGGCGGGGCAATTATGGCTGGATTTTGCACACGAAATCGATGGCGACCCAGCTCTTCTTCTTTTCCGTCGGATCGAGGGATCGGCGCAGATCCGTGCGTGAGCAGACGTCATACGCAACTTCCCCCCGCGCATGGCGGTAGTTCTTTCCTTTTCTTTCTTTTCTTTCTTTTTCTTTTCTTTCCTTTTTCTTTTCTTTCCTTTCTTTTCTTTTTTCTTGCAAGGCCGGCCGGCCCCATGGGGTTCGGGTCCTAGTTAGGGCCGGCCCCATGGGGTTCGGATCGCTAGTAGGGGCCGGCCCCCCTTGAGTGTGGGGTCCGCTCCTCCCTTGTTGGGCGCGAATCGGGTCCGGGTCCGCACTGGTGCGTGCAAGTCGGGTCCGAGTCGGAGCGCGCGTCGGGTTTGCATCCGCGTTGGCGCACGTAAGTCGGGTCCGGGTTTAGACAAAATTCATGTGTCTACAACAGGTAATATATGATTGCAAAGTAATAAATTGTTTGTGTTGTTTGAAAATGGGTTATGCAATGATGAAAAGGAATTTATGCATTTTACTTATAATATGATTGTTTTACGTAAGAGAGTGATGAGATATGCATGATAAAGAAGGGATTAATCGCACCATTTAGATGCTCAACAGAAGCCACCAAGTTTTGTAATAGCATTGTAACCTGACCTCTTTGTTAATGGATAACTAGTTGGGAGCTACCTAACCCTCCTTCCTCTAGGAGGGGTTCTCAAAAAAAAAAATGTGTATAAGCTATTCATGTGTGTCTAGGGCCTAAGTGTGGTAAGTGTTATATTCTTGTAGTTGTTGATGATTTCTCTCGCTACACATGGGTAACATTTTTGCGAGAAAAGTCAAAAACATCCTCCCATATCATAGCTTTGTGTCAGCGTTTGCAAAACGAAAAATAGTCTAGTATTAATAAGATAATGAGTGATCGAGGGGGAGAGTTCCTCGATTCCTCCTTAGAGGATTATTACACTAATCTTGGCATTAAGCATTAATTCTTCGCCCCTATTACACCACAGAAAAATGGTGTAGTAGAAAAGAAGAATAGGACTATACAAGAAATGACGAGAGTAATGCCTTTAAGCAAAGGAGTAGCTTTCCATTTATGGGGGGAAGCCATTCATACGACTTGTTACACCATCAATCAGATCTATTTGAGACTCGGTATCAAGTGTACTTATGAACTTTGGAATGGTAGGAAACCAAGCGTTAGTTACTTTCACATGTTTGGTAGCAACTGTAGTATCCTAAGAGATAGAACCCATCTTGCTACGTTTGATAGTCAAAGCGCCGATGGGATCTTTTTACGGTACTCTCCAAACAGTCGTGCCTATCAAGTTTTTAACCTGGCTACCAAAGGAGTAATGAAATCGATTATGATGATGAGTGTGCCCCAACTTGTGGGGATATGATTTCTTCTACCTTACCCACTCCCTCGCCTCTTGGCGATTGGGAGGATCGATCTTGATGATGCACCTCCTTGTGAGGATGATGATGATGTTCCTATCTTCCCACCATTAGTGGTTGATGAAGATTTTCCCGTAGCTCCCCAACCGATTGAGGATAGAGTCCCTATTCCATGGGTTCAATGAGATCACCCAACCATGAGTAGTTTGGGTGATGTCGGTACCAGTGTTAGGACTAGGTGCCAACTCCAAATCGTAATTGCAAACTTTTGCTATGCATCCATATTTAAGCCTAAGAATATAAAAGAGGCTATCATGGATAAGCATTGGATTGTTGTTATGCAAGAGGAGTTGTCTCAATTTAGGCGTCAAGATATTTGGGAACTAGTCCCTAGGCCTTTTCATACCCATGTCATTGGTACTAAATGGATTTACAAGAACAAATCTGATGAGTTTGGTACCATTGTCCGAAATAAGGCTAGATTAGTTGCCCAAGATTATAGTCAGATCGAGGGAGTTGATTTTGATGAATCTTTTACTCCGGTTGCACGTCTTGAGTCCATTAGAATGTTGCATGCATATGCTTGTAATAGAAACTTCAAATTGTTTTAAATGGATGTCAAAAGTATATTTTTGAATGGTATTCTCCGAGATGAGGTGTTTATCGAGCAACATAAAGGCTTTGAAGACCCCCATAATAGGGATAAGGTCTTCAAACTCAAGAAGGCGCTTTATGGCTTAAAACAAGCTCCATGAGTTTAGTATGAGCGACTCTCCTCTTTTTTTTTGAGTCGTGATTATATAAGAGGTAGGGTTGATAAAAACCTTCTTTATCAAGCATGTTGGAACCGATGTCCTTATTTTTGAAGTCTATGTTGATGATATCCTTTTTGGCTCGACATCTCCCTCACTCGTTTTGGATTCTGGCAATCTAATGAAAGCTGAATTCAAAATGACTATGGTTGGAGAACTCACTCTCTTCTTTGGGCTACAAGTGAGACAAACGGAGACTGAGATTTTTGTATCCCAATCAAAGTATGCCAATGATCTTGTCAAGAATTTTGGTCTTGACTATTCTAAGATTTGTCGCACCCTCATGGCCACTACTTTTAAGCTGGCTAAGGATGAGAGAGGTATAGACGTAGACCCTATCTTATATCGTAGCATGATTGGAAGTATCCTATACTTGACGTCTACTCGCCCTGATATTTGTTTCTCGGTAGGAGCCTGTACTTAGTATTAAGCTTGCCCCAAAGATTCACACCTTTCTACGGTCAAACACATCATAAGGTATTTTAAAGGGACGTTTAAATTAGATTTGTGGTACCCTTTTGATACCTCCTCCACCATTGCCGGTTTCACTGACGTTGATTGGGCAGGGTGTGCCGATGATCGGAAGAGCACTTCTGGTGGTTGTTTTTATATAGGAAATTGCCTTGTAGCTTGGCATAGCAAGAAACAAAATTCTATATCTTTGTCCATGTCCAAGGCCGAATATAGTTGTTGCTACCTAATGTTATGGATGAAGCAAATGCTTCTAGATTTTGATGTCACTCAAGATGTGATAACTTTATTTTGTGATAATCAAAGTGCTATAAATATTGCTAAAAATCTAGTGCAATATTCTCTCACCAAGCACATTGATATTCACTACCACTTTATTCGTGAATTGGTATAGTTAAAAGTCATTACCATGCATTATGTTGATACCGACAGCCAACTAGCGGATATTTTAACTAAGGCTTTAGATGTTCATACCTTTGAGCATCTTCGCAAGGCCATTGGTCTTTGCCATATTCGCTAGTTTGCATTCGCTTCTTTTATTTTTTTTTAGCTTCCTGGATATCTTTAAAATTGCTTTCCTTGATCGAAATTGTTTACGCTTTATTGTGATTTGTTTTGACTCCTTTAATCATTTCCCTTTCTTCTTGTAGTACGGTGAGATTTTGTGCCCTTAATCTTGAGACATAAATTGTGGTTTTCTTCTTCTTCTCCCCTTGAGGTGTTGTATGATATATTCTTATGTATATGTTTTCTTTTAGTTCATGTAAAAGTTTTTTTTTAGTTCATTAAGTGTCTTAGAATTAACTTAGGTAGTCAATATTTGTTATGAACATAGTGTGTAACTTGAATATGGTCTATAAAATTGACATGTCATAATGCTTCTTTCATGAAATTAACTATTTGCTTAGTAGACTCGGTGAGATTGTTACATCTTAAATAGCATTAGCATTAATGATAGTTTATGTATGTTTTACTTAAAATCTATAACTCTGCATATCAAACCCAAATGGCCTCAACTAGTTGAATCATTTCTTGAACATCTTTTGCTATTATGAAAATCTCAATAACAAGACCTGAGGAGTCTCATGCTTGGTACCTAAAGCCAATTGGCTAGGACTTATCAGTCTTTGTTCTTGCTATATGGGAAATCCATAAGGTCCCTTAGACATATAGGCAACTTACTTGAGAAAATTGGTTCGTAGGGACATCTCGAAACCCGACAACCTTGGCCAACTAGCTAGGGATTATAAACCATACTCGTTATATAAGAATGGTTGTCTTCGGTTTCTAAGGAATTTAGAAAATTTTATTTAAAGAGCTTCAAACATGGATAATTTGTTCATCTTTGGATTCCTTTTTGTGTTTTCTTACAAAATGGTTAATAGTTTTGATATTCTGATAATGAATCACGAGTTTATATATAAATAAAGTAAAATGCACTTAGTATGCTTGATTTTTCAATGAATTCACACTTATGTTACTATTGTAATAATTAATTAGTGCAATAGATATGTATTATAACTCTGTCATTTCTTATTTAGTATTTTTAGTACCCTTTCACTTAAATATAGTGGTCGCATAAAGTGTTTTCCTGCTTCCTTAATTAACTTAAAAGTAACTTATTGTTCTTCTTGATTTTATGTTATATGTTATCTCTTTTTCGGCGTGTTTTATGAATTTAACTTTTCAATTTGAAACATTGTTTTCCAACTTGTATTTTGAGAGCATCTTTTTTTTTCTTTCAAGCTTTCTCATTACATACTTGATTTTGCTTAATACTTGCTCTTTGTCTTGTAAATTAGCTTTTTTATTTATTTTTTATATTCATTGTATATTTTTGAGGGAGAGATGGTGTGTTAGGTCACTTATACTTTAAATCTATATCTTTTGGTGAGTCCGTATGTCGTATTATATATGCCACTAGTTGGCATATGTATATGACATATGTGGTGGTTGGATGGTGACCTAACTTAAGCCTTGAGCTTAAGGGGGTGTTTTTTTCAAAGGTGCACTTCTCTTTAGGGTTGCATCCTTACAGGGAGGTTGGGAGGTGTCATACCTCAAGCTATGCTTGAGGGGGAGTTTTACTAGTACCCTACTATGCACTTCGTATACATCTTCTAGTGTTGCCAGGGTCCCCTCCGTGCGTCAACAGATATATCTTTTAGGGGACATTTTTGTGCTCAAAAGCACGTTTTCTTCTTTCTTTTGTCATATCTTTTGTGACAAAAGGGGGGAGGAAATCCTTGTGAATTTACTCCACAAGACTGGTGGATTCATTCTATAAATTACTTATGGACTTACTTGTGGATTTACTCCACAAGACTGGTGGATTCATTCTATAAATTACTAATGGAATTCGGTTCATAAGATTGTTCCTTATGGACTTTGGTTCATAAGACTGTACCATATGGATTTATTTCATACGACTGTGGCTATCCTCTTAGGGGGATTTGCTTTTGACTAGACCTAAACAGATATTTTTGTCAGTTCTTTTTTAGAATTAGACATATGGTATCATTTATGCTTTGCTTACTTTACTTACTACTACATAGATGATATCACATATATTCTTTTGGACTGATATCGTTTTTACATATATAAAAGTGGATATAGCCTATGTGTTTGATCTCTTTCAGAATATTCAGATTTTCATTTTGTATCATCTTTGTTTAGAGTCTAGCTAGGGTTTTACACCGAGTCACTTTGGGGCCGAGCTTAATAAAATTCATTGAATAGGAAGCTCTCATGTTGTTGTTTTTGTAATGAGGTATTTGTTTTGCTACTAAAAACTATGACAAAGGGGAAAATTATTTGGTCTCCTTATGTTTCTATTAGTTTTTAGCGACTTAAACAAACCTACTTTATCAGTGTAGTGAGTAGCTGCAAGTTAATATCGAAAGGGTAGAGTTAGGATTGGCTCTGTTGCGATAAAAATGTATCGTTGTAGTCAAAACCACTACTAGCATCCTTTTTCACATACTTAGATATGAAAGATACATATCTAACTCTTTGGAAATAAACTTTACTCTTTTTTTGTAGGGTTTTAAGGAGCATGACTAGATATCCCATACATACACACGCTTATCCATCAATTGATTCTTTGATTAAGTTGCTTCATGCATGTTCATTCCAAACTTTTAAATCAAGATGATTATGGGCATCTTTAGTCTAGGAATGACCACATAGGCATGATAGACTTCTTTGATCACTTCGTTCGGAGCTAGGACCAATGCCCTACATTTAGTATGTGCATAGTTGGCTAGTCGTGCACATGACTTTTAAAGTCGTGTGCATGACTGTGCCTTAGTCTGTAGTGGTCATAAGGTAGTGTCTGTTAGACTAAAGTCATGCGCACAACTACACAGTCATGCGCATGACTTTGCCTTAGTTTTATTTTGCTCATATTGGTGTTCTGTCAGACTAAAAGTCATGCACATGACTTTCACAAATCGTGCGCATGATCCTACTGGACCACACACCATTTGATGTCTACCCTAGCCCTACATGGGATGGTCCTATGTTACGCCGACACGTGGTCGGTCGTGCACACGACTTTAAAGTCATGCGCACAACTTGACTTAGAACATTATGAAATGATTAAGTCGGTCGACTCCATTAATCTACTTGTACCACGTGTTGGTCGTGCGCATGATTTGGCTGAGACAAACCCTTATAGATAAGGGCTTCTCATTTGGTCTTAGCCATCCGCCTAAGGGATCCCTTGGGTTATAAATAGCCCACCCCTATACCGTTCAGCTATTAATGACTTTTTTTGGTTTAGGAAAGGAATTAGAAGAAAGTTTTAAAGTTTTAGTGAGTTCACCCTTAAACTCCATCTCCTCTCTTCTTCTCTTTTTTTTCCTCTCTTTAACCTTCTATCCTAGTTCAAGACTATGGAGGTTGGACTCACTACTTGCATGGTCACTTGAGAGTCTTCTAACTCCTTATGATCATACAAGTAAGAGAGGTCAAAGTTAGTGAAGGATCTAAGGTGGCATCCAACACCTAGATCTTGATCTAGTCTTTGGGAGTTTTTGAAGCTTGAGTCTTTGAAGTATACTAGGATTAGAAGCATGCATCTGAGGTCTTGAAAGAGATCTAGGTCACCTTCTACCTTAGTTAGTTTTTATATCCAAGTATTCTTTTCTTTCTATTTTATTTCTCTCCACTTTACTTTGCACACAATATGTACTCCCACCGTCATATGGAAGGCTCTTGTGAGAGCGCTCTGTGATGCTGTTTTACGTCGAGCACCCTTAGCAACGTCGCTCACTTTAGGAGACCTCTATAGGGAAAAGGACAGGCGGAGAAGAAGAACGATGATGGAGGTGCAAGAGTCAGCTCAGTTCAGTACCTATGAAGTGAGAGCGTCGCCTCCACTTTACCAATGGCGAGGGTCACGAACCTAGGGGGTTAAGAAGTAATCTCTGTATAGTCACGTCGTAGTTTGCTTGTAACCATGTTCTAATCTTCTAAGGGAATCTAGACCCATCTATGTGAAGGGTCTAGGCCCGGTTTCGATCGAACGATGGTTTTCATCTATATTAAGGGTTTTCATCTATAAATAACGTATGTACTATTTTGTGTTATATTTCATGATCATTGTTTTTAACTTCCCCTATTCTATAGATTGTGTGATCTAACACGTGCTTGCATCTGCCCATTGTGGGGCACGCCAACTAGCTTCGTCTAGTTAGTCTCTTAATGCATGGTATTTAGGTAGCCAAGCTTAGATAGCTATAAAATTTTCACATAGGTGCCTTTAGCCCCTAGATCCATGACCCACAACTACGATGAAGTAGAGATGACACTCTCACTTTATAGTTGTTGAACCGGGCTGACTCTTGCGCTTGCTTCTTCGCTTCTCTTCTCCGCTTGCTTCCATTCCAAAAGAGCTCCCCAAAGCGAGCAACGTCGCTATAGGTGTTCGACATGAACGACGTCATGAGAGAACTCTCACAAGAGCCTTCCATACGGCGGTGGGAACACACTCGATGTGTGCTAGTGAAGTGGGGGAACAACAAAGCGAAAAGAAAACGAATACTTGGATCTAAGGAGTGACTAAGGTAGAAGGTGATCTTGATCTCTTTTGAGACCTTAGATCAAGCTTCTAAAGCCTAGCACACTCCAAAGATTCAAACCACAACACCCCCCCCCCCCTCTAAAGACTTGATTAAGATCTAGGTGTTGGATGAAACCTTAAATCCTTCACTAGTTTTGCCCTCTCTTTACTTGAATAAACACAAGGAGTTAGAAGTCTCTTAAGTGATCACAAATCCAACACCACAGCCAAGGACTAGGAAGTCTCTATAATCCACATCTCTATTGTCATGCAAGGGTTTCTCCATTTACGGGACTGAACTAAAGGAGAAAAAGTAATCTACTCAGGGAATCAGCTGAGCTCCAAGGTAAAAGGTTTGGGGACCTACAGACTCGTTTCTCCAGACCATATACTCTTTGGACTTAGAGAGAGTTTTCTATGTTCCTTGTTTTTCTAGAAATTTACTATCTCTCAAGACTTGTGCCTATGGGTTTTCTTTTTCAGTTTGAACGCTCTATTATTCTATTATATAAGCTAGACATAGACGCTAAAAGTAATCTATCCATGATGACTATTAATGAAAACATTGTCAATAAAGATTCCTCCTCTCTATGGCATATAAGGTTATGTCATATCTCTTTAGAGAGACTAAAGAGGTTAGTAAAGAAAGAGGTTCTGAAAACCCCTGTATTTACTAACTTCGGGATTTGTAGGGACTGCATAAAGGGGAAACAGACCAGCAAATCCTCTAATGGTGCAAGGAGGAATAATGAGAAGTTATGTATCATACACACAGATCTCTGTGGATCGTTTAATACACCTTATCTAAATAGTCAACAAAACTTCATATCATTATTGATAATCATACGAGATACATATATCTCTATCTCCTAGACAATAAGGCAGAAGCTCTTGAGCCTTTCAATGCCCGGATGAACTTGATACATGTCATTTGACAGCCGACAACACAGCCGTCCGAAGAAGTGTCCAATCTGGAGTGATTTTGATTCACCCGTCAAGGTGTAATTCATTTGTTATAGAGAGAAATAGTATTAATGATTTTCCTAATTAATATCAAATGGCCATTATGTTGGAAAATCCAACCGTTCTATACTAGCAAAGTAAGGACTTAATCAAATTCATAATATTAAAGGATTGGTTGTTTAGCAACTATAATATTTGCAAACAAAGGCACGTCACAAATTTCTTTTAGAAATTGTTTGCCAAGGCAGAGCGGGTTCTATGGAACCGTCATTCACCTTGCCGAACTTTTATAAAAGAGAGAAATAAACTATCTAAATTATTTCTAATTATTTAGTGTTTAGAATTAGATGCAAATCGTTTTCAATAGATCTACTAATAGCAAGAAATTAGAGTTAGAAACTCTAGCCTGATTGTCGAAGCACGTTAGGCGCTGTCCCAAGAAACTTATTGCCCACCTCGTGCGGGTCTCGTGGCAATGGTTCTATGAGATACGACGGCCCCGGTCAGACGACCTCCTTATCGTCAGCACGACTTCAAGAGGGCTATGCGAACCTCATGAACTTTCAGGAATCCAGCGACTCAACGAAGATGTTCTCGAGGCAGGGAGGCAGCACTGCAGCACAACTATGATCCGAGAGAGGGAGTCTTCTCGGAGCAAGGGGCAGCACCACAGCACGAACTCGAGAGAATGAGAGAGGGAGAGGCAGAGAGTAATTCTGATGTTCGGACTGTACCTATCCCATGGCTGTACTGGGCCTTATATAGGCCTTGGGTTGTTAATGGGAGGCCGAAAAAGGGGAAGCAATTGTGGGCTGCAATTAAGCCCATTAACCCCACGCGCGTTACAGCTCGTAACGGCTAGCATACAACGACGCTTCTCACGTAACAGCTAGCATACAGCAATGGCTAGTAGCCCAAAAAGAATTTAATAAATGTGAAGGGTTTAAAAGCAAAAATAAAAGTAAGACAGGTACAGACCAGCCCATTTCGGAGGTGCTATCGTGTCCGGGTCCGCGGGCGCACACACACGTGCAGCCCAGCCCAAGCCCAAGCCCAGCTCGACTCGGCACGGCACGCACGCGCGCACGTGTGTGAGCTTGTGGAGCCCCTCTTCTAGTGTGATGACTAATGGGGGGAAGTGGGCAATCCCTTATAAGTTGGTAGGGGATTTCTCCCCTTACCGATATGGGACTAAACCCTTATTATTTTGTGTGGTTTTCAAACACACATCTAACAATCCCCCACATGTGTTTAAAACCACTAAATAATTAAATAATTAATAAAATTTTCAAAATATAAAATAAAAGGACTTTTGCTGGATTCCTTATACTACGCAATAGGTGTAGGCACCTTCTGGTTTGAACCTCCACTTAGGACAGTTGTATACATCCGTGAGGACTTGATGGACTATGCCTTGAATCAGCCTTATTTATCGAGTTTCTACAAGAAGTACACATAGTACAGTTTCCGATGATTCTAAGTGGGTTGCGCTATTAATGGTCTTGCGTAGATATCTTTTCGTGTATGTTTCTAGGGAGCAGCCATGGTCCCAGAGTTGCAGCCTCACAACTACATACATATAGGTAAGTCCTAATAGGGGTGTGAGTAAGACGACACCCCGCGTCATGGGTCTTGGACTTATTAAGAGTTTTAAATTCATCCTACCCCATGCTTTTACTAAGCACTGACGTCATAGGGACGGAAATATTATTCAGTGCTCCTCATTTTCAATCACTACTACAGTTTGTTTATACCCATTGAATCTCCGTGAGGTTAAGTTCCCACTGTGGTGATTTTTCTTATGGGCTTAATCACATCCCCCTCGATGATCTGCCAAATTCTTTTCGGATCTAACAAAGTCTAGGGCTATTAATTCATTTTTCATCTTATATCTGAGAGATCTATGTCTCACTTTTAAATATCGATTGATTTTTACATCAGCGTTTTCTTGATTACATTTATCAATAGCTGATCGATAATCACAATGGATAAATATAGCCGGTAAAGGCTTTTCTATCAATGGGATCTCATATAGGAGATCTTGAAGCCATTCTGTTTCTATGCTAGTAGTATCTAGCGCTATCATTTCTGATTCTATGGTACTCTTAGCTATAATGGTCTATTTGGTGGATTTCCAATATATGGCTCTACCTCCTAGTAGGAATACAAACCCGGTTGTGGACTTAATATCTATCGAGTCACTAATCCAGTTGGCATCAGAGTATCCCTCTAACACAGCTGGATATCTACTATAGTGGAGACCATATGATATGGTTCCCTTAAGATATCTAAAAATACTTTCTAACGCGTTCCAATGAGACTCATTCGAGTTAGACGTATATCGACTAAGTCTATTTACCACATAAGCGATATCAGGTCGAGTATAGTTTGCTAGAAAATCTAGCGATCCTTTGATTTGAGCATACTCGCTTTGTAGTTTAGGAAGTCCAGTGTTCTTTGTTAAATGGGTGTTTGGATCATATGGTGTGGATACCAGTTAGCAATCGAAGTCATAGAATTTTATAAGAATTTTCTCGATATAGTGGGATTGGGATAGCACTAAACCATTGTCTTTCCTAATGATCTTAGTGTTCAAAATAACGTCGGCTTGTCCTAGGTCTTTCATGTCAAAGTTTTGGGATAGGAAGTATTTGATATCATTTATGACTTGTATGTTTGAACCGAATATTAGGATATCGTCAACATACAGACATAAGATGACAACATGGTTACCATCTACTTTATGGTATACACATTCATCCATTGTATTGATATCAAATCCATAGGATAAGATAACTTCATCAAATTTCATGTGCTATTGTTTTTGGGCTTGTTTAAGTCCATAGAGGGATCGAATTAACTTACACACATTTTCCTCTTGTCCAGGTGCAGTAAATCCCTCGGGTTGGTCCATGTAGATTTTCTCATTAAGGTCGCCATTTAAGAAAGCAGTCTTAACATCCATTTGATATATGACTAGCTTATAGATTGAAGCTAAGGCGATGAGGATCCTAATCATGGTTATCCTAGCGATAGGTGAGTAGACATCAAAGTAGTCTACACCAATTTTGGGTAAAGCCCTTGGCTATAAGTCATGCCTTAAATTTATCTATGGTCTCATCGGGTCTAAGTTTCTTCTTAAACACTCATTTACATCTTATGGTTTTGCAACCAGGAGGTAAATTGGTAAGTTTCCAGGTATGGTTTTGAAGTATGGATTGGATCTCGTTATCTATGGCTTCCTTCCAAAAGGGTGAGTCTATAGACTTCATTGCATCTGTACAGGTGGAGGAAGAGTTCTCCACCAAAAGTGCATAGAAGTCATCAAAGACTTTTTCTACACGGGCACGTATACTTCTAGGTTCGATTTGAATTACCGATTCAGTCTGGTCTTCAGGTTCTAATTGGACTTCGGGTTCGATATGGGTTACCTGATTAGAACTAGAGGTCTGGTTATTGGTATTGATCCTAGTCTTATAAGAGAAGATGTTTTCGAAGTATAAAGCATCTCTAGCTTCGATTATGGTGTTATTGGCTATTTTGCTTATTTCAGAGTTAAACACTAAAATTATATTAGAGCGTAGCCGATAAAGATGGCATCTAAAGTCTTAGGTTCTATCTTCCTTCTTTTGTTATCGAGGATTTTTACCTTAGTTAGCCACCCCCACACCTTTAGATATTCTAAATTGGGTTTTCTATATTTCATACTTTGTATGGGGTCAAGTCATTGTATTTGAAGGGAATATGGTTAAAGATAAAACAGGCCGTCATTAGGGCTTCCCCCTACAAGTTCTCTGGCGCTCCAGAGCTTATTAATATAGAAATGACCATGTTCATTAGGGTCCTATTTTTTCTCTCTGCTACACCATTGGATTGGGGAGTGTAAGGATTTGTGACCTCATGGAGTATTTCATAGTCTTCACAGTACTCACTTAGTTCATCTGAGGTGTACTCCCCTCCTTGGTCTGACCTAAGGATCTTAATATTTTCGTCTAATTGGTTCTCAACCTGAGCTCTGTAAATTTTAAATTTACTGAGTACCTCATCTTTAGTTTTAATAAGGTATATGTTGCAATATTTTGAAGCGTCGTCTATAAACGTTACAAAATATCTATTGCCACCTCTCGAGATTCTCCTAGAATCACAAACATCGTTCTGAATTAGTTCAAGTATCTTAGAGCCTCGATCGATGGTTTTAAAGGGTTTCTTAGGCTGTTTGGCTTCTACGCATATCTCGCACTTGTCGAGATTCTGAGTATCGGATTTAGGAATGATATTTAAAGTTATGAGTTTCTTAATTGAGCTATAGTTCACAAGACCTAGCCTTTGATGCCAAGTGGCCGAAGACTCAATATTCAAAATAGTGTAAGAAGGGTTAAAGGCATTCAATTTAAATAAGCCATCACAGAGAAATCCTTTTCTAATAAAATTTGTTCCTTTAGTTATTACAACTTTATTAGACTCGAATACAAGCTTGTATCCATATTATACTAACAAAGACCCACTAATAAGATTTCTTCTAATCTTCGGAACATGGTGGACTCAGCACAAGGTTAAGGTCTTCCCCGATGTCAGCTTCAGGTTGATCCGTCCTATCCCTAACACACGAGCCTCAGCATTGTTCCCCATGCTTACAGCTCCTCCACTTGAGACCTGATAGGTGGAAAATAAAGATTGATCAGAGCAAACATGAATATTAGCTCCTGTGTCAATCCACTAATCAAATACTTAAAAAGTCATGTTAACTTCAGGGGTGAAGAGAACAGACTTGAAAGCAATCCTAGAAGAGCCAGCTCCAAAGGTCACCATGTTGACTTGGGAGCCGGGTGGCGTTGGACCATTCCTTCTTAGATTTGGAGGTGGTGTCATCTTCTTGTAGAAGTATTGGTTGGCCATGTGATTGATCCGATCGTAAACATAGCAGCAACGCACTCCTTCCTTCTTTTGGTCATTGGAATGATTTGGGTTATGGTTGCTATGGTAGGCTTCTTGGTGTATGGTTTAGACTTAGGGTGGAAGGGTTTTTTTTAGAACTTATGCTTAAGCTTCTAGAAAGGTTTGGATGATTGACCCTCTATATTGTTGACCTTGGGTTTGGATTCAGAGGATCCATTTTTCCTGAGCCTATGTTGCTCCTCAAATCTAATAGAGTTTAGAACTTGAGTTAGGGTTAGGTCACCTTGGATATGACTTAGGTGTTTGAAAAACTCAGACCAAGAAGCAGACAGTTTGTCTATGAGGCACGCTATTTGAAAGGTTTCATCAAGGGTGGAACTATTAGTCTTCAGGTGTTGGACTAGGTTATCAAACTCATGAATCTGATCATTCATGAGTTTGGTGTCAACAATTTTGAAGCTGTTGAAGTCTGACACTTTGAAGCGTTTTACTCCAGCATCATCTAGGCCATACTTACGCTCTAGGGTATCCCATAGGTCCTTAGGGTTTTGGATGGTATAATATATATCATAAAGTCTATCAGATAGAGCCCCTAGGATCCTATAAAGGCTATGGTAGTTGATTTCTTCCGAGGTCCTAGTGGGAATGCCAGAAGTTGGTTCAGGATCAGGTTGGAAAGTGGAGGCTCGGGTACGACAAGTTTGACTAGACCCACTAGATACTCCTGGTACAGTTTCACCTATGGCTGACAGTAACCCAATTGTGGTTAGCCAGAAACGCATCTGGTTTTGCCACCTCTTGAAGTTAGACCCGTCAAACTTCTCGGGTTTGGTACTAAGGGTTTAACTGTTTGGTGAGGCCATTTCGGACCAAAGTGAGGAGTTGAAATCTGAGGATTGAAAAATAAGTTTTGTCAATTTTAAAGCACACTTAGATAGATTTGACTTTTAGAAGTCCAAATGAAACTTCCAAATCTTAACAGCCAGATGGGCTCCAGGTAGGAGGTGGAGCACTAGGCTTGTTCAAATACCAAGCTACCTTGGTCAATTTAATGCCGGTTTGTCAAGCCTTTCTAGATACCGTAGGCAATGGAATATTCCAATGACGACTCTTAGTCTTTTCTAAAATATATGCTTCTAATTAACTTTATAGAAAGTAATTTTGCAACTAATAGATAGCACGTAATTTGTAACGTCTAATAGATGATCAAGTAAACTAACAAAACTATCAATTGATTAGTGAGCACGTTACAAAGAAAATGATGATTAATTCTTTTTACTAATATGGATACTTATGAATGATTAAATAATATTAATAAGTTTCTTGGATTGTTTACGAGCAAAGTAAGGACTTAATCAAATTCTTAATATTAAAGGATTGGTTGTTTAGCAGCTATAATATTTGCAAACAAAGGCACATCACAAATTTCTTTTAGAAATTGTTTGCCAAGGCGGAGCGGGTTCTATGGAACCGTCATTCACCCTGCCGAACTTTTCTAAAAAAAGAGAAATAAACTATCTAAATTATCTCTAATTATTTAGTGTTTAGAATTAGATGCAAATCGTTTTCAATATATCTACTAATAGCAAGAAATTAGAGTTAGAAACTCTAGCCTGATTATCGAAGCACGCTAGGCACTGTCCCAGGAAACTTATTGCCCCTCTCGTGCGGGTCTTGTGGCAATGGTTCTCGGAGATACGATGACCCCGATCAGGCAACCTCCTTCTCATCGGCACGACTTCAAGAAGGCTTTGCGAACCCCGTGAACTTTCAGGAATCCAGCGACTCGACGAAAATGTTCTCGAAGCAGGGAGGCAGCACCGAAGCACAACTCTGATCCGAGAGAGGGAGTCTTCTCGGGGCAAGGGGCAGCACCGCAGCACAAACTCGAGAGAACGGGAGAGGGAGAGGGAGAGAGTAATTCCGATGTTCGGACTATACCCATCCCATGGCTGCACTGGGCCTTATATAGGCCTCGGGTTGTTAATGGGAGGCTGAAAGAGGGGAGGCAATCGTGGGCTGCGATTAAGCCCATTAACCCCGCGCGCGTTACAGCTCGTAACGGCTAGCATGCAGCGACGCTTCTCACGTAACAGCTAGCATGCAGCAATGGCTAGTAGCTCAAAAGAAATTTAATAAATGTGAATGGTTTAAAAGCAAAAATAAAAATAAGGCAGGTCCGCGAGCGTACACTTTGGAGGTGTTATCGTGTCCGAGTCCGCGGGCGTACACACACACCCGGCCCGGCCCGGCACGCGCGCGTGTGTGAGCTTGTAGAGCCTCTCTTCTAGTGTGATGACTAGTGGGGGGAAGTGGGCAATCCCTTATAAGTTAGTAGGGGATTTCTCCCCTTACCGATATGGGACTAAACCCTTATTGTTTTATGTGGTTTTCAAACACACATCCCACACATTAAAAGCCATTGAATGCATATTTCGGTTTCCACTACACTGCCATGCCCAGAAAAGAAGAATCGGCCAAAACTCCGATTGGTCGTGATTAAGGATGGCAATGGGTTCAAATCTGGCTCAGGCTTGTTTGTGCTCAGATCCTAAACATTATATATAGGCTCAGGCTTATAGGTTGGGTCCGAAACCAAAACAGGTCGGGTCAGGTCTTGTATAGGTCCAGGTCTGAACCCGGCCCACTTTCATAGTTGGGTTACCTGATATATCTAGGAATGGACTTTTTCTATTAGATTAGATAACAATGATATGTTTTGAAAAATCTTATAATCATTACCAGCATACAAAATTTATAAATAAAAACATGTATTTTTGTAAAATAAAAAATTTATACTAAAGGCTTCGGGGTGGGACTTGGGCGGGTCTAACCCGAACCCGACCCGCCCAACCCGAACAATGGACAAACATGGACAAAGATAGTTTAAAACTTGGACGGGTTTGGACAAAAAAAGATCAACCCGATTTCAATTTGGACGGGTTTGGGCACCGATCTTCCCAATCCGAGGAAGTGACACACTAAGGTTGAATGCTTTGGTAGTTTTTTTTTTATGAAAATCGAAGACTATCTGTTTAATGTTGAATGCTAAGAATTCGTTTGAAATATGTGTGGATATGGGTTGGATTTTATGTTTTCATTATGCAATTCAAAGATTTTTTTTTTTTCCAATTCAAAATATGTTGGGTTTTTTTTTCATCTGTTTATGTGCACAAGCATTTCTAATTGCCCAACCCGCCCATTATTTTGCAAATTGGGCAACCCGAGGAACTAGAATGGGCAAGCACGGGGGGTTGGGATTCCACGGGCAAAACGGGTTAAGGTTTGTGCAAAATCGGGTTGGGCATGGGCAGACCCTTCAATCCGCCCAAGTCCCACCCTGGCCCTAGCCCAGGCCTGAATCTTTGAAACAGATTTGGGTTTTGATCTTGTCTTTAAAGCCCGATACAAAACGAGCCAGGCTAGGGCCGAAAGAAAATAATATGGACCTGGATCCAATCTTGATTGACTCCAACCCAGGCTCGGTCGATTGCCAGCCCTAGGTGTCACAACATTCCTTGAAAAAGTCAAGTTAGACATAACCATGCTAGTTTCGTAGCTAAACACCGACCACCCAGACTCCCTCGGGATTGAAAACACGTAAATCAAGAAAGTTTGGCTACTCCCAAAACTGGGTTTCAGTAAATTATAGAAAGAAAGAAAAAAGATTGAATGTTAATGGTGCAGGTTTCATCTCAATCCGATCACCCAAGCTATCGTAATTTTATACTTACCTAAAACGGAACACAGCCCGTTTCTTCTCATTCATAGCTCAAATCAATACGCATAAAGTGTCGTTGCGAAAATCGCTGAGGATTTTGCAGAAATCCACAACAAAGCCACTCAGCCTCAAAAGGGGTAATTCAGTGATAAATTCTAGAAAAAGGGCTTCAATGAGGTAATAATCTATTATGAATTAAACCCACAATTATCAGATGTTACAAAGACTTTTATTTGTATCAAGGCTAGGAACATTTGCCTTCACTTGAGTGCGAACGAATAGGAGCTTTGGCCTTCGTTTGAGCACGGATGGGAGATGGGAGCTTTAGCCTTAGCAGCTCAAACAAAGCTGAGGTTGACATGCAGGCGGGGCAAGCTGATGCCAAAAACTGGAAGCATTTCCAAACATTATGCGAACATCTCACCCGTCGGCCTCATCACCGTTATCTGAAGACTCTTCTTCTTTCTGATGCTCCTCGCCTCCGCTACTCGTATGATTCTTCTTCTCTTTCTTCCTCTGTTTCTTCTTTTGGCGTTTCGAACGTTTCTTCGCAGTCCGCTCCTCCGTGGCCTTCATCCTCTCCTCCCTCCTCAGATTGAACTCAGCCAACTCTTTCCGTCGCTGGTAGTCCACGTCCATCCTCGTGAGACGATCCTGCTCCTTACGCCTCATTTGCCGATACTGTTCACACCCCACATTTGTACATGAGAGAACAAAAAGGGGGGGATGAGATATAAACAGGTAGAATAACAGAGATGTCAAAATGGTTAATATCCTGACTCCATTCCCAATGAAAGGCAATATGATTGTGGAGGACTTTACTTTAGGCTTACATGCTACAGTAAATTTTTTTTTTTTAAGAGCAGGCAAGTTCAGATTTGCATTTAGAGAGAGAAAGAGAGAGCACTGGAAATTTCTGGTTAATAATGTTTTATAAAGCAGCAGTTGTGTGGAGCTCCTGGATATGGAGGAAAGCAAATCACAACAACGGAGTAGAGTAAATGGCTTAATCATGGTGATAGGAATTCCCAATTATTTTATCCCGTAAACTTTAATTCGGAACTTGCATTAACTTCATTGGATGCTGATGATGATTGTCGATGTTCATAATAAGAAACATCTAGCTGTTTGACGTTTGCAATAATCTAACTAGAGTTCTTATCCCTCAGGTTTTCCAAGAATTGAATTTCAGAGGTTCCTCTCACTAGCAATTAGACTTTGGTTATTAGGCAGGAGCTTCAGTTGAAGAAAGTTGAAGGTGTGTTTTTGCTCAGCTGATCCTAACATGGTCCCTAGGCAGCTTGGCCTGATGGATTTTGTCATGGGAATTTCTCGCTGGTGAGGCCGCTTGACCTGCAAGGCAAGGAAAACGTGAGAACGGCTGGCTCCGTGAAGAGCGCATATCCTCCAGCGCTCAAGTCAGTGATGGTTCGAAAGGGAGGAGTTTTAGAAGTAGGAAAATGTATGGGTTTCTGAGTTTTGAATCTGTACTTTAGAGCCGGGGATCGTACCTTATAGACCTTTTGCAAACCGACAGAGTCTGACACGTGGTCGTTCTTTCCCGCACCTTCTACGTACCCTTCACATGCCAGCCCACATGGGCCCTTTAATGGCCTTAGTCATTTAGCTTACCAAGCGGTGGCGGTCTAGGTCAGGTGGACGTTCTGGAAGGCTCTAGTCTGGGGCGTTCTAGACCGACCTTGGCCAACGAATATGGCTCGCAATCGTCCACGTAGTTCCACGTGGATGGTGACATTTGTCGATTTGTTACCGCCATACTGCAGGCGACCCCTGCGGACAAGTAGGCGAACTACTTTGCTGTTACGTGATCGGGCGAGCTCCTGGGTGAGCCAATCGCGAGCTAACTAGGCGAGCTGTGGGCGTTGAATATTCTGAGGGGCTCTTTAAGCTATGTCAGGGGCGACTTCTTCCGCGTGCGAGCCGATCGTTTGTGGTCAGGACGAGCTGTGGGCATTAGACAGGGGCGACCTCTTCCGCGTGCGGTCAAGGCGAGTTGTGAGCATTAGCCAGAGGCGGCCTCTTCCGCGTACGAGCCGATCACATGCGGTCCCGGGCGACCTCTTCCACAAGTGAGCTGGCAGTGGGTGACGTATGTCCGGTGAGCTGTGAGAACTTACGGTATGTGACACTTATCAGCAAGAGACGATCTCTCCGCGTGCGAACTGATCTCTATTCGAGCTGCGTGCGAGCTGATCGTACACAAGCTGCTCGTGAGGGCAAAGGCCGACTCCGTTGGGAGTGTTCTTTGAACTCCAAGACCTATTTTAGTCACAATGCTTGCTTACCCAAAAATCAGGATTGGCCTTGAATCCCGAGCTCATCCGGGGGGGACTTCTTCTTTGGCCTCCTGAAGTCACACAGGGAGCTTCCAGAAACGAGGACGATCTCCCTGAGGACTCCTGTTTGTCTCATCGTGTTCTCCCGCTGCTGCATGTGGATGACAAGCCGGTGAGATTTTTTTGGTACCATCAGATTCAATCGCCTTTTCTTCCAAAAAGTTATCATGTACTTTTTTCTTCATACTTTGGCCTATATTTTCCTCATAGTTTTGGCCTTTTATTTCTCTCTTCGTAGCTTAGCCTGATTGATTCAATTCCCTTTTCTTCCAAAAAGTATGGCCTCTACTTTTTGTCTAAAAGCGAAATGTTGAAGCAGTTAACCATGATTTCACCTTAAATAGTTAAATTTATCTTATTACTAACCACATTTTCTGTATAACATTACATCTAAAATTCTTTCCAGTAAATCGCAAATTGTAATAACATATTAGGGAAGAAGTCTGCAAATAAAAGTGCTTCTACCCAAGAAAGATATATCGAAGAATGCATCATTATCGCTCAAAAATAAGTGTGTCCAAAATCAAAAAAAGGGCACAAAAGGCTGCATGAAAGTTGACTCGGGTAAAGTTAAGGTCAATGGAGATTTCCTCAAAGTTTTTGACGTGGAGTGCCAAAGCGACCTCCCCGACATGGCAGCCCCCTAACCCCGACCAAAGACTGATGCCCCATCTAGGTTTGGGCAGACCTAGCTACCTCAGGCGGGTGGCCACTAGGCTGTTCTACTAGGTGTACCTCCCGATCTTGATGCCCTGATGAGATCTCGGAAGGCATGGAGATAAGGAAGCATACCATGTCAAGGGGCGTCCCCTTTAACCACGTAAGTGAAGAGACCCTATGAGTTCCAGACCTCAAGAGCGATGGCTCGCGTCGGTGCATGGATGTTTCTGGTTAATCTTTTTGGTATTAGTCAATCTATCTTTCTTTTGGTACATGTAATTCTGTTATGTCAAGTCATTCTCTCTAGCACGTATCAATTGTTTTATAAACCTCTTTTTTCTGGTCTTCAGTACACGTCTTTATCGCGCACTAGACCTCGACGCAAGTTGGAGTGTTTGAGCACTAACACTCTTTTTGAGGGGTAGGAGTGTGTACGCACTCGAACCCAATTCATAGTGTTTGTGCTCTTCACCTTGACGAGAGCTAGAGTGTTTGAGCATTCACACTCCTCTCACACTCTTGGTTGTGTTTTTAGAGCATATGTTTTTTTGTTGCCTGATCTGGGTAGATGTCGAGATTTTAGCTTTGGAATGGCATCCACATCATCCTTAAATAGGATGAGGTTAGCCCTCTTTCCTAGACTCTTATCCTCCAAGGATTCTCTGACTTGGCCAACGACGAGGTGGGAATCACTGTAGATGATTGAGTTTCTAAACTTGGAGATCAGAGGCCATCTCGAGCCCTGCCATAACATCCTCATACTCGGCCTCCTTGTTCGTTGTCAGGTATCCAAGATGGACCGGCATCTGGACCTTTTTGGTTGTTGGGAGCAATTAGGACTATCTCGGCCATGGCCACCGTAGAATTGGAGGATCCATCGATGTATATGGTCCACTCTTGGGCTTCCCTTTCTTCCTTTCCACGAAGGTCTTTTTCCTTCGTGGGGCGAAAGGGATCGGTTGCTTTCACATATTCAGAAAGTAAAGGTTCTAGCTCCTCGGTTGGAAAGTCCATAATAAGCCGGCTAGTACATACCCTTGGTCACAGTTCGAGTGAGATATCGGAGTCAATGCTATTGCCACTCGGTAGCCCATTTGTAGATTCGCCCAACCCAAATCGTACTAGTGAGCAGGTCCTTGAGAGATACCTACAGCGTGTAGGAGGGATCGGACTAGTTTCTCTATGTCGATATAGTTCTCTGTGAGAGATTTTCACTGAGGAAGTAGATTTGTTGTTCGGTGAGGTTCCTACCAACTATGAGGGCAATGATGAGGGATGTCTCTATAGCTTCGGGGTAAATCCCGATTTCTTCCCATAGCTAATGCAACAAGGATAGGCGACTTCCCCAAGTGCTATTTGATTTATTGGAAGTCCTTAGCCGAGGGGATTCCCTCCATCCAGATTACACGTCTTGCTCGACATAACAATCTCAGGGACCAACTTCCCCTGGGGACTCTAGTGGAGGAGCAGGAGATGTACCTGCAAAGAATTCGGGAGGCAACATAGGCTATTGAGGAAGAGTATGGAGTGTCTCTTTGCCTTCACCCTCCCCAATGGTAGATGTCTCGTTATGGACCTCAAGTTTCTTCAGATAGCTTGTGGACTTTTTTATTGGGGCCCCACATGTACTCAATGGCTCTAACTCTACAATCCTCACACTCGAACATGGTCGAGGTGGAACAAGTGAAGCTGTGAAGTGGGGGTGATGGGACAACTGCGGGTTGGCGCCCTACCCATCATTTATGGTGCCCTCAAAGCTAGCCACTCGATTATCCAGTTCTTGTAGTGTTATCATTTAAGTCTGGCTGACTGTGTATCAGGCCCCAACTGACGTCTAACTCATTTGTCTGAAGCTCCATACGGGTGACCCTATTACTCAAGTCCACTAAGGCTTTGGAGATCTCTAGGGGTATGGCGGAATTAGTCATCAAACTATAATAGCAAAAAAAGGATGAATGTTTTTTCAAAAATCAAGCAAACAATGTAGATTCCCTAATCCTAACCTAGTGCTCTGATACCAAGAATGATGCAGCATACTTGTGTTGTGCAACCCTAAAGTAACATATGTTTTCAGGAATAAGTGAGCAAACTTGAATTAATAACCCGGAATATATAAATTGACAAGCTCACATCAATCAACTATTCAACATCAGATGACTAGTGTAAGCAACCAATACCCTACTATCCAGAAGGTTAAATAGACGGTGATCATTTAAGAGTTGAGAAACTCTTGGAGCTAGGGCAATCCAGTGTTCAAAGCTAGGACCGAGTGACCCATGAAGGGTTTCAATTAAACTTGAGGCCTCAAAACAAACGGAGGACTTGACTCAGATTCATATAATATTATAGGTCTCTAGTTCATACTAGCAATGATTGATAACAAATAAATAATAAAATGTATTGCTCAGTAATTTATTATCAAAGAATGGCCATCAAGGTCAATGAGTTAAGGATTTAAAGATCAAACCCGATGACTGAGGTAACCGTCAAAGGCAAAGGCCGATGATTCTGGTGCACAAATGGATCCACGAAGATGACGTTGGGCCGGCAACATGGGGATCCGGGTGGCAAAGGCAGAAAGCGCGGACAGGGGCCATAGGTAGTGTAAACAGGAGCCACAAGGCCGTAGGCTAGTACAGAGCACGGGACCAAGACTGTGAAGTTGTGCATATGGCATGTCACAAGCCCTTAGCAAGAAACACAGAGTGGCGTACGCCATGGAGCGGAGTCGGAGGTTGGTGCCGGTCGTGTGAGGGCCACGGGGTGCAGAGAAGGGGTAAGATGACTGGTAATTATGATGGTGGCGATGGTGATGGGGCTGGTGATAACAACGATGGCGACTAAGATCTCGTTGGGGAGGAAGATCATGAAGAAGAATGACTATCACAAACTGACAACGATAATGGAGATTTGACCGAGGCCCGAGGTCTTCCCCCTTAATTGTTTTCTCACAAAGAAACGCTAAGTCGAACTTTCTATTTCATTCAAATTCAACATAATGGCCAAAATCAGCTAAAGGGTATATAAAGAGAGTCTAAAAAACCCCTAATAACTAATGGGTTGAAAAACAACTAATAAGCCCTCATAACATGGCCTCACACGTATGCATAAATTAAGCACATTAATTTTTCAAAAATGCATAAATAAAATGCCAAAATAAAACAAAAAATAAAAGTGGCCCACATTAACACATGGGCTAATATCTCGAAGCCATCTCCAAGCTAGAGTCCAAGTGTGTGGACAATCCTCAGTCCTCCTCTTGCGTTTGCTAACTTGCGTCGAATCTAGGGATGGCAACAGGTTGGGTTTGGGACGGGTCGGCCCATCCCAACCCCGTCCCACTAAGGAATATCTTATCCTAAACCCGTCCCATACCCGTGTCGGGTTTAAATAATCAATCTCAAACCCGTCCCACTCACACTAGTAAAAACCCAAACCCGCCCCGTCCAAATTATGTTTATGCAGAAAAAAGTCTAAGATAGTTGATTATATTTTGAACTAAACTTATTTCCGTTAAGAGAAGAAATGAATATATTGAGATCTAAATTCATTATAATATGAAAAAAAATTATGTTTTTGTTAAACATATATGCATTGAATGAATTAAACAGATGCACTACAATGAAAATGTATAACTTACAACTGTACAAGTCTACACCCAGTTAAACACCATAAACATATTGATAATTAAATCAAATATGTTCTAGAAATTTTATAAACAAAAGTCATAAGTTGTATTATCTTCTTAAATATAGTATTGGTACATCATAAACTAGGATACTAAATTACATCCGAGTAAATTAAACAACAAAAAAAAAATATATGTAATCGGGTTGGGTCAGATCGGGGTAGGCTAATCCCGACCCCGTCCCAAACTCGGTCGGGTTTTATTTCGTAAATCCCAACCTGCCCAAACCCAACTAGTTATATCCCAAACCCAGCTCAATATGGTCGGGTCGGGTTTCCTATTTAGCCCGTCATGTTGCCATCCTTAGTCGAATCTGGTCGAACCGGGTTGGTATCCCCACCACCTTGGGTTCAACAGCAAGCAACTAGGGAAACTATTAAAAAACCATGGTTATATTTAGGGGCTCCGGTCGGAGTTGATTGAGGTCCTCTTGCAAGAAGCCTGATAAGATTTTCCTTGGGGTCTATTTGGTCGTCAAAAATATTTTGTGGGAAAAGAATCCTCTAGAAAGTAAAGGATAAAAAAAGAATGAAAATTTTTTGACTTTTCCGGAATTATTTGATTGTCAATAAAAAAAAGATAGAATTTAACGAAAAACTGCTTCAGCAAGAGAGATTTTTCCTTTCCCCTGTTTTCCTTTGGTTTTCGCAAGAAAACTTTTGAGGGGAAAGTAGGTAGTTATGAAAAACTGTTTTCCTGTAGATTCATAGTTTCCCTTGAACCAAACACCAAAATTTATAGGAAACTTGCATTTTCTTTGCCTATTATGTACATTCTCATCAACCAAACACACCCTTGGGGATTTCTAGGTCTGGGGAGCCATTTATGACACTCCTTAGAAAATCCTTATGGACTAGAAGAGCCTCTCGAGATCTGGAACTCATAGGGTCTCGTCGCTTACATGGTTAGAGGGGACGCATCTTGACATGGTATGCTTCTTGATCTTAATGCCTTCCGAGATCTCATCAGGGCATCAAGATCGGGAGGACTCCTTGTAGAATAGCCTAGTGGCCACCTGCCTGAGGTAGTTAGGTTTGCCCAAACCCAGATGGGGCGTCGGTCTTTGATCGGGGTCGAGGGGCTGCCATGTCGGGGAGGTCGCTTTGGCACTCCATATCAAAAACGTTGAGGAAATCTCCATTGACCTAAACTTTACCTGAGTCAACTGTCATGTAGCCTTTTTTGCCCTTTTTTATTTTGGACACACTTATTCTTGAGCTATAAGGATGCATTCTTGGATATATCTTTTTTGGGTAGAAGCTCTTTTATTTGCAAACTTCTTCCCTAATATGTAATTACAATTTGTGATTTACTGGAAAGAATCTTAGATGTAATTTTATACAGAAATGTGGTTAGTAATCAGATAAATTTAACTATTTAAGGCGTCCATGAATTTGGAACTGTGAAATCCTGGTTAAATGGCTCATCCCACCTTGATTATTTAAGGCATCCATGGATTTGGTATGATACGAACCTTCCTCCCCTTCCTCAATATCCGGCCACCAACAACCTGCAACAACCCAATCTGTGTTGCTCTGATAGTCATCAACAACCTGCAACAACCCCGATCGTCATCAATAACCCGATCTGTCTTTAATCAATTCCTTCTATTGTTAGTTTTCTTTATAAAAAAACCTATATAATCTGATGATGGTATGAATGAATAAATAATTTATTTCCTAGTTTAATTTATCTTCTAAATCTGTGAGTTCCTATCATCTGGTATCAGAGCTCCAATCCTTCATCATGGTTTTCTCGTCGTCACCTCCACCGGGCTTCGAGAGGTCTGATGTCAGTCAGCAATCCACCGGTAAGACGTTGCCATCCTCACGACGCTAATGGATGACCTTACAAATGCCGTGTTGGGTATCCAAAAGACCCTCACAAATTTTTTTCCCCCACCGCCGCATGTTCCGCAAAAACCATGCCCGCCACAAAACCCGTTTTAGCCACTGCCGCATGCCCCGCAACAGCCACCTTACCCACGCCAAACCCCGTTTCGGCCACCGCCGCATGCTCCACAGCAACCACTTTACCCCCCGCAAGCTCCCTCTACTCCCCATAATGCACATGCTCCGCAGCAGCAACCATACCCACCGTATCCCCCGCACATTCCCTTTACTCCCCACAGTTCATTCACCGGCTTCTAAGGCCGTCCAATTCGCATTGACGTTCCAACCTTCAATGGAACTGATCCGGAAGGATGGATCTTCCAAGCTCAGCAATTTCAAGGTCTTAACAGAGTGCCTGAAGAGTATATGGTGGAGCTTGCTTCCGCTCACTTGCTTGAAGAAGCCATACTTTGGTATCAATGTATAAGCAAGACTGTTGGGTGTCCCACATGGCTGACATCTAGTTGTGCTCTCTGCGCTCGTTTTGGCTCACCTGAAGATGAAGATCCGGAGGGTTCCCTTTCCAAGCTCCGACAAACAACGACCGTTCTCGATTATCAGTCCAACTTTGTACGCTTGGCAAATCGTTGTCTTGTTCTACCTGAAGTTTTCCTTATCCGATGCTTTGTTTCGGGGTTAACTGAAGAAATCCGTGCCGGGGTAAAGTTGTTAAACCCCCAAACCCTTACACATGCTTATGCTATGGCTAAACAACAAGAGGAGGCTGTCCAAGCGATCGCTAACAATCGAAAAAAGAAAAAAGATGGGACATGGCGAATGTGCGTCGATTACCGTGCTCTAAATTCCATCACAATCAAGGATCGGTACCCCATCAGAATTAAGGCATCCATGGATTTGGTACCTGATGGAAGTCGCCGGAGCCGGAACCCGCGGAGCTGCCGGAGGTGTTGCTGACGCGGACGGGGACGTTTTCAATGATCCTGCGGAGCTTCACCTCTAGATCCTCCTCTTCCTCCCGCATCACGATCCCGCCCTTCCCGTACTCCACGATCGCCGTATCCCCTCCAGTGGCCATGGCCAAGCCTCCGGCCTTGGGATCGACCGCGGAGAGATCGCCGGACATCGCCGCCCACAAAACCCTAACCTTTCTCCGGCCGCCGACAGTGGTGAAAGAAGTTTTTTTTATCAGTCCGGACACTCACCATTGATTTTTAATGGCACGGAGGGGTGGCAATCCTTGACCCGACCCGCCAACCCTACCCGAACCCGACCCGAGATTAGTGGGTTTGGGTTTGGCCGAAACGGGTTCGGGTCATAAACGGGTTGACCCAACTGACCCATTTATTTAATGGGTAGGTTTGGGTTTGTACTTATAACTGATTGACCCGACTTGACCCATTTAGCAAATAGGTCTTGTCAACCCAACTTGATCCGATCCAACCCGACCCGATCAAACCCGACCGATTTATATGGGTTCTGTTGACCCAACCCGAGCCAACCTAACCCAACCGATCTGACCCATTTATTAAATGGGTTAAACGGGTCGGATCAACCCATTTATTAGGTGGGTTAGGTTTGGGTTTATGTTTTTGACCCATTTATTAAACTAGTTGGGTGTTTTGTCATTGTACCTATGTCTCAACCCGATCCGACCCATTGCCACCAAACACCCTGACGGGTGAAACTCACTCTGGCCCCAATTCGATTGGTTCCACTGTCTACATCAACGACTATGTGCGATTCACCCGTCATTGGTGATTTGGTGGTATTTGACCGATAAAGGTGGGGTTCAACTCTACTCCAGTTTAGGGGGGTTGTTTGGCTGTTAGGAAGTGGGAGAAATACTGGAAGTGTTAACAAGGACTTCCGGCTGAAAGTTCATGTTCCGCTGTTTGTTTTGATGGAAGGGGTAATGGTAGGAGGTGTAGTTCTGCCACTTCTATTGTTTGTCTTGGCAAAAGTGTTATGCAGGGAAGTGATAGAAGTGTAGAAAGTGCTCTACAAGGATGACTTGTCATAAGTTTTTAGCAAGAATGTTATGAGGGAAGTGGCAGAATTGGGGATTAGGTTCGTCGAGTCCTGTTGTCGTTGCTGTTTCCGATGACGATGATGTCATATCCATCACCACCGTTTCTTCTCAAATAGGCATTCACATGATTCTGTATTTAAGTTAGGTTTTAGTTGGTATATGGGGTACAAGATAAGGATATAATAGTTATTTAAAAAATTATAAGAAAATTATTGAGAAACGAATGGGAGAATGGGAGATGGGGGGTAATTACATATTTTTGGGATACAAATAAAATTTCCCTTTTATAATGGTTTTTTTGCAAATTGATCCTTAAAATTAGAGCAAATATGTATAAATCTTTCAAATTAAACTATTTACCTATTGACCCCTGCAAACATGTTACGATGTGCATGTTAGCCCTTTTGTCACAATTATATGTCACATTTTCGTCAACTAATCATGATTCAAAGTTAACCATAGAGATAAATGATTAATTTACCCTAATGACCCACTCTCTTTCCAATGACAACCCACCACCGCTGCCGCTCACCACCACCCACCTCCACCACCGCCGCCCATTGCCTAACCACCACCACCACCCACTTCCACCACAGCCACCCACCTACATCACCACCATCCACCCATCTCTCCCATCACCATAAACCCACCTCCACCACCATCGCCTAGCCACACCACTTCCATCCAACCACCACCACCACCACCACTTACCACCCCACAACTATCCATCACCATCACCCACCACACAGTTACCACCATATTTGAAAGATGATGTACTCTCATTTTCTAGAATAAAACCCCATATTTGAAGGATGATGTACTGACCCATAGGATGAACCCGGATGCATGAGATCCACCCTAAAACCATCCGACGGTCCCTAGGAATTTTGGTACAGTACAATTCGGTATCATAGAATTTTTCTTAAAAGATGAGAGAGAGAGAAGAGAAAAGGCAGTTGTATTATTAATTTAGGTCGGGCGGCAAGATAGAGATCGAGTAGAGAGAGAAAGAGAGAGAGAGAGAGAGAGAGAGAGAGAGAGAGAGAGAGAGAGAGAGGTAGTTGAATTATTAATTTAGGTGGGGTGGCAAGATCAATCCCCAAACGAACCAGTGTGAACACATAGACTTGCTAATGGTTGTGAGCTTCCCTGCAAGGCATAAACATTTTCCGTCAACGGCAACCCACCCAAAGAATATAATATCCTAAAAAATGTTAAAATAAAAACAGAATCAGTTAGCTGTCACTTCCAAAGAAACATTAAAAACGAGCTTTTATCAAAATAGTCATCAAAGATAACCTATTGTGCAAACTACAATCCAAAATTATTGCTTCTCTTATTACTGTTACGTCCGAAAACAGCCGCACCCATATATTTTGGTTTTTTATTTATTTTAACCCTTAATATTGTAGTCATCTTGCAGCCACCTTCTGACGACCCCACCACTACTCTCCCTCGTCGGTCATCGTCCTCCTTCGCCGACAAACACCGCCATCGCGACTCCCATCCATTACCTCCGACAACCCCCCCTCCGATCTCTCCATCAGCCCGGATCTCGAGCTTTCCACTTCCGATCTGTTATCGTCTCCACCACCAACTTCTCCTCCTCAGACCCCACGCCTCCATCATCTTCTCTGACCTACTACACCACCCTCCCTCTCCCCAACACCACCACTACAATTTGCAACCGCTGCATGTTAACTTGCAAAGACTTGCGGCAACCGCCGCATGTTAACTTGCAAAGACTTGCGGCAACCGCAAATCTATAGGCTGCAAGGAGATATGAGATGGGAGCAGTCCGGTGATGAGGGTTCCGAATAGTGGAGAGCAGAGAAGGGGGGAGGTGTGCTGTCAGTGAAAAAGTGGGTGGTCGGAGAAGAAGAGGGAAGTCCTTAAGAACAAGGGGGGTGCGAGGTCGGAGGAGGAATATGGTGTAGCGGTCGCAAGTGGGAAGTCCTTAAGATGGGGAGGGATGTGGTCTAGTGGTCAGATAAGACAAGGGGGGCGCGGGGTCGAAGGAGGAGGCTAGTGGTGGAGACCCGGCAAGAGAGGAGAGGCTGAAGTTAAAAATAAATAAAAAAGTTGATGACTACTGGTTGTTCACAGCAATGGCATGTTGAAACAAATTGATTTTAAAGTTGAGGACATTTTGGTCCAAAAAAAATTCAAGTGACCACAAAAGTAAAGGGAAAAGCAATGTGCAATAGTTTGTATGTTTTGATAAAAAGCTCTTTAAAAGATTAAAATTATTCTTTTTCAATTACTTTTCTTTTTGAGATTTTTACTAAAATGATCCTCAATTGTCACGTATTGCTCAAATTGATCATTGTTATTTTTTGTATTACTTTTCTGACCTCTACACGTACGAAATTGTTGCACGTTCATGTTTTGAATTTTTTTGAACAAAAATACCCCAAATATTACATGTTGCTTTAGGTAAAATAAACCAACACAAGAACACAAACTCCGAGTCTTCCGACGAAAGTACATTGCATCTTTGCTTATGTAAGTTTCCACACAAATATCTTCTGTTGGCTTTGTTGTTGCTTTGGGCGAAGCATTATGGCTAATGCAAGAACGCAAGATCTTACACAAATATATTGTGTTGGACTTACTGACGCAAGTTTCGACACAAATACCTTACGTTAGCTTTGCTATTGTTTTCGGCGAAGCACTTGACCAACGCAAGGTTTGACGCACATATCTTGCATTAATATGGCCTTATTGAAGCAAGTTTTGATGTAAATATCTTACGTTGACCTTGTTGTTGCTTTTGACGAACCACTATGGCTAACGCAAGAACGCAAGGTCCGACGAAAATATCGTGTGTTGGCCTTGCTATTTGCTTTCGACAAAGCATTATAAGCAACGCAATAAAGCAAGGTCCGAAGCAACTATCCTACGTTGGCCTTGTTGTTGCTTATGGCTAACGTAAGGTCCGATGCAAGGAAACAAGGTTCGACGCAAATCATCTTGCGTTGAAATTGTGTTAGTCTTACGGTTGCTTGTGGTGGTCGCCAGGAGTTTTCTTTCCCATTGTTTCTCGGAGGTCGTCGAGAACCCCACCACTTGCGTTCCTTCGTTACCATGGAACTCTTATCGGAGGTCATCGGGAGTTGTTTTTAATTCCTATTGCTTTGCCTAGAAGTCGCCGAAAACACCACCACTTGTGTTCCATGTTTGAGTTTACTGGAAGTTTGCTTTCGTCATGATTTCATCGAATGTCGTCAAAAATCTCTTCACTTACTTTCTTTGCACAATGGAATCTTTTGTCGGATGTTAAGAAAGTTTGATTTTCTTATTGTTTCGATGAATGCCATTGAAAATCCAACTATTTACATTTTATCCTTACCATTGAACCCTTGTCGGACATCGCCGGAAGACTTACTTGCCCACTATTGACAAATTCGAAACAGTTCCAATTGCAAACAAACAAAGCCTTCTAACACCGAAACAAATTCTTTGCCTCATCTTAATTTTCTTTTTTTTCTGTACATAAAACCTTCCGCCAAAATCATACTAACTTATTTTCGTATAAAAGAAAGGGGGGGGGGGGGGGGGGGGGGGGGGGGGGGGGCGATAAAAAGATATGGGGAGAAATAAATAAAGGGAGAACCTAAATTACGAATCTTTAGCCTCTTTTCTTCCTCGAGCTTGGATGAGGAGGTCTGATGTTGCTTCGATCTGAAGCAAAGACTTTTAAAACCCTACTGGTCGATCTTGGTGATGCCGATCCTCTTGACGGCGGCGTTCCGGACGCTCTCCGGCGGGGCGTCCTGGATGCACATGAACCCGCTCTGCCCCTCCCGCGACATGTAGCTCCTCACCTCCGTCCGAATCATATCCTGCATGACTGCCAGGAACTCGGAGCTGAAGGGGAAGGGAGGCCGCTTCTCCTCCTCCCCCCTCTCCGCTGATGAGATCGGCGGCGGATGGAGAGGGGATAGAGGCTGCGGCACGGTCGTCAGCCGCAAGGGGTCGCTGTTGTCGTTGCTATGTTGCTCGGGGACGCCTGGCTGACCCGATCCGGGGGGTGATAGAGTGAGGGAGGTGGCCGGATCGTTGTTTATGCCGTCGTTCACGGCGACGGCGGAGACGGAGGACTCCATTGGATGGAGATGAGGGGATGAGGAGGGGGCGACGGACCTAGGCACCGGTCGGTAGATGAGCGATGGTGACACCATTGCATTGCTGTAGTGGCTCGAATCGCTATCGTCCGATCCGGACGGGCTGCCGGGACTCCGGCAGATCGCTCGTCCTCCTCCACCACCACCCGAGGGGAGGAGGGGCCCGTCGCTGCTGGATCGCTTGAGGGGTCGCGCAGCCGAGAGGTCCTCCCGATCGGCCATCAGGGCGTCGTAGTGGTGCTGGAGGTCGTCGGACGCGGCGCCGGTGGCGGAGTGCTTGCGCTTGAGGGTGGAGTTCCAGTGGTTCTTGATGGCGTTGTCGGTCCGGCCGGAGAGGAGGCGGGCGATGGTGGCCCACTTGTTACCGAAGCGGCGGTGGGCGCGGATGATGGCGTCGTCCTCCTCGGGGGTGAAGGGACGGTGCTCCACCTGCGGCGACAGCTGGTTGCACCACCGGAGGCGGCAGGACTTGCCGGATCGCCCGGGGATCGACTTGCTGATCAGCGACCAGCTGCGCGCTCCGTGCCTCTGCACCAGATCCTGCAGCGCCTCGTCCTCCTCCGGGCTCCACGGCCCCTTTATCCGATCCATTACGTCCTCCTTGCTCCGGGTCCGGGACGACGACACCAACGAAGCCGCCATGGTCGATAGGGCTAACTGATCTCGAAGGACCACGTGCAAAGGGTGTGAGGAGGGGATGGGGATTTTGGGGCTTTTATAGGAGGCAGGACAAGAGTGGGGAAGGCGGTGACTGAGTGGATCCGGTCGGGATCACCGGCCATAGGGAGTCAGCTCCCGGTTCTTCCACGCGAGCGGTTGCTTGCTTTACAGCTGCCATATCGACACGCGTCGGCAGTTAGCTGAAATCCCCTCTTGCTTATCTTTCCTTTTCTTTTTTTCTTTTTTTTTTAAAGCCTGCCAATTAATAATATCTTTTCCGCTACTTCCGTAGTTCCGTTTCTTGAACGGGTATGGAGGTTATTTTTTATTGTTTCAAGGGACCATCAGTTAGGGGCTGTTTTTTTTTTTTTTTTTGGTAAAAACTATTATACTAAAGAACTACAAAATACAAGAGACACTGTGGACAAACAAAGCCTCACCCAACCTAACCAGGATCATATACAAATCTAGGATAACACCAGAACCCCATCTTCTGCCGAGCAGCATCCAGGACCACCGTTGGAAAATTCTCCCAAAAAAACTGAGGACCATCGTCCGCCCTACCCAAGTTGACGAGGATGTCAACTGATCCATTTGCTTCTTGGTAGATATGAGACCATCGTACCGAAGGCAAAGACATGATCATTCGCTGGAAGTCAGTAATGATGGCGTTGAACAGCTGTGAAGCTCCAAGTTGTTGTATGATGTGTAGAAGATCCTCTTCAATCCATAATGTGACCTGTGGATAAACAAAAGGGGCCAATCGTAGACCCAAAAAAAGGGCCAGTTTTTATGCATAGGCAACGTTAGGGGAGAAGGCCGGATATGCAGTTGCAAAAAGTACACGATCACAAAAATAACTTAAGAGGAAACCACTGCCCGTTGTACCACGGGTGATCCACCGAACCATCGAAGTTTAACTTTAGTTCCCCCGGGTCTGGGGGCACCCATTGTACCGAGAAAAATCGAGGAGAGGTGTATGAAAGCCGGCCAATTGAAGTTCCCGATGAAGGGAAAGGATGCGATTAGCCACAGTTGAAGGTCTTTCATACCTCACTACAAAAAAAACAGTTTTTACCGACGGAAAATATCCGTCGGTAATATTAATTTTCCGTCAGTAATGATTTATAGCGACGGAAGATATTCCCGTCGCTAGTCTGTCGAAAAAAAAGGCGTCGGAAAAAAGATGTGACAGACTAAATATTTCTGTCGGTAATAATACTTAATACCGACGGTAATATTATAGCCGTCGGTAATATATAAAAACTTAATTAAAAATATAATATATTATTACCGACGGATAATCATCATCCGTCGGTAATATATAAGCTTATTACCGACGGGCATTATTTTTACCGTCGGTAATTATATATATTACCGACGGATCTGTGTTTTACCGTCGATAATTATATTTATATATATATATATATACATATATATATATTACCGACGAATATCTATTGTCCGTCGAAAATTGATTAATAATTTAAAAAAATTAAAAAGATTATTGCCGACAGAACATTTAATTTTCGTTGGTAAAAAGAATGTTTTTTTTTAATAAATTTATCAAAATAATGTTATTTAATTCTTGTGATTTACAACAATACCATAATATATTACCACAATTTATCAAATATTACCATAATTTATAAAATATTACCATAAATTATCAAATATTACCTAAATTTATAAAATATTACCATAAATTATCAAATATTACCACAATACCCGACAATTATAGACAAGAACAAAAAATAACCACATATTATAAAATAATTTTTACACAATCCAAAACTGAGAGAATCAGTATGCTAGCTCAACCACCCCACGCGGCCCGCCACCAACGCTGGTGCTCTCATCCCCTGACCCCGCCCGGCTCCTGCAATTAACATGTATTTGTTAAAAAAATGGTTTATATCGATCTATAACTGAGTCTAAACGTTAAAAAATCATAAGTTAGCGTGTTTCGGATTTGAAATAGGTTTAGATTCGATCAGATCGGCATCCGATAATTCATACTTAGAATTATTTCGTATTTCGAAGTTGCGAGCGAGTTCTAATTGGATATTTTAACAATTTACGCTCCGATTAACCAATTTAGAGTCTAAGAGTTAAAAAATCATAATGTAGCGTGTTTCGGATTTGAAATAGGTTTGGATTCGATCGAATCGGCATCGAATCGGCATCCGATAATTCGTACTTGGAATTATTTCATATTTCGGAGTTACGAACGAGTTCTAATTGGATATTTTAATAATTTACCCTCCGATTGACCAATTTAGAGTTTAAGCATTGAAAAATCATAAGTTAGCGTGTTTCCGATTTGAAATAGGTTGGATTCGATCGAAACGTCATCGGATCGGCATCCGATAATTCGTAATTGGAATTATTTCGTATTTCAGACTTGCGAGCGAATTCTAATTGGATATTTTAATAATTTACGATCTGATTGACCAATTTAGAGTCTCTAAGTGTTGAAAAATCATAAGTTAGCGTGTTTCGGATTTGAAATAGGTTTGGATTCGATCGGATCGTCATCGAATCGGCATCCGATAATTAGTACTTAGAATTATTTCATATTTCAGACTTGCAAACGAGTTCTAATTGAATATTTTAATAATTTACGCTCCGATTGATCAATTTATGCTCCGATTGACCAATTCGTACTTGGAATTATTTCGTATTTCGGAGTTGCGAGAGAGTTCTAATTGGATCGTCATCCGATAATTCGTACTTTGAATTATTTCGTATTTCGGAGTTGCGAGCGAGTTGTAATTGGTTATTTTAACAATTTACGCTTCGATTGACCAATTTATAATCTAAGCTTTGAAAAATCATATGTTAGTGTGTTTCGAATTTGAAATAGGTTTGGATTCGATCGGATCGTTATCGGATCGGCTTCCGATAATTCGTACTTGGAATTATTTCGTATTTCTGACATTCGAGCGAGTTCTAATAGGATATTTTACCAATTTACGCTCCGATTGATCAATTTAGAGTCTAAGCGTTGAAAAATCATAAGTTAGCGTGTTTCAGATTTGAAATAGGTTTGGATTCGATCGGATCGTCATCGGATCGATATCCGATAATTCATACTTGGAATTATTTTGTATTTCGGACTTGCGAGCGAGTTATAATTTGATATTTTAACAATTTACTCTCCAATTGACCAATTTAGAGTCTAAGCGTTGAAAAATCATAAGTTAGCGTGTTTTGGATTTGAAATAGGTTTGGATTCGATTGAATCGTCATCGGATCGGCATCCGAAAATTTGTACTTTGAACTATTTTGTATTTCGGAGTTGCGAGCGAGTTCTAATTGAATATTTTAATAATTTACCCTCTGATTAACCAATTTAGAGTCTAAGCGTTGAAAAATCATAAGTTAGCGTGTTTCAGATTTGAAATAGGTTGGATTCGATCGGAATGTCATCGGATCGGCATCCGATAATTCGTACTTGGAATTATTTCGTATTTCGGACTTGCGAGCGAGTTCTAATTGGATATTTGAACAATTTACGCTCTGATTGACCGATTTAGAGTCTAAGGGTTGGAAAATCATAAGTTAGCGTGTTTCGGATTTGAAATAGGTTTGGATTTCATCGGATCATCATCGGATCAGCATCCGATAATTCGTACTTGAAATTATTCTGTATTCCAGACTTGCGAGCGAGTTATAATTGGATATTTGAACAATTTACGCTCCGATTGACCGATTTAGAGTCGAAGTGTTGGAAAATCATAAGTTAGCGTGTTTCGGATTTGAAATAGGTTTGGATTCGATCGGATCGTCATCGGATCGGCATCCGATAATTCGTACTTGGAATTATTCCGTATTTCGGCCTTGCGAGCGAGTTATAATTGGATATTTGAACAAGTTACGACCCAATTGACCGATTTAGAGTCTAAGTGTTGGAAAATCATAAGTTAGCGTGTTTCGGATTTGAAATAGGTTTGGATTCAATCGGATCATCATCGGATCGGTATCCGATAATTTGTACTTGGAATTATTCCGTATTTCGGACTTGCGAGCGAGTTCTAATTGGATATTTGAACAATTTACCATCCGATTGACCGATTTAGAGTCTAAGTTTTGGAAAATCATAAGTTAGCGTGTTTCGGATTTGAAATAGGTTTGGATTCGATCGGATCGTCATCGGATCGGCATTCGATAATTCAAACTTAAAATTATTCCGTATTTCGGACTTGCGAGCGAGTTCTAATTGGATATTTGAACAATTTACGCTCCGATTGACCGATTTAGAGTCTAAGTGTTGGAAAATCATAAGTTAGCATGTTTCGGATTTGAAATAGGTTTGGATTCGATCGAATCGTCATCGGATCGGCATCCGATAATTCGTACTTGGAATTATTCCGTATTTCGGACTTGTGAGCGAGTTCTAATTTGATATTTGAACAATTTACGATCTGATTGACCGATTTAGAGTCTAAGTGTTGGAAAATCATAAGTTAGCGTGTTTCGGATTTGAAATATGTTTGGATTCGATCGGATCATCATCGGATCGGCATTTGATAATTTGAACTTGGAATTATTCTGTATTTTAGACTTGCGAGCGAGTTCTAATTGAATATTTGAAAATTTACGCTCCGATTGACCGATTTAGAGTCTAAGTCTTGGAAAATCATAAGTTAGCGTGTTTCGGATTTGAAATAGGTTTGGATTCGTTCGGATCGTCATCAGATCGGCATCCGATAATTCGTACTTGGAATTATTCTGTATTTCGGACTTGCGAGCGAGTTCTAATTGGATATTTGAATAATTTACGCTCCGATTGACCGATTTAGAATCTAAGTGTTGGAAAATCATAAGATAGCGTGTTTCGGATTTGAAATAGGTTTGGATTCGATCGGATCGTCATCGGATCAGCATTCGATAATTCGTACTTGGAATTATTCTGTATTTCAGACTTGCAAGCGAGTTCTAATTGGATATTTGAACAATTTACGATCCGATTGACCGATTTAGAGTCTAAGTGTTGGAAAATCATAAGTTAGCGTGTTTCGGATTTGAAATAGGTTTGGATTCGATCGGATCGTCATCGGATCAGCATCCGATAATTCGTACTTGGAATTATTCCGTATTTCGGACTTGCGAGCGAGTTCTAATTGGATATTTGAACAATTTACGCTCCGATTGATCGATTTAGAGTCTAAGTGTTAGAAAATCATAAGTTAGCGTGTTTCAAATTTGAAATAGGTTTGGATTCGATCGGATCGTCATCGAATTGGCATCCGATAATTTGAACTTGGAATTATTTCGTATTTCGGACTTGCGAGCGAGTTCTAATTGGATATTTCAACAATTTACAATCCGATTGACCGATTTAGAGTCTAAGTGTTGGAAAATCATAAGTTAGCGTGTTTCGGATTTGAAATAGGTTTGGATTCGATCGGATCGTCATCGGATTAGCATCCGATAATTCGAACTTGGTATTATTCCGTATTTCGGACTTGCGAGCGAGTTCTAATTGGATATTTGAACAATTTACGATCCGATTGACCGATTTAGAGTCTAAGTGTTGGAAAATCATAAGTTAGCGTATTTCGGATTTGAAATAGGTTTGGATTCGATCGGATCGTCATCGAATCGACATCCGATAATTCGAACTTAGAACTATTCCGTATTTCAGACTTGCTAGTGAGTTCTAATTGGATGTTTGAATAATTTACGCTTCGATTGACCGATTTAGAGTCTAAGTGTTAGAAAATCATGAGTTAGCGTGTTTCAGATTTGAAATTGGTTTGGATTCGATCGGATCGTCATCGGATCGGCATCCGATAAGTCATACTTGGAATTATTCCGTATTTCGAACTTACGAGCGAGTTCTAATTGGATATTTGAACAATTTACGCTCCGATTGACCGATTTAGAGTCTAAGTGTTGGAAAATCATAAGTTAGCGTGTTTCGGATTTGAAATAGGTTTGGATTCGATCGGATCGTCATCGGATCGGCATCCGATAATTCGTACTTGGAATTATTCCATATTTCGGACTTGCGAGCGAGTTCTAATTGGATATTTGAACAATTTACGATCCGATTGACCGATTTAGAGTCTAAGTATTGGAAAATCATAAGTTAGCGTGTTTCAGATTTGAAATAGGTTTGGATTCGATCGGATCAGCATCCGATAATTCGAACTTGGAATTATTCCGTATTTCAGACTTGCGAGCGAGTTCTAATTGGATATTTGAACAATTTACGCTCCGATTGACCGATTTAGAGTCTAAGTGTTGGAAAATCATAAGTTAGCGTGTTTCGGATTTGAAATAGGTTTGGATTCGATCGGATCGTCATTGGATCGGCATCCGATAATTCGTACTTGGAATTATTCCGTATTTCGGACTTGTGAGCGAGTTATAATTGGATATTTGAATAATTTACGCTCCGATTGACCGATTTAGAGTCTAAGTGTTGGAAAATCATAAGTTAGCGTGTTTCGGATTTGAAATAGGTTTGGATTCGATCGGATCATCATCGGATCGACATTCGATAATTTGTACTTGGAATTATTTCGTATTTCGGACTTGCGAGCAATTTCTAATTGGATATTTGAACAATTTACGATCCGATTGACCGATTTAAAGTCTAAGTGTTGGAAAATCCTAAGTTAGCTTGTTTCGGATTTGAAATAGGTTTGGATTCGATCAGATCGTCATCGGATCGGCATCCGATAATTTGAACTTGGAATTATTCTGTATTTTGGACTTGCGAGCGAGTTCTATTTGGATATTTGAACAATTTACGCTCCGATTGACCGATTTAGAGTCTAAGTGTTGGAAAATCATAAGTTAGCATGTTTTGGATTTGAAATAGGTTTGGATTCGATCGGATCGTCATCAGATCAGCATCCGATAATTCATACTTAGAATTATTTCGTATTTCGGACTTGCGAGCGAGTTATAATTGCATATTTGAACAATTTACGCTCCGATTGACCGATTTAGAGTCTAAGTTTTGAAAAATCATAAGTTAGCGTGTTTCGGATTTAAAATAGGTTTGGATTCGATCGGATCATCATCGGATCGGTATCCGATAATTCGTACTTGGAATTATTCCGTATTTCAGACTTGCGAGCGAGTTCTAATTGGATATTTGAATAGTTTACGATCCGATTGACCGATTTAGAGTCTAAGTGTTGGAAAATCATAAGTGTGATAATATGATCTAAACTCAAATTAGTAAGATTCATATTTTTTTACTAATATTATAAAGATTAGTAAGTACCTGATCATGAGCATGAGCCACCGCTAGACCGGCTTATGAAGTCATTAAGCCGATGCTCCAGTTCCCTGCGAGCTTCTCTTTCCGCCTCAACCCTCTGCTCGGGGGCCTGCCTCTCCGCTTCAACCCTCTGCTCGAGGGCCTGCCTCTGCTCTCGCTCCGCCTCAACTATGTGCTCGAGGGCCTACCTCTGCTCATGCTCCACGTCTAGAACAGACTGCAACTGAGTGATAGCACCGGTCTGGGTGTCCCGTGCCCTCGAGCGCATACCCTCTCGTCCAAAGTAGGAGGAGGGCATGACTCCAAGGCCCGTACAAAGGACACGGCCGTGTGTGGCAGGTCTGAGCACAGTATCCATCGCTGAGTCGATAGATACTGAGATGGAGGAGGAGCCGGCCTCGCCCGACGGGGTCACCAGAAGTCGCATTCTCTCCTATATGAAAATAACCAATGATATTCAATGATATTTTATGGCATACGTATATGAATATATTAACTGTAATTTAATTACTTATCACTTGCGAGGCAACCCTGTCGTCCATAAATGCCTCATCGGTACGCCGCCTCCTAGAGGCCTCAAAAAGGTCAATCTGATTAGGCTCGTGGCCCAAGGACTGTGTCTGTTTGACATATAAAATAAATAGATGAGTTAATATAACATGTATAGAGTTTTAAATAATAAAAATGTTTGTATCATTTACCAGCTGCGTCCTCTCCTTCACTGGAGCAGGTGTCGTCGAGGCATTTCTATTCTGCTTGCCTTTAGCAGAACTCGCCTGTGTCAATCAATTAAATTTTGAAATATCAATACAAATTTTTAGTATAATATTAAAATAAGTATGAATCAACAAAATAATAATTATACCTGAAACTGAGGGGTGGCCCAGTAAGCGACCAAAAACTGTAGAACGTATAGCGATGGCGCGTTTCTCGTCATGGCCACAGCCTGTAACTCCTCAGCCGGCTGGTCGACTAAATAACCGTAGAGCTGGTAGAGCTCGTAACGGTAATCCATGTACCGCTCGCCCATCGTCTTCCACAAGTCCTCCCAATGGGTGTCGGTTTCCATGTTCTCCCATTTAAATTTCTCCTGTAAAATCAATTTAGAAACAAGTCATTTTATCAAATCAAATTATAAAGAAGTACGATATTATTCTAAAATGCTTTAATGAAACTAACGTACCAAAAACACTTGATACATCCTCTCCTTATAGGATGCATCAATGTTCTTCCACCCCCTTATCCCTATAATTGGGGCATTCTTCTCCTCCCGTACTATCATACCGACCCACGTGGCAGCGTCAGAAGCGTGCTCGCCCATAAAGGTCCTGCCGCTCCACTGTAGGGAAAGCGGCTCGCGTAAGGTCGACAAGCGTCGGGCCGTCGTCACGCCCCGGTCACCTACGTGCCTGGTGATCCTCGACCCTGTAAATAAAATATACATCAGTACTGAACAAGTATTTACAACATGTATAAAACTTTAGATCTAAATATTACCTGTGGGCGTAGATGCTGTAGCGGAGTGCTGAGCACTGCTCGAAGCTCCGGAGGCTGCGACCTCATCAGGAGCTGGTGTGGAGAGAGGAACAGTACTACTAGATCCGGAGGGCTCGGCCTCGGGCCCTGGGGTGGCAGCCGGAGTGCTCCGAGCTAGCCCACCCCTGCCTCTATGAACCTTCGACCGTGATGCCATCTGAAACAGTTTAATTTATATATAAAACAGTATGATTTATATATGAAACAATATAAAACAGTTTAATTTACATATGAAACAGTATGATTTATAAAATAATATGAAACAGTTTGATTTACATATGAAACGGTATGATTTACATATGAAACAATTTGATTTACATATGAAACAGTATGATTTACATATGAAATAATATGAAACAGTTTGATTTACATATGAAACAGTATAAAATAATATGATATACATATGAAATAATATGATTTATATATGAAACAATATGATTTATATATGAAATAATTTGATTTAAATATAAATCAATTTAATTTACATACGGTCTAGTCATTTTGTGTCTCATCTCTGTCACTCTCATCGCATCCCTCTTCTATCATTTGATTTGCATTCGCTGTCCAGTTTATATTGTCGACCTCTTTATTTTCGTCGTGCACTGCGTCGACAATGATTATCTCATCATTCTGGTATGCATCCAAATCATCATCGACGACCCATGTATCCTTGTCTCCCATGTCATAAAAATCTCTGGGTGGTGACCTGACTACAATTTGCCAACCTGGAGAGGTATTATCCATTGCATAAAATATATGTTCCGCTTGAGAGGCAAGAATGAATGGATCTTAATATTGAGTATTCAATCTCTTGCCAGTGTTGATACTGATAAAACCGTATTTATCGACATTATAACCAGTCCCGCGATTATTAACATCATACCAATCGTATTTGAATAATACAATCCGATTTTGGCCAAGGAATTTAATCTCGAGAATCTCGTTGAGGACACCGTAGAAGTCGATATTTTTTAATTCTTCTTGCTGACCGTTGACGACAACCCCACTATTTTGTGTTCTTCATGATTTTTCACTAGCTATCTTTCATCCGAAATCTATAATAGTTCACTATATAACCATCGTACAATATTACGTCTTGCAAAGGACAACAAGATAAGCGTCAGAGATCCTCATTCATCAGCGGATCATGGTTGTCACGCAGCTCTTGTGCCTATAATAACCACATGACATTCATGATATGAACACATAATTATTGTTCGGTAATGGATGTCAATAAAATTCAGTAATGATGTGAATACTTACGTGTTTCTCGAACCATGATGGGAATTCACGATCATGAATTTGTGGAGCATTTCGAGTACCCCGATTATTAATGATGCTTTATGCTTCCTATTTTACAGGTTATGAATTAGATTATAATTAGCACATATACTTAATGAATGGACTGAAAGAATGAGTAAATGATCGTAAAATGCTTACTCAATGAATGACCACACTTTATCACATTAGCGCAACACATACATATGTGCCTGTTGAATCTCACCTACAGACAATCGACGGGTTTTGCCTCCTCCTACAGGTCTACCCATTTCGGCAAATATAGACAGACCCCCATCGAAGTTTATTGGACCACCATCATAGTTCCACTCAAGTTAATTGAATCGCGTGTCTATACCATGTAGGTATCTTGAGCAGAATGTTAGACATTCTTCTGCTATGTATCCTTCAGCAATTGATCCCTCCAGACGACTTTTATTACGAACATATGATTTCAATGTTCGTAAGTACCTAATTTGAGAAAAAAAATTATGGATAAATATATCAAGAACGATCAAATATATTAAAAAAAAAGACGAGACGATTACCTCTCGATAAAATACATCCAGCGGTAATGAACTGGGCCGCCGAGTTTGGCCTCATTTGCCAAGTGAACGGTCAAATGCACCATCACATCAAAGAAGGAAGGTGGAAATATCATCTCTAGCTTGCACAATGTGATCGCAATATCCCTCTTCATCTGATCAAGTTGGTCAAGTTTAAGTACCTTCGAGCACAACTGTCTAAAAAAAGTACTGAGCTCAATTAACAGACCGGACACCTGTTCGGTTAAATTTCCACGTATAGCAAGAGATAACAATCGCTATATAAGAACATGACAATCGTGGCTCTTTAATCCAGACAACTTTCGGTCGTTCTCTTGCACGCATCGTGCGATATTCGAAGAATAACCGTCTGGCGTTTTCACAGACCGTAAGAATGCACATAAGGCTGCCTTTTGCTGTGAGCTCATGGTGTAGAATGCAACTGGCAACACATACGTATCCCCAATCTCTTAGGGATAAAGTGATTTTCGGATACCTAACTCCTTAAGATCGAGACGAGATTTAAGATTATCCTTCGCCTTACCGTCGAGATTCAGCAGTGTTCCTATAATATTGTCACACATATTTTTCTCGATATGCATGACATCCAAGTTATGCCGCAAGAGTAGGCTGCTCCAGTAAGGTAGTTTAAAGAAAATACTCTTCTTCTTCCAGTTATGCTCACGTGTAGAATCTTCATACGTTCTCTTCTTTTTACCTTTTCCAAGTGCCAAGGCATCAAGCTGATCCAATTCACACAAGATTTCTACCCCAAAAAGCTGCTCCGGGGCCTTTGCTTCCTTCTTGTCGTTGAACGCTCTTTTGTTCTGCCTCCACTTATGGCCGTCAACAAGGAATCTTCGATGGCCCATATAACAGAACTTGCCTCCGTTCTTCAACCGTAATGAATCTGTCTCCTTATTGCATGTAGGGCACACCAATTTTCCTTTAGTACTCCACCTGGATAAGTTGGCATATACAGAAAAATTGTTGATAGTCCATAGAAGTGCCGCATGCATCCAAAAATTCTGGCACAACGAGGCATCATACGTATCGGCCCTAACTTCCCATAACTCGTTCAACTCCTCAATCAATGACTGCAAGCAAACGTCAATATCATTACCAGGTGACCTGGGTCTGGGAATGAGCAAGGAGAGCATTGTGTATGGCTTTTTTAAGCACATCCAGGGAGGCAAATTATATAGAACTAGGACAACGTACTGGCCAAATGCTGTATGACACACTCATATTCCCAAAGGGATTGAAGCCATCGCTAGCAAGCCCTAACTTGACGTTGCGAACTTCACATGCAAATTCAGGATAGGTATGATCAAAATCTTTCCACATCAGAGAGTCGGCCGGATGTCTCATAACCCCGTCATCTGTACGTTCTCGTGCATGCCACCTCATGTGCTCAGCAGTCTTCGATGACATAAACAACCTCTGAAGCCTGTCCCTAAGCGAAAAGTATAGGAGAACCTTTGCAGATATATTTTTCTTCCTTCGATTGGTACTAGACTCGGCATCCGTCTCTTTATATCTCGTTGCTCTGCATATGTGGCATGACCGCGCATGTTCGTACTCTTTCCGGTACAACATACAATCGTTCACGCATGTATATTTTTCTCATAACCCAGACCGAGATCTTTAATTATCTTCTTCGCCTCGTAGAATGATTTCGGTACTGTCTCACCTATAGGACAAGCCTCTTTAGCAACTCTACCAATATATTTGTGGGCACCGAAATTAGCCCACGAATTGGACCCGATCCGCATGCGAAACCCGGCCCACACACAACGGCCCGCATGCGAAACCCGGCCCACACACAACGGCCCGCATGCGAAACCTGGCCCACACACAACGGCCCACATGCGAAACTTGGCCCGCACACAACGGCCCGCATGCGAAACCCGGCCCGCATGCGAAACTCGGCCCGCACACAACGGCCCGCATGCAAAATTGGGCCCACACACAACGGCCCGCATGCAAAATTGGGCCCGCACACAAACGGCCCGCATACGCACTCGGCCCGCGTGCAAATTCGATTCGCGCGCCGCGACCCAACTTAAAGCAGACGGGTCCCACCGGACCCGCGACTCGAACACAAAGAGGGGGGCCCACCGGCCCCCCCCTCTTGAAAACCGTGCCCCCTCCTCATGGAGAGGTGGGGCCGGCCCTAAAAGAAAGGGAAAAAGAGAAAGAAAAGAAAAGAAAAAGAAAAGAAAAAGAAAAGAAAGGAAAAAGAAATCAAAACCGCCTCGATGCGGGGGGAGGTGGTGTGGACGTCTACGTAGCCGTAGATCCGCAACGATCCCTCGATCCAACGGACAAGATGACGTTGCGTCGCCATCCGATCCAAAAGTGCAACAAGAATAACAACTCGATCTTTAAAGATCGAGTCACATCTAGCCCATAACCACTCCAACTAAAAAGGAGGAAATCGGGTTTGTTTCCCCAAATAAGGGAACAATATCTCGATGGTTATGAGAGGAGATATTGGAGGAAACAAAAAGATTTCAGCAATATCTCCCCCAACCGCCCCCCTTTGCCTATAAATAGAAGGGGTCGGGGAAGGCATCAAAGGTCGAAAGCTGAAGAGTAAAAAGGCTCTGCAAAGACGAGCTCCAACGCTTGAAGACCGAAGGCTTCACGAGGCACGGCAAGCACGTCCTACGGGAATCCTTGGCCCTTCAAGTCCTCATCAACGTGAAGACCTTGCACTCGAAGATCAAAGCTTCGACTCCTCGCACGAAGAAGAAAGCTTGGAGAAGAAGACCCGGAGTCGTCGTCATCCCGACTTCTCCAACGATCTTCATCAACTCCGAAGAAGCCATAAGCAAAGGCCGGAGAAGAAGATCGAAGCCGACAACACCCGTCGTCTTCAACAAAGGCGTCGACTCCTCGCACGAAGAAGAAAGCTTGGAGAAGAAGGCCTGAAGCCGGTGCTACCCTTGCCGTCTTCGTCAACAAAAGCCGACGCCTACAACCGTCGTGCGAAGATCGGTGCTACCCCCACCATCTTCACCAACAAAGCCGACGCTACAACCGTCGTGCGGAGATCGATGCTACCCCCACCGTCTTCATCAACAAAGCCGACGCTACAACCGTCGTGCGGAGATCGGTGCTACCCCCGCCGTCTCCACCAACAAAGCTGACGCTACAACCGTCGCACGGAGATCGGTGCTACCACCGCCGTCTTCATCAACAAAAGCCGACGCTACAACCGTCGCATAGAGATCGGTGCTACACCCGCCATCTCTAAAAGAAGCCTTCAACTCCAATCAAGCCAAACACGCCCGGAGAAGAAGTCAACATCACAACCGTTGCCAGGTCGAAAGCCGAAGACGAAAGAGCTCCGCAAGAGAAGCTCCAACGCTCGACGACCGAAGGCTTCACGAGGCACGGCAAGCATATCCTACGGGAGTCCTTGGCCCTTCAAGTCCTCATCAACGTGAAGACCTTGCACTCGAAGGTCAAAGCTTCGACTCCTCGCACGAAGAAGAAAGCGTGGAGAAGAAGACCCGGAGCCGTCATCACCCGATTGCTCCAACGATCTTCATCAGCTCCGAAGACGCCATAAGCAAAGGCCGGAGAAGAAGATCGAAGCCGACAACACCCGTCGTCTTCAATCAAGGCATCGACTCCTCGCACGAAGAAGAAAGCCGAGAGAAGAAGGCCTGAAGCCGGTGCTACCCCTACCGTCTTCGTCAACAAAAGCCGACGCTACAACCGTCGTACGGAGATCGGTGCTACCCCCGCCATCTTCATCAACAAAAGCCGATGCTACAACCGTCGTGCGGAGATCGGTGCTACCCCCGCCATCTTCATCAATGCAAGCCGACGCTACAACCGTCGTGCGGAGATCGGTGCTACCCCTGCCGTCTTCGTCAACAAAAGCCGACGCTACAACCATCGTGCGGAGATCGGTGCTACCCCCGCCATCTTCATCAACAAAAGCCGACGCTACAACCGTCGTGCGAAGATCGGTGCTACCCCCGCCATCTTCATCAACAAAAGCCGACGCTACAACCGTCGCATAGAGATCGGTGTTACACCCACCATCTCCACAAGAAGCCTTCAACTCCGATCAAGCCAAATACGCCCGGAGAAAAAGTCAGCCGATGTCACAACCGTCGAAGAAGCCGGAAGAATAAAGAAGCACTGAAGAAGTAGCCATCGCCGTTCGAGAAGAAGATCGAGTCAAAGCTAAAGCCAAAGCCAACGCAAGAAGCCAAAGCAAACGCACCGGTAAAGCCCGCGCCAAAGCAACGCACGTGCCAAAGCCAAGCAACTACAACGGTCACGAGCAAAGCACCGCATGTTCTAGCCGATACGACGCGAAGTCCGGAAGAACTAAAGCATCGCAAGCCTCTACCCGCCTACGTTCAAGCGCAAGCGCCAAAGCAAAGCAAACGCCAGAGCCACGCCAAAGCTACGCCAAAGCCAAAAGCTAAAGCCAAAGCCGACGCCAAAAGCACGATCGACGTCGCGAACCAACGATCAAGGACGCCGAGGTCGAGCAAGGATCGAGGAAGACACGAAGACCGAGGAACGAAGCCCAAAGCCTCCCTAGCCGAGAAAGCGCGAAGCACGGACGGGACAAAATCAACGGCGGAAACTCCTTAGCCTCTCAAAAACCCTCACCCTGTAAAGACCTCTGTCCTGGGCAACCCCTTCAGAGCTCTCGCACGAATACCACGTGGAGACGCGGATCAAAGGGACCCTCCAGAGGATCTCTCCCACAATCTCCTGATCAAAGAAAATTTGTAATCTCATGTGATCCGCAATAAAGACGACCCGAATCTTTTTCCGCGCTCACAATATTAAATGACTTATTACTCCAACCATTGAGGCACTTCAAATGAAGAAGCTTTACAGTGAAAGAGCGTTTTGAAAACTTCTCACACCCCGGGTATAGAGGTTGTTCGGCATCCTTAAGCAATCTGTAGAACTTGTCCGCTTCAATATTGGGCTGATCACCTGATGGTGTTTCTGTGCCTATTCCACCTTGCAAATCATGTATCATACCCTGCATGTCATCATCATCGTCTGTAATAATATTATTATCATCGATCACTGTGTTTGCAGTTTTACCGTGAGCTGCCATGGGGACTGCATCTAGCTCCTCACTGTGCGAGAACCAACGGGTATAGCTAATGTCAATGCCACGCATTACCAGATCAATCTCACATTCCTCTCGAACCTTCCTAGTCACCCTTCCGCAGTCTATACAAGGACACACAATTTTTCCATCAAGCGGTGCAAGACGCTCAAATACAAAATCCAAAAATTTCCTGACTCCTTCTCTGTACTCTTGGCTCATGCGATTCGAATTACGTATCCAACTCTTATCGATCGAAGACATCTTCGTCTATCTGGCTATACAATACCTGAAGTAATTTCAAACAATGTTATAAGACTCCGCACAAATTTGGTTTCGGTTCCCGGGTATGGAACACTGAACCAAAACTTCTACAGGCCATCCACATCCCTAATGGATGGGAAAAATCTTTATATTTCCACTGGGAAGAGTATTTTGGGGATAAAAATTAAGCCTAATGGTTATAACTTTAAGGAGGAAGGTCAACATGCCGACGGAGCATAGTTATAGTTGAAGGGGTCAAGTCATGGGCGGATCTAATAGTTGGCTCGGTCGGCCTATAGCCCTGCCGAGTTTTGAGAAAAATTATCCCATATTATTAAGTACATGTCTCAGTCCACCTCAACCAAGACCTCAGCCCGCCTCAACCCAGCGAGGCCCTTGGCCCCTCACGACACGTACGTGAATCGCTATCGCCTTTGAGTCCTCACGAAACGTGAATCGCTGCCAAAAACACTTAATACCCCTATAGTTTACTTTGTTCCAAAACGCTCCCTAAAGTTTGAAATGTTAGCACAATACTCCTTTTGTTAACTACTTAATTTCTCACTTTGTAATTGTTATTTGACTTCAATGGGGCAAAATGTAGTTTTTTAACTATAGGGAGTTTAAATATTTTTGAGCTAAAATTTAGGGGGACAAAGTATAATTAATTTTTTTTTTATATTAATATAATTTCTAGTACCGTCGATGTTCGTTTAAAAAATTTTGCTTAGTATTTCATTGTAAAAAAAAAAACTAGTTTATCATCAAGTTGATCAAAAAATTATATTTTTTTGCAAATCGAGCCTTACAAACTAGCAATTGCGTATTAACTAGGGGGGAGAGGGAGAAGGAGGAGGAGCTCACCGGAGGCAACGAGGAGGAGGAGGAGGACGAGCTCGCCGGTCGATCGGTGGCGCAAGAGAGGGGAGGGGTGGCCGGCCGGAGGGACGCGAGGGAGGCCGGGGAGGGGGGAGGAAGGCCGGGGACGGAGGGAGGCCGGGGAGGGGGGGAGGCCGGGGAGGGGCGGAGGGAGGCCGGGGAGGGGGCAGGATTTAGAGAGAGAGAGAGAGAGAGAGAGAAAGAGGGGCGAGATAGAGTTTAGATCGAAACAGAACAGAAGGGGATCGCTGAAGCAATTTAAACACAGGGTTTTTACCGACGGACATTTTTACTTCCGTCAGTAAACATAATATTTATACCGACGATAAACTAATATCCGTCGGTAAAAAGCTACGACGAAACACATGGTTTCATTTTTTCCAGAGACCCGATAAAAACCCTGTGTTTCGTTGTTACTTTTTACCGACGGATATTATTTTGCCGTCGGTATAAAATCATTATACCGACGGAAATATAAATTCCGTCGGTATAAAGTAACGACGAAACATAGGGTTTCATTTTTTCCAGAGACCCGGTAAAAACCCTACGTTTCGTTGTTACTTTTTACCGACGAACATTATTTTGTCGTCGGTATAAAATCATTATACCGACGGAAATATAAATTCCGTCAGTATAAAGCAACGACGAAACACAGGGTTTCATTTTTTTCCAGAGACATGAAAACCCTGTGATTTGTCGTTACTTTGTACCGACGGACATTATTTTTCTAGCGGTATAAAGTCATTATACCGACGGAAATATATCTTCCGTCAGTAAAAAGCATGTCGTTACTATTTACCGACGGACATTATTTTTCTGTCGGTATAAAGTCATTATACCGACGGAAATAAAAGTTTTGTCGGTAAAAAACGTTTTACCAACGGATAGCATATCACCGTCGGTAATAAATATGCAAAAAAAATTAAAAAAATCTTAGTTATAATACCGACGGAAAATATGGTCCCCGTCGGTAAAATGTATATTATTACCGACGGAAATAGAAATTTCCGTCGGTAAATAACCTATTTCTTGTAGTGCCTCCCCTAAAAAATAGCAAGATATTGAGGTTTTCAAGTCTGCAAAAAAACCTAAAGCAACAAATTTGGTGAGAAATTCCAGAGCCGTGGCGGGCAGAAGTCCACCCCTTTGAGGACTAGTAAGAAATCATCCATAGAGAGAATACAAAATTCTCGGAAAATGTTTGCTCGTGCATAGACTTCATCCCAAATTGTTGAAGAATGAGGCCAAGTGCAAAGAGCATGATTAATGTTCTCCAAAGACGTAAAACACCGATTGTAGCCCAGAGTTAGACTCATACTCCTGTGAGTTAAGAGTTGATTAGAAGAGTTAGGGGTTGTTTGGTCTACAGAATTAAGGACAATTTTATAGAAATGAAAGTGAGTTTTTTCCTCATGGTTGTTTGCTTTGCAAATTTGAGGGCGGAAATCATTATAGGGAAGCATTGTTTCAGCATTCAGCGGTTTAGAGGGGGACAATCGATTCCTCTCAAGGCTGGGGGAAATGAGTTTTATTTTTTTTTAGGAACATTAATATATTAGGGGCTGTTGATTCGTAGAATTCAGGGCAATTTTGTGGTGTTACAAGAGAAGAGAGACTTAGATTATCATATGAGAGCTATTGAAGATGTTGAGGGTTTCGTCTTGTTCTTCAGAGTGAGAGTGTTGCAAAATCTATTCTCTTGTGGGAGAGCTTCTCTTTGTGGGTGGTGTGAGGGACTGGTAAGAGGCAAAGAACTTATACTCGGGTTATCCCCATACTAGTGAATCTATTGATTGTTGTTATCGGACATTGTGTGTGTGATTTTTATCTTTGTGCTTTGTTTATTTGTTCTTCTCGGTGGTAGTGAGTCATCGTCTTCTCTGTGAAAGTTTCTCGCACGTCGTTTTCCCTCGCTTCTTCCACTGCATGAGGGTCTTAGATCACAATGGCTTCCTTTCACGAACATGAGTCTTATGTATTATTAACACATATATATAGGCTATAGAGTTAGGAGTTTAGTGTTCCTATAAAATGTGTAATCACTATACGCAGCCGCCACACTCTATAACACTCCCCCTTAAAATGCTAACTTTCAAAATATTGCCTCATTGAAATGTTGCTAAGGAAAACCCAATTGGGATAAAATCTTCAGCAAAGAAAACAGAGTACAACGTTATCTTCAGGAATAGGTTCTTCAAGAACAAGTTATTAAGAAACTAGTTTTTCTCGAATTTTTGTGGGTGCAATTTATATTGCCTCTTGAAAACCTTTCGATGGGAAAAAACCATGTAGAAAAAACCTCATTGTAGTAAAAAAGTATAGTGTACAAAGAAATTCTCTTGGATGACTCCATCTACATCTGCAAGATGCTCCCCCTCAAATTTACTCTTACTTACTATTACATGACATACTTACATCAACTTCAAAAAAAAAAAAACTCTCCTCCTAATACATCGAGATACTACTTCCGACCCCATTATTACATCAATTTCAATTTACATCCATATGCCTTGTTAATGAAGCCTTCTCATACCAATCTGGGGAAACAATATCTAAAATGTAGACTTTGGAAGTGCGCTGGTGAAAAGACCTGCCAAGTTCTCAGCTAACTTCACTTTGCTTTATAGTAATCAATATCTTCTCTTAGAGATCATGGGTATAGAAGAATTTCAAAAAGATGTGCTTGGTTATGTCACCTTTGATGAATCCACCTTGAATCTGTGTTATGCATGCTATCTTGTCTTCACATATGATTGTAGGCTCATTTGTAGCCGCTATGAGTTGACAACCACTTCTGATATACTAAACCACTAATCTTAGTCATACATATTCTTTGTGCACTTCATGCAGGGCTAAAATTTCTGATTGCTTGGATGGTGTTACCACTAATGTTTGTTTCGTAAATCTCCATGAAATAACTATATTACTATTAAGAAATACACAACTCGTTTGTGATCTCCCTCTGTGAGGATCAAATAAGTAACCAGTCTCCATATCAAACCATGTTAGTTATTTTACATGAATAATATAAGCCAAGGTTAATGGTTCCTTTAAGATATCTAAATATATGCTTTATATCATTCTAATGCCTGCGTGTAGATGCACAATTATATCTAGCAAGTAGATTAACAGAGAATAAAATATCAGGTCTAGTTTATTAAGCTAAATAATGTATTGCAATCAAGGTACTTCATGACTTAAAATATCTTTATTTTTTTCTCTGAGTCTAGATGGGTCTGTATTGACATCTAAAGACCTAATAACCATGGGTGTACTTTATCACATCCTATATTTCAGATCAACTTAATTTAATAAGCAAATCTAAAACACAGGATGTTTTGGTGAATTTTTTTTTATAAGTTATGATAATTATAAAGACCATAGAGAGAAGTAACTAGGAAATAGCTAAACCATTTATTAAACCCAATAACAAAAAGTTCATAAATTTACATCAGAGTATCTGAAATAAGTTCAACTATGAGATATAAAGAGCGAAAACGAAACTGCATTAAAGAAAACTACTATACTTAGAGCGCACAACAACAGAGCTACTCGACTAATGAAACGCCACCAAGTTTACTCCTAGAAAGCACCCACGCCGCAAATACCACAGAGACGTCAAAAATGGTGACAAGAGTGGCTAGTATCTTATTATCTACTTTGCCCGTGCTCACATGAGGACTTCCTAGGAGGCCACCCATCCTAAAACTACTCTCGCCCAAGTGTGCTCGGACGAGAGTAGTACTAGAATGGGTGACCTCATGGTAAGTTCTCGTGCGAGCATGGGCAAAGTGGATAATATATTGTATGCTTGGCCGGGCAAATGTTACAAAATTGTATCAGAGCCGGTTCTCTCCGTGATGGGTGTGGTCTAACCTTACACGTGGATGTGTTGCCCTTAAAGGGGATGGATTGTGACAACCAAGATCAAATATCCAATAGCCAAGACTCCTGAGAAATTGATGCTAGGATGGATGAGGTGAGGTTTCCAAGGCCATGAGGTCCCACATCGTCTAGAAAGAAGGAGATTATGAGCTACCTATATAATTTCCCTTCCCAAATATAGAATCTGTGTTTTAAAACCATACGTCGCTACGGATTTTGTAACAACTCCGTAGTTAAGCGTGCTCGGGAGAGAGTAGTACTAGGATGGGTGACTTTCTGGGAAGTCCACGTACGGGCACAGAAAAAGTGGACAATATCTTATGTGTTTGGGATGGATGTTACAAAATGCTCATATTATGACGACCAAGATCCAATAGCCAAGACACATAAGGTTATGATGCCAAAATGGATAAAGTTGAGGTGGGGTAAGGTAAGGTGTCAAAAGCCATGAGTTAGCCCAATATTGCCTGGAAAGAAGAAAATTATGGGCTACATATATAATTTCTCTTCCCAAATATAGAAGATGCATTTTAAAACCGAGTGTCATTATAGATTTTGTAAGAACTCCATAGCTAAGCATACTTGGGTGAGAGTAGTACTTGGGTGGGTGACCAATGGAAAGTCCTCGTGCGGGCACGAGCAAAGCGAATAATATCTTGTGTGTTTGAGGTGAATGTTCAAAATGGTATCAGAGCCGGTTCTCCTCCCGATGGGAGGGGTCTAACCCTATACGTGGACGTGTAGACCTTAAGGGGGTGGATTGTAATTACTAAGATTCAATAGCCAATAACCAAGACTCCTAAGATTGTGATGCTAATTAAGATGGATAAGGTGAGATGTCCAAGGCCATGAGTTAACCCCACCTCGCTTGGAGAGAAAGAGATTATGAGCTACTTATATAATTTTTCTTCCCAGACATAGAAGACGTATTTTAAAACCATATACCGCTATGAATTCAATAAGAACTCCATAGTTAAGCATGCTCGAGTAAGAGTAGTTCTAGGATGGGTGACCTCCTGAGAAGTCATCATGTGGGCATGGGCAAAACAAACAATATCTTGTGTGTTTGAGGCTTTGGTTACAAAATGATATCAGAGCTGGTTCTTCTCGCGATGGAGAGGGTATAACCCTACATATGGACATGCAACCCTAAAGGGGTGGATTGTGATGACCAAGATCCATTAGTCAAGATTGACTCCTGAGGCTGTGATGACCAAGATCCATTAGTCAAGATCGACTCCTGAGGCTGTGATATCAAGAAGGATAGGGTGAGGTGAGGTAAATTATCCAAGGTCATAAATTAGCCTTACATCATCTGGAGAAAAGGAAATCATGAGCTACTTATATAATTTCTCTGCCCAAATATAGAAGACGCGTTTTAAAACCGTGTGTCGCTACGGATTTTGTAACAACTCCGTAATTAAGCATGCTTAGGGTGAGAGTAGTACTAGGATAGGTGATCTCCTGAAAAGTTCTAGTGTGAGCACGGCCAAAACGGATAATATCTTATGTATTTGTAGTGGATATTACATACTTAATGAATAATATTTATCCATGTTAAACTTCTTCAGGAGATTGTTATTGTATATGTTTGATGGATCAAATTCCATGTTCACTACATTTGATCTTCAAGCCAAGGTAAAATTTGGTCTAACCCAAGTTTTTCAGTTCAAACTCTTTTTTAAGACAGCTAGTAGTTTTCTCAATCTCTTCAGAAGATTTTATTAGATTTATATCATCTATATATATTACTACTATAGTAAATCTATTTAGGAATTTATTAACAAATATATATGGATAGATAGGGTCATTCTTATTATATTTCTTAGATAGATATTTGCTAATTCAATTATACCACATTCTTCCATATTATTTTAGACTGTACAATGTTTGATTTAATCTAATTTGAGTTCATATTTTCAGATTTAGAGTTTGGCAAATCAAGTCATTTAGGGATCTTTATGTATATTTCACTATCTAAGTTACTGTATGATAGACTACTATCACATCCATGAGTCTCATGTTTAAACTTTCAAATATAACTAGACTTATAAGATATCTAATTGTGATAAAGTCCATAATTTTTTAATCTAATTTTTTTATTCCACTTTCTAATAAATATACATCTAAAACTTAAAAGGTTTATTTATTTTGGGGTTTGTACTGTAGGTCTAAACACTTCACGTTTTGTGAGAGAATTTATTTTCGTTTGAATCATATCTTTTCATTTTGGTCAATCTTTTCTTTATCGATATTCTAGAATTATACATGGTTTAATGTTATTATCATTATCATTATCTTTTATTATCTCATTTATCATAGTATATGAGAATATGTCATCAATGATTAGTTCTTTTCTATCCCATATTTTCTCTAAGTATGTGTAGAACATAGATATATCATTATTGTTGGATGTCGGTAGCTCTTTTTCAATCTTTTCTAGGATCTAAGTCATATCATTGGCCGGAGTGATATGCTTTAATTTAGGGAAATTGAATCTTTGATTTATAACATCTTTCGGACCATAATGAATTTTCTCTACAAGAGATGTTATATCAGAAGCAACTTCTTTGGGAGCTTCAAGGTATAATATATTATTTAATCTTCTTTTTCAAGGAGTTGAATCTTTGGAACATATTAATCTCCTATATTTTTGACATGAATCAGATTCATTTGTTGCCTTATTCATATTTGGTATATCAATTCTGAGAGGAATATTAGTTGGCATGTATGATCTAGTTATTTTGGCATTATAATTAAATACATCGGGTAACTCATTTGTAGTTCCTTGCAGATGTATTATTCTTCTAACTTCATATTCACATTAGGAAGTTCTAGGGTCTAGATAAAACAGAGTGGAAGTATTCCATGATAATTCATATCGTTCCTCTTAGATAGAACATTTATTATTCTTCTTATCTTCCCCTAACGACGGGAATAGTGTCTCATCGAAGTGACAATCTTCAAACCTTGTTATGAAAATATCACCAGTTAATGGTTCTAAATATCAAAGAATCGAGGGAGATTCAAACCCTACGTAAATTTTCAATCGATGTTGGGTGCCAATCTTGGTTTTCTTTAGTGGAAGAATAGGAACATATACTGCACATCCAAATTTTCAAAGATGAAAAATATTGAATTGGTTTCCATATACTAATTGTGCAGTAAAAAACTCATGATATGAGGTTGGTCTAAGTTTGATTTGAGATGCATCATGAAGGATTGTGTGACGTAGTAGATAATTTAGATTGCATTAGAAGGGGCCTAGTTATCATTTAATTATGTTTGATCAGATATTCTACTAGAGCATTTTGTGTATAGATATGAGGGACTAAATATGAGATTTTAATTTGAATTCCTATAAATAAACAAAAGTCATCAAAGACTTAGGAGGTAAATTCTGCTGAATTACCTAACCTAATAGATTTAATTATCTGGTCAGGAAAGTGAGCTCTCAACTTTATTATCTGAGCTAAAAACCTAGCAAAGGCTAGATTTTAGGTTGATAGTAGGTACACATGAGACCACCTAGTTGAGGCATCCATTAGAAACATAAAGTACTTGAAAGGTCCACTAGTGGGGTGGATTGGTCCAAAGATATTTCCCTGGATTCTATAGAATAAAGAATATAATTCCGACTTAATCTCCAAGAAGGATGATCTAGTAATAAGCATTCCCTGAGAGCAAGGAAGATATGGTAATCCACTAGGTTGGTGATGGTTTGCTAATAGATGTCTATATGAATTCTCTATAATCCTTTTCATCATAGTTGTCCCAGTATGTCCTAAGTGATCATGTCAAAGGTTAAGGATCATTGAGTCATTGAACTTATGGCTTACTATGGGTCTTTTACGTATAATGGACTGCTTGCTCATGGTTGCATGAGACTCGACACCCCCAATGTGAGTAATGTATATACCTATGGATAGATTGGAGAATCTTTTTAGTGTGAACTTCTGGTTCCTAACACTGAAGGTTACATAAAAATATTCATGGTTTCCTTCGCTATGTATTTCTATATGGTACCCATTAGCTCTATATTTTTAATACTTAGTGATTTTTTTTAAAAATTTCTAAAGAATAAGGCAGTCTATATAAATAGATGGGTTCCATTGGGTAGCACGAGATGTGCTCTTCTAGAGCCTTCACTTATCTGTGCAGGGCCAACTATGATAGATATATGGTATGAGTCAAAGATAATACTAGAAAAATATTTCTGATCTCTAAGAATTGTATGGGTAGTCGTGTTGTATGTCTACCAGGCAAACGTTATCTTTATTTATGTCTTCCTTAGTTCCCATTTCCTAGAAAAATGTGTATTACCAAGTATGAGTTATCTCTAAACAAGAGATAGAAAATTGACATAAATTATATTAATTATGGGTATGATTTTTCGGAACAACCCTTACCCACAAGATTGAAGGTGTGATTTTGTTGGAGATGGTTCTTCTTCTCTCCCTCTTGGTCCAGGTGCGAGTTGGTGATGCTTAGTGAAGATGTTGTGGCGGTAGAACTTGGACTGTTTACAAACTGTCTGGATCTTGAGCAGGAACGCTAGAAGGGTTGAGGCTCCTAGAATGGAAGCTCTCAAACCTTTTTTCTTGATGTTGGAGAGTAATCAGAGAGGATAGAAGAAAGAGGAAAACAAGGGACTCAAGAACCTAACAAAATTGTACTTCTTTATTCACTAGGTAGATGATGTGTTCTTATACAGATTACGAGTGATTTCATCAACCCCCTATTCAAGTTTTGTCACCCCCTGCTTCGCCCCTCGTTGCCAGGTTCCTCAACTGTTTGATCGATGACTGAAATTCATGCTCCTGTTTCTTCAAAGGGTAAAGCCATCGATGGGTCGAGTTCACCAAAAGCGCCTCCTGTCAAGTTTTTATTTCTGGAGTTCACAAAAAAGTCATCCACCATCTAATCGGTGGTGAACCAGTTCAAGTTACCGGGCTTTAATGTGGACAACTACATGGACCAGAAGTCTAGTTGCATGCTGGTTATCTAAGTTGGCCAACTGTTGCTGGGGTATCGTCTTCCTCTCCGCTGATTCAACGCTAGTCGAAGAGGTGTGCGGCCTTTGACCTGGCAAGCTATTAGGAAATGCTTGAAAGATACTACATGGTTTTGACGAGGTAGAAGAGGAGGGAAAGAAGATCGCTCTTGGATACTTCTTTAGAAAGTATTTGCTATCTTGTTGTTGGATCGCTTCTTACCTTGTTTGATTGGAGGTTTGGTTTATATGCCTCTTGATATTCCCATTCTCAGATCAGCTTTGCTCTCGGATGAAAAAAAAAAAAGGGTGGGAGGTCGGTCTCTTCTGCTTGTCCGATCAGTCTTCTGGAATTGATTTGTTGCTCAATTGCTTCTGATCAACCGATCAGCTTCTAGAAGCAAAGTGAGGTGATGACCGATCATTTTTGCTTTACCGATCAGCTTTCGGAGACAAATGAAGTTGTCGATCAGTCACTTCTGCCTGGAGCACTTTTCAGATATCTGAGCAGACGATAGTTGCAATATAATGAATTTGTAGAGGTTTGTGCATAAATTGACTAAGAATTTGAATGGAATATAGGTTATATATGGTCAAGTAATAGTCAAGTAAATAAGACGTTCAACAAGTCAGCGATAAATAGAGGGATCAAGTGTCATTTGTATCTGACAATTTTAAGTTTTGAGAGTGTCATATAGAACTATTTGAGAGTCTGCTATTTAGAACTATACACCTCATTTCATGTTAGTTACTCGACTTTTTTTTTTTTTTGAACAATTTGCTCCCTGAACTATTCTTCGTCTACATTTAACCCTTCCATCAACTTTTTATCTCGAAAATACGCTTATCAATTTTCAATAAGACTCGAAATTGTTTTTAAATATTTAATTTATGCTTTTTAGGATAAGGGTATCTTCGGAAGAAAAGTTGATAGAGGGGGCTAAATGCAGATGGAGGATAGTTCAGGGATCAAATTATTCAAAATAAAAAGCAAAGAGACCAATATAAAATAAGGTGTATATACGATCAAAAGCACACAAAGGACGCACTTGTGGTAGCAAAAGCTGAAGCAAAGAAGTTAGGGTTCTATTGTACTTCGATCACCTTTTACTCATCCCTGATGTACTATTGAGAGTGATGCCAAAACCATCACATATCTCCTCTATCATTGCTCCGAAAAAATCATGGCAGATTAGAGCTATCATCACGGATTGCCGTATGATTTGCAAGTGATCAAACATTGTCAATCATCTCCCACGATTTCGGATGCTCCTGAAATTTTCTAGTATATCCAGAGACCGATCGAGAGACCAATTTCGGATGCACCTGACATTTTCTAGTATATAGGGGTTCAATAGGAAGGTTCCCGGAATACATAGGAAACGTTCGACCAAATAAAATTTACCCACATGATAACCTGCCTTGGCGCAATTTGGTGTTGACTAAACTGCGCTCATTCAAGATTTTATGTTAGCATGTTGTGGGGCGGTTCACTTCTCTCCTCGCAAGGTTCAATCAAAGGTAAGGACCTAGGAGCTGACTATGTGTGAGAAAATAAACATACAAGGTTATGCAGTAAGTAAAGCATGCAGTTGATTTTTATATGGAAACCTCGAAGGAAAAACCCACGTCGGGATCGACTGTGATCCCGGAGGTACAGGTGATCCACTAGAAGGGTAAAGTTACACGGACTAAAAAATTACCTCGGATGAACTACGGCGATCTCTGCCGAATTCCACATGGCAGTCACACCACGGATTGCTCGGACCGACACACCGCAACCGTCTCACTCAAACTCATGTAACTTCCTTTGCTTAATCTCTGTCACTTTCCGTCCTTGGCCTCCTAAGCACCGCTAGCTTCACACTCAGCCCGCACGTGCACACACGAACAGCCGTAGCCATGAGGCACCTTCAGTTCTCAGTAAGGAGTGAAACCAAGGGTACCTACCCTCTAATGTTTTGTCACCTCCAATTCCCTATGGGGGTCCATCAATCCACAACGATGCATTTCTACCCAAGGACCCTCCAAGGACTTGTCTCTCTCAACTCCCTACGAGGGGACCCTCAAGTCACAGCGAGCGATTTGCACTCAAAGCACATGAGCAACCCAAAGCATATGAGATTTAGGGGTTGATCCGTTAGGAATGAATCAGTCGGGAAAGGGTTTGGTCAAACTTCGAAAATGTCCATCGCAAGAGGGATGTGAAACCAAAATACTTCATATCAAAATCTGACTGGATCAACTTGAAGCCCTCGACAAAGTGCACAAGAGTATTCAATGGATGGACGAGTGATTCAAGCTTGCACATACTAGATGAGAATATCGAGGGAAGGCAAATGGGAAAAGTTATCTCTAAGCTAAAGCCAAAACAAAACCCAAAAGCCTTGCAAATAAATGAGAGAGATGGCTATTTATAGGGGCAAGTAAGTGGCCTTGCGGTCCAGACCGTTTAAACCAAACGGTCCCCACCTGGGACCTCACCCCTATATCTGTGCCCCAAAAACGGTGTGAATCATGTGGAAACAGTCCGAACCGCACAGTGTGGGAGGCAATTTCTAATACTTAGCCGATTTTGAGTCAGGCTTAAATGGTGGGTCTCTATAGGAGCAAAATCATAAATCTATCAAAAAGTTATTTTTGCAATATGAGAAATTCAAGATCACCGTCAAATCAAGAATTTAAAAACAAAGATATTTAAAATAAGCACAGACCTCGAAAAGCATGAAATCGTTGAAAACATCAAAACGCACGTAAATCAAGTAAAACAGCTTTGTAATCCAAAATACAAACACTAAACCCCTTACCCCATGAAAAATGTGTTCATGATACGAGTGAGCGGATGTACAAGCTAGGTAGTTTGATCAAGTAATGAATCTTCACTGAACTGATACAATGCTACATCTTTGACGTCTTCAATTAGTGTTATGGATACGCACGATGTCCTAACACAAAAGTTACACAAATCTAACTGAATTGGTTTTGTTCTATAAATTTTGTCAATAAAATAGATGTATAACATACATTGTAACAATCTCCCCCTTTGGAGTGATTTTGAGCCAAAGTCTTACATCCCTCAAAATCATACAAAAGAGAACAAAAATCTCACCCTTTCCCATAATGAATACATTCTCTTTCTAGTAGGTGGTGATTACAAAAGTGATATATGAAAAAACCCAACACTAGCTAACCCGAAGCTGTGTCTGGTTGTAAAAATTATATCCTGTACACTTTAACAAATTTCATCAAACAACGAGACTCCATGCACACAAAGTATTAGTCAATAACCAAATTGTACATGAATGAAATGACAATATTTAAATAAGTGTGTAGACAAGTACAAACATGTCTGAGAAATATGAGAACACATTAAACCAGGAATTTAAAAACAAACATATTTAAAACAAGCACTGACCTTGAAAAGCATGAAACTGATGAAAAAAATCAAAACATGCAAATTGAGTAAAACCGTTTCGCAATCCAAAACACTCACTAAACCATTACACCCTGAAAGATAAGTTCATGATACGAGTGAGTGGGTGTACAAGCTAGGCAATCTGATTAGGTGATGAATCTTCGCTGAACTGTTGGACTGATATTGTACTGCATCTCTGAAGTCTTCAATCAGAGTTGTGGATACGCATGTTATCCTAACTCATAGGTTACACAAACCTCACCGAGTCGATTTTGTGCTTAAAAATTTGGCTAACAAAATAAATGTACAACATAATCTGTAGCAGCTCCTACTTGAATATGAATAACCGAGTATTTTTGCTCATTTCCAAAAAAAAAAAAAAGATAAAGTACCATAAGTATTTCTATTTATTTTTTACCATACTTATGAATATAATATAACAAAGGTTTTTTTTTTTGGGGGGGGGGGGGAATGGGTGTTAGGTCCCAGACAACAGATCGGGTTAATGAACAGGACACTCATAAGATCCCTTTAAGGGGAGGTCCCAGATTTCATAAACACGAAATTGTTCCCCCCATCCCCCCTTCCCATGTTTTCTCTTGAGCAGCATCGGTGACAGCAGCAGCAGGGGTGACCATGGCCTCCGCCTCCTCCCACCCCCTGACGCCTCCTCCTTGCTCCTCAATGGTGCGAGCAGTGGCGGCGGCGGCGAGCAATAGCAGTGCGACGAGCAGCAACGGCGACAACGCCTGTAGAGATTAGGTATTAGGATTCGTTCTAGGGTTCATCTTATGACCTGTAGATCATAGGTTTTAGGATTCGTATTAGGTTTAGGATTAGGTCTAGGGTTCACCCCATGGTCTGTGTATCATAGGTTTTAGGATTCAGTTTACGTTTCAGTTTAGTTTAGAGATGAGTGGCATGCAAATAAAAAATTAAAGCACATTGAGGGGCATTTTTATCCTATATCCTTTGGCCTAAACGAATCTCTTTTTTTGGATCGTTCACTAAGTCTTGCTTTTTTTCATTAATATAATAAGTAGTGATTTCATATGGCGTCCCGTATGTAAGGTGATGCATCACATGCATCAGTTTGGGCTAAATGTCATTCACCTATTGGGTTGCCTTCTATTGGACGGTTGTGGTGCATCACCTTACTTACGAGAAAAACTTTGGTATAATCGTGATAGGAGTTGATCTGGCATCATGGGTCAATCAAGAATGCCAAAGCCAACCTCTCACTTTGTAATCACCGTTTAAATCAAATAAACCTATAAGGTGCAGTTGGGATTGAACGCAATCACCTATCATGATGGTTGTCATCGTGTGGCAGTGATGCACATATCCTTTTGCGTGAGGGGTGCTCCGGCGGTTGTGATTGGCACGTGATACCAGTGATCTGGTATCACGATTATCAAATAACGCTTGTTAGATCTACTTTTTAAGGAAGGTGGAATAAGGGAGTGCACGCGAAAGAGATCTGAGCCTTTGAGTTTGACAAAATATGATTTCCAGTTGGAAATCGGAGAGGTTTTACCCTTTATGACCCCCAACTCTGTCGTATTACTGGTAACAGACCCCGATACTTTTTGCATTATATTTCTGACCATTTTTTTTGTTTCGGACTTAAGTACCCCCAAGACTTATAAAAGGCTTCACTCCCAACTTTAAAAGGATTTGACTCTGCTTCATTGTTGATTGTCTCCTCTTTCGACTGCTAACACTTTAGGAAGAGACACGTGGTGCATCCTATTTCAATGGCCACAATTGGGCTATGATATTAATCTTAGAGAGATGCCAGTACCACGACCGATTGTAGCCCACCACCAGTCGTCATCGCCCGCAAGTCACCGTCGACCAGCGGTGGGCACCTCCCGCCGATGAGGCCACCATGTCGGCCACCGCCATCGGTGGCAGTGGCCGATGGGGCGTCGACCAAGCCGAACTTGCCTCTAACTCTCATTTCCATCTCCCATTTCTCTACGGCGTATTGTAGAATGTGATGACGTATTTTATTACGTTGTCGCAATAGAATGCATCGGTGCATCAGTGAAATGCTCTGGAGCACATGGGTCAGCGCATCAGTAAAATACTTTGGATCATTTCACTGATGTGCCTGTGTACCGGTGCATTTCACTAATGCACCATGTGCGCCGATGCATTTCACTGATCGTTGGCACATTATGTACATCGGTGTATTTCAATGGCTACGATTGGGCCATGGGATGAACCTTACGGGGATGCCACCACCACATGTCGTCGTTGTGCCATTCCGAACTTGTCTCCAAATCTCATTTCTATCTCATTTCTTCCTTCTTGCTTACTATTTTTATATTACATCCCTTCAATTTTCCACTAAAAGCTACTGATGGTGTAGACTTCATTTTATGTTCTACTCTAGATGTTCTCATAGAGGATCACAATGCCTCCGAAATCACTGAATTCCGATGAGAAACGAATAAGATACACCATGCCGAACTTGCCTCCGGCTCTCATTTTTATCTCTCATTTTACTTTGTTGCCACAGTAGAATGCGCCGAAGCATTTCACTGCAGGCCGTGGTAGAATACGCCAGAATATTTCACTGCGAGACACAGTAGAATGCGCCGACGCATTTCACTACGGACTGTTGTAGAATGTACCGACGCATTTCACTGTGGGCCGTTGTAGAATGCGCCAGCGCATTTCACTGCGGGCCGTATAAGAATGCACCGGTGTATTTCACTACGGGCCGCAGTAGAATGTGCCAGCGCATTTCACTACGGGCCGCAGAAGAATGCGTCAGCGCATTTCACTGCAGGCTACAGTAGAATGCACCGGCATATTTCACTGCGGGCCATAGAAGAATACGTCGGCGCATTTCACTGCGGGCTGCAGTAGAATGCGCCGATGCATTTCACTGCGGGCCGCATAAGAATGCACCGACGTATTTCACTGCGGGTCGTAGTAAAATGCGCTGACATATTTCACTGTGCGACGTAGTAGAATGCACCGAAGCATTTCACTGCATGCCATAGTATAATGCGCCGACGCATCTTCACTTATGTGTCACACATGTTCATTGATGCTCCGGTATGTCTTCATTGATGTGCCTGTCGCCATCGACCACTGGCGGGCACATCTTGCCGATAACGCCACCCAGTAGGCCACCACCCACCGTCATCGTCGGCGACCACCGACCACTGGTTGCCCATCGTCGTTGCCCCGTCGGCCACGACCCGCGATAGCTAATGGGGCAGTGAGGGTGGTGGCCAATGACGTTGGGGGTGGGTGGTGGCCAATGGGGCGTCAGTCATGCTGAACTTGCCTCCGACTCTCATTTCTTCTATTTCTTTCATAGTTTTTACATTACATGCATCCAATATTTTATTAAAACCTACTGGTGATTACTTGAGGATCACAATGCCACCAGAATCACTAAATTCTGATGAAAAATGAAGAATGTACACTATGCCGAACTTGCCTCCGGCTCTCATTTCTTACCGCCTACAACCACCACCATCCGCTCACCACTGGCTCGACGGCAAGGACTCACTAAATACTTTACACTATGTAAGGACGTCGGGGACGAAAAATGACATCATCCCAACGATCTCTAGCGACGAGAGACGGTTGAAGTAAGAAAAAATTCAAACGGAGAAGATGAACATATTTTTTATTTATTTTGTTTAGTCTTTAAGGGTAAAATGGTCACAAAAATGCATCAGTTGTTCAAAAGTGACATTTGGCACGTGTTGAGGGCTAGAAAAGTAATGTAAAAAGCAACCGAGTCTATTTCCAGTAATACGTATGAGTTGGGGGTCATTTTGAGAAAAACCGCAAATTCGAATGGCTAAATAGCGAGACAAAATTTGACGACCGATAATTATAACCAACAAGTGTCATTGCGCCACATACACCACACATTGGTAAAGAGGTAATTTGAAGAGGCTAAAGAGGTAAATTTCATCGGGGTTTAAATTACCTCCTTACACCTGTCCTAATTATTGGTCGTAAAATTTGGATTAATGTGTGAAAGATCTCTGACAACAAATCCATCTCATAAAGAAGACGTCCTAAAGTTTCTTTTAGCCTAAAGCCCCTATCATGTTGGAAATAAATCCATGGCAGAGGCCCGCAGCGGAAGCAAAGTGAAGGTCCGAGGACCGTGAGCGGTGTGCGTTACATATCAAAAAATTTCATCGAAACGATCTACATATGCGTATATGAATCTAGCATGGCAACTACGCGAACCCCTAACGACGATCTAACACAAAAGAACAATCTAGCATGTATGCATGTTCTAATTATGTTAGATCTACTTGTTAGAGATCATACCTGCGTGCGGAATCTTTCACCGCGACAAATTTCTTCTTTGTCGATGGAGACGGGCTACGGATCTGCTCGACATAGCTTCGGTGCGACGGCCATAACTTTCTGCTCCGAACTCCGATTGGGCTGAAATTTGGACTGCAGGTAGCCAACTTCGAGACGCAACTTTTCCAATAAGTTTCATGTCGTTTGGACTTCTGTAGCTCCCGGAATCGCAGAAACAACGTTGATTTTCTGTGCAGATTCTGGACAACAAAAGGTTGCGGGAGACGCCTTCTAGTTCACCCGATCTCACACGATGCATGGCACCTCATCGATGGATCTCTGAGTGCCTCCATACGACGAGCCTTCTCCTTCTACAAAACACCATGCAAGGAAGATGAGTCGCCATCCAATGGCGCAATCGAGGGAGAGAGAGACGAGAGAGGAGATGCGAAGAGAGGAGAGGGGGCGGCTAGGGTTTCCCCATGCCATGGCCGGCCCTAGGACTTGCATGGCTCTATTAATTTTGTGCACCCTCTCTCTCCTTCTCATATATATAGCCGGCCTATCCATATGGATAAGGATAGTATGGATAAGGATGATTGATTCAAACCTTATCCCTATATATCTCTTCTTTATCTCTATCCTTTCCTTGTTTTCGAAAACGGTCAAAACCAGCCCGTTTTCTGCGCCTCATAACCGGCCCCTTCATCGGAGGCAACAACCTCCCGAAACTAATGGGGCCGGCCTTGACCAGTCTCTCAACACTTAGGGCCGGCCCCCTTAGTGCATAGTGGCGCATGGTATGACCAAAACGCCCTTATGCCACTAGTTGGTCGTTCCTTGTGTACGAGACTTTACAAGGCACACATAAGTGAAGTGCACCAGTGATTTCACTATTCTCTGAGGTTCCCATAGGGTGCCCCTAGTGAAGTCAACTAGTCAACTCGCAACATGTCCCGGTGCATCGCACCCATGTGGCAAAGTCCACTTATGACAAGGAATTGCTACATGCGTCTCTGCACTGACCAAGGGTTTCCCCTTAGTGCACACACATAGCTACGCATCCACCGTGCACTAGTGCGAAGCACTCACGGAGCGTAGGCTTGGACTTCTCGCTTCCTCTAACTACGTTCTGTGTTTCGAGGAGATGGTATAAGAACCATACATAATGTCGATAAGGTGGAACCTTCAGGGATCAGGGTTCATGGCTTCCAACTCAGACTCGATCGACACACTACCCGAGTGTACCATCGATCCTCTGAGTCCGAGTTAACCTGCGTAGCCACCCAGAGTGCGACGCAGGCTGCACTCCAATTCCCCCGGACTTACTATGTTCTCTCTCATACCCCTGCTCTCCGCTTAGTATGGTAAACTCGCTGTCCCTCCACTTGGTGCCATGACGCAACTCGAGCGGTGGAGAATACCGTCAGACTCGAGTGCTCATATGACTCGGTTCCTTCCAGGTTGACCACATACATCGTACCTCCGATTACTCTTACGAGCAACCGAATCCGTCACCAGTCCAACTGATGACCACCTGGCCAGGGTTTAATACGACGTAGGTCAGACCAAGGAACGCACCTCCCGTTAGGGGTGTGGATAGCCTGCAAGAGTGACACGCTGATGCAACGCCAGCCGGGTAACCCAGTACACCGTGGTTTTGGATCACTGCATCCGGATCCTCACACATTGGTGCGCCAAAGCACCACACAACTGGTTAGTCCACCAGACATGGCTCCTCAGGGTTTAGGACCGTTTTACCCTAAGCAGAAACACGGTTTAGTGCACCGATGTCTGCTCATCGATCTGTGCACCGTGTTGGTTTCGTTCGGCCACAGACACTGTACCTGGTAATGACCGTGGTGGAGACACCCACGCTCTGTCATCCCAACAGCTTATCCTGATAGGGCGACCAACCCTTATCAGAGCTGCGAACGTATTTAGGTTATATGGGACCAGTCCCTTGAGTCTCCCACTCAAGTGGATTACCATATAGCCATGGCTCTCTGTTCTGTAATCAGAACACGTACTAAGGTACGTACCAATATGCATTCCTATACTATCAACCATACATAGCTAAACTATAGGTTTTTACGAGCTATAGACCTCACCAATTCTAACAATCTCCCACTAGGTCTAACGAGGAATAACGGTGTTGAGCTTTGTAGCTTCTACATGCTGCCCAAAAGCCTTTGCAGGAATTCCCTAAAGGAATTGGCAACATTGTCTGTAGATTCCACCTCAGTACCGCTACTTGCATTTCCTCCTATAACTGTCAGATCAAGTGGAGTTTGTACTTGATGGGTTTCCCCTTAGTGCGGTGTCTAGTCTCCTTGGACCTTGCTTACCGCTCTTCTGTTGTAACAACAGATAACTGAGCCTCTGGTACGCGTCCCAAGTTCTCTAAGAACTTCCTAAGCCTTACCACCTGATATACTACTTCGCACGTAACAACGTGCTAAGCATCTGTGGTAGAGTCTGTGATGCACTTGCTTCACACTCTACCAACTACCGCTTCTAATCCCAAGATAAAAATAATCCCTGAAATCGATTCTCTGGAACACACATCTGACACTAAAGTCAGATCCTGTGTGTCCAATCGATATCAAGACCTGTGAAGTGCAAGCTAACTCACAATCCTTACTTAACGAGGATTTCTGAGTATACCCTTCACATCGGTCCAAAGATCTGGACCCGGGTTCGACTGAAACTGACCCATCTTTCTGCTGCGCAATAGATATCTAGCCTCGTAAAACGAATCTGGCTAGAATCTTACCTTCATGCGTAGCCTGTGACAGCAAGAGAATCTTGCTCTGGTTGTCTCGAGTTACCTTGATTCCCAGAGCATAACTCGCCTTACTAGGGTCTTTCACATCGAATTGTGATGACTACAAACCTTTATCGTAAACAATATTCTTACATCATTTTCAATCAGTAGAATATCGTTAACGTAAAGTACTAAATACACCCTTGTAGCTATTTCACCTTTCTTGTACCATCTGGGTTTATCCTCATTCTGATCAAATCTGTATGAGCGGATTCCCTTGATCAAAATAGATATTCCAACTTGGATGCTTGCATCAGTCCATAAATGGACCGTTGCAACTTGCATTCTAAATCTTCCTAACCTACTGACACAAAGCCGTGGGCTACTCATCCATATGTCCTTTTTAAATTCCCGTTAGGGAATAACTGTCTTGACATCCATCAACCAGATCTCCCAACTATAATGGGCTGTGATGGATTAAGAGGATCCGTTATAGACTTAGGCAAGCTACCAGTAAGATAGTTTTGACATAGTCAATCCTTTCTCCTTTGGTAACTAATCTAGCTACTTAAGTCATAACCGGGTACTTTTCTTATACACCTCCTACACCCTGAAGGGTGATAGTGCTATAAGTGTCAAGACTGTTCCAAGGGACATTGATGCAAGCTTGCCTTCATGGTCTTTTGTCAGTCAGAGCTGTTGAAGGCTCCCACTACTTCTTCGTAGCTCTAGGGATCATCCTCCTGAAACTCTGGATTAACGATCAAAGTTTCTCCATAGTATCTTTCAAGAGCTCTGATGGTCCCACAACGACGAGGTGGTGGTGGTACAAAGGAAGCTCCCACTACTTCTTCGTAGCTCTAGGGATCATCCTCCTGAAACTCTGGATTACCTATCGAAGTTTCTCCATAGTATCTTTCAGAAGCTCTGATGGTCCCACAACAACGAAGTGGTGGTAGTACAAAAGTGAATTGTTTCTACAGTGTCTGGTATACTAGTTTCTTGTATCATCTACTCCCACTACGTTTTCAGATGCGCACTCTCTACCAGTACCCAGTAGTTCACCCAGAACTACCTTACTGATAAACTTATGGTCTATAATATAATCCTGGTCTAGGTATATGGTATTCGTAGAAACGATTACCTTCCAAACCTCAAGATCATAGAACAGTCCACCTTATGCCTCCTAAGGGTAACCTACAAACAGATATACATGGAACTACATCTCCATCTCATCCCTCTTGTCCTTTTGCACAAGTGCAGGACAACCCTATATCTCGAGACACTATAGTGTCAGCTTTCGCTTAGACCATAGCTCTCTATAGGTCTGAGGCACTGATCTAGATGAGAGATAGTTTCAGATATAAGCTACTATTTTAAGGTACACCCCCACCTAAAGGTGGGTAGTACACTTGGCAATATTCATCATACTACGGACCATGTCAAACAGAGTCCGATTCCTTCTCTCAGAGACTTCTTTCTGACGTGTCATCCTTGGAGCATTTAACTGGGAGATAATCCCATGCTCCTTTAGGATCCTATGGAACTCGTCTGATAGTGACTTATTCCTTCGATTAAATCGAAGAGTCTTCTATTATCTAGACGCTCTTGGAAACATAGACATCAAAATAACTAACACCAATACCTTAGTGGCCCTTTTAGTTATTCTGCCTTCCAGATAACACTCATAGGTTAGAAGGATCTCCGATGAATCTGTGAACAGAAACTCGGCCTTCTTTTACCTTTGAATTTATTTAAGGCAGAATATCTAAATTAGAGGGGTCACAAATGGGATAGCTTCTCCGAAGGATTTAGATGAATTTCAATTAGACGCTACAGCTGTTATGAAATCTATTTCCGAATTAGGATTAAATACAAAGAGATTATTCTGATCTATTCCTCTAGTAATGAAGCTATCTATTCAGTTTAAGATACACACCAACGGTGCTGTCTAAAACTAAAAACTTCATTTACCAAGGAGGAAACAGAACTACATCTCTAAAGATCAAAATCCGTGTTTCGGAAAAACTAAGACAATCATATCTAACAGCTTCCGCAGCGGCTTATGGCATCAATACCTATGTTAGGATTCCTTCACTATAAAGTAGACTTCTGCTTTCCTTGAATCTCTGTAGACCAGAAGTCTACATTCCAAGAAGCATAAGAATTGCTACTGGATAGCGACTCAACTCCTAACATCCTGAGGCCATACTCAATCTTCAAATACCCCCTATGCTCGCCACAACGGAAATACTTCCGTCCTTGGTGTTACCAGACTTAGGATTCCACACCAGTTTCTGCACTAGAATAGTTTTCGATCTCTTATAAGTTATTCCCTTAGGTTCTTCTAAAGAAGACCTAGGTTAAGCACTAAAGGCATTGCCTTTAATCTTGATCTCATCCTTTGTCTCTTGGAAATCTCCTTAGAAGTTCTGTGTTTATCATCTCTAACTTGTTAAAGCTAAAGTCTCTGATAACGCCTTCGAAGGTTCCAGACAAGGATACAAGACAGACGTCTTCCACCACCTCGTCATCTGGTACCATGTCTTGGGAATCTAGTTCGTTCTGGAACTCAAAGATGTGTTCCCGAACAAGCATACCCACTGACATCTCGGTACCGACAAGTATCTTAGTGGAAAAGCGATGAGTCGACTGACTTCGCCTTCCAAACATCTAATGCAAGTAAAACTTAATTAGAGAAGACCCGGCATATCTCTGACTCGCTTCTAAAGAGTTGTCCGCAAGTCTGCTATAACATAGCACTTGCACATCTCCTTAGACTCTCGCCAGTCTTCATATGCCCTAGTTAGTGCCCTAGTGATATCTGGACCCATTAGGTCTAATACAGGGATACTTAGATTACATGCCAATGTACTTTTTTAATACCCTATGCATAAGCTAAAGAAAGTGCTTCGGCTCTACGTAGTTAGAGACCCGATAACTGGTTCTCTTATGGGATAGCGGATAGGGGAACTATATGGTTGAATAAAAATGAATGCAAAATAACTTATTTTATGGATTTTGAAAATAAGCTAATTATATCCAAATATCAGCGCTACCCTCACAGCGAAGACACCTCTATGGATTAATTAACCATGTATGTAAGATCTCAGAATCGACTACACCTGCCCTAGGGGGCATCATGCAGCGTCAATCCGCTTACACGGGCCTTTTCTTGACCCAGTCCAAATCTGCCAACTAAGGGCTTTGATGGACCATGGTTATCTTTTGGTCAGTACCACGTGATCACCGTTGTCTTCGCAACGAATACCTCACGTGCACTTATGATGCTTACCCACGAGCCTAAGCAATTACGACACGGGAGTTCATGCGGCCCCCATTAGGGTGGGATGAAAAGCCCTTCTCTCCTGACCTCGTAATCGCCATATCCTTAGGGAGGTCATTAAGTAATTTGGCATGGAAACACACAGCTCCCACCCTAGGGGGTGTGAAGTTATGCATCCCCACCCAAACACAAAACGACTGGCCGTGGAGGCCAGAGGATCTCTAAAAGTCCTCTCTTACATCCCTTATTAAAGTTGAGGGTTATTTAATGCAAGTATGAGTGTACACTAAGGTCACGACAACCTATACACTAGACCCTGGTCATACCGTGCTCCCATTAGCATTCAAGCCTTTCGCGAAGCATTAATCGATCTCGGAATATCATAGTCCCTGCCTCGAGTGGATTTCTCCACTCAAGGGTCACATTACATATCCCAAGAACATTGATGCTTTGCAAACTTGGCTATCACGCTAATGCCCTGGAGCCTAGCCTAAGGTCAGACTGACAGGAAAGGTCTTCCACTACCATGGCGCCTAGCTTATAAATTTGACGAATGATGTCATAGTAGAATTCCAACTCATTCTAGGTTTCGATGCTTGCCAAATAGGCACACCCGACTAATCGGGTGTTGACCTAATGGGGGCATAACCAAATGTGAGGAATTCATGCTATCATCAAGGGTCAATTAAATAATAGGCGTCACTAGTGGAATCCTATCCTAATAAGGTCGCTAGGACCCGAGGGGAAAGGGCATCCCTTTAACACAGATAATTAAATTATCGCATCGGGGTTCTCTACAGAAATATAAAGAACTACTGAAAGAAACAAGCACACAACTGAATCAAGTTCAGGGTCCGACCCCTGAACCTGACTGGCACAGCGCAGGCTCTCTGTCTCCTTCGCAAGGCTCCTCGATCCGGTGCAAGCCTCTGTATACGATCTCCTGACGCTTTCTGCCCTTTGCCGTCATCGTGTACGCTTCGCCGGATCACTATCGTCCTCCAAGGTTCCGCTCGTCCTCCCGGTGATGGATCTCCACGGTAAGTCCTCCTCTTCAATCTGTAACCGAAAAAGATCTAGTACGCTTTGAGCAAGTGCTCACTCGTACACAATTTCCTAGAAAGAAAAGGAAAACAAACCTAGCAAAAGCCTGGGAATCAAGGGTGGTAAATCTTCACCTCTTGCCCGACTATGGCTCTAAAATCTATCCACACACAGAAGAAAAAACATCCAGACAAAATCGCTAACACGGGGTCCGACCCCCGGTAGCAAGCAATCATATATCCAGAATAATTTTAGAGGCGGCGCCCTGCAAGAACGATTCATAGAACATACAAAATCTACTATGCATGATCTACTCATAGAACCCCGATGGCGGCACATACTATTCATGCGCGCACATGACGGTTTCATGAAAAAACATGAAACGCACACCACTAGTGTGGCTCTGATACCAATTATTGGAAATAAATCCATGGCAGAGGCCCGCAGCGGAAGCAAAGTGAAGGTCCGAGGACCGTGAGCGGTGTGCGTTACATATCAAAAAATTTCATCGAAACGATCTACATATGCGTATATGAATCTAGCATGGCAACTACGCGAACCCCTAACGACGATCTAACACAAAAGAACAATCTAGCATGTATGCATGTTCTAATTATGTTAGATCTACTTGTTAGAGATCATACCTGCGTGCGGAATCTTTCACCGCGACAAATTTCTTCTTTGTCGATGGAGACGGGCTACGGATCTGCTCGATATAGCTTTGGTGTGATGGCCATAACTTTCTGCTCTGAACTCCGATTGGGCTGAAATTTGGACTGCAGGTAGCCAACTTCGAGACGCAACTTTTCCAACAAGTTTCATGTCGTTTGGACTTCTGTAGCTCCCGGAATCGCAAAAACAATGTTGATTTTCTGTGCAGATTCTGGACAACAAAAGGTTGCGGGAGACGCCTTCTAGTTCACCCGATCTCACACGATGCATGGCACCTCGTCGATGGATCTCTGAGTGCCTCCATACGACGAGCCTTCTCCTTCTACGAAACACCATGCAAGGAAGATGAGTCGCCATCCAATGGCGCAATCGAGGGAGAGAGAGACGAGAGAGGAGATGCGAAGAGAGGAGAGGGGGCGGCTAGGGTTTCCCCATGCCATGGCCGGCCCTAGGGCTTGCATGGCTCTATTAATTTTGTGCACCCTCTCTCTCCTTCTCATATATATAGCTGGCCTATCCATATGGATAAGGATAGTATGGATAAGGATGATTGATTCAAACCTTATCCCTATATATCTCTTCTTTATCTCTATCCTTTCCTTGTTTTCGAAAACGGTCAAAACCAGCCCGTTTTCTGCGCCTCATAACCGGCCCCTTCATCGGAGGCAACAACCTCCCGAAACTAATGGGGCCGGCCTTGACCAGTCTCTCAACACTTAGGGCCGGCCCCCTTAGTGCATAGTGGCGCATGGTATGACCAAAACGCCCTTATGCCACTAGTTGGTCGTTCCTTGTGTACGAGACTTTACAAGGCACACATAAGTGAAGTGCACCAGTGATTTCACTATTCTCTGAGGTTCCCATAGGGTGCCCCTAGTGAAGTCAACTAGTCAACTCGCAACATGTCCCGGTGCATCGCACCCATGTGGCAAAGTCCACTTATGACAAGGAATTGCTACATGCGTCTCTGCACTGACCAAGGGTTTCCCCTTAGTGCACACACGTAGCTACGCATCTACCGTGCACTAGTGCGAAGCACTCACGGAGCGTAGGCTTGGACTTCTCGCTTCCTCTAACTACGTTCTGTGTTTCGAGGAGATGGTATAAGAACCATACATAATGTCGATAAGGTGGAACCTTCAGGGACCAGGGTTCATGGCTTCCAACTCAGACTCGATCGACACACTACCCGAGTGTACCATCGATCCTCTGAGTCCGAGTTAACCTGCGTAGCCACCCAGAGTGCGACGCAGGCTGCACTCCAATTCCCCCGGACTTACTATGTTCTCTCTCATACCCCTGCTCTCCGCTTAGTATGGTAAACTCGCTGTCCCTCCACTTGGTGCCATGACGCAACTCGAGCGGTGGAGAATACCGTCAGACTCGAGTGCTCAGATGACTCGGTTCCTTCCAGGTTGACCACATACATCGTACCTCCGATTACTCTTACGAGCAACCGAATCCGTCACCAGTCCAACTGATGACCACCTGGCCAGGGTTTAATACGACGTAGGTCAGACCAAGGAACCCACCTCCCGTTAGGGGTTTGGATAGCCTGCAAGAGTGACACGCTGATGCAACGCCAGCCGGGTAACCCAGTACACCGTGGTTTTGGATCACTGCATCCGGATCCTCACACATTGGTGCGCCAAAGCACCACACAACTGGTTAGTCCACCAGACATGGCTCCTCAGGGTTTAGGACCGTTTTACCCTAAGCAGAAACACGGTTTAGTGCACCGATGTCTGCTCATCGATCTGTGCACCGTGTTGGTTTCGTTCGGCCACAGACACTGTGCCTGGTAATGACCGTGGTGGAGACACCCACGCTCTGTCATCCCAACAGCTTATCCTGATAGGGCGACCAACCCTTATCAGAGCTGCGAACGTATTTAGGTTATATGGGACCAGTCCCTTGAGTCTCCCACTCAAGTGGATTACCATATAGCCATGGCTCTCTGTTCTGTAATCAGAACACGTACTAAGGTACGTACCAATATGCATTCCTATACTATCAACCATACATAGCTAAACTATAGGTTTTTACGAGCTATAGACCTCACCAATTCTAACATATCATTTACCGTAAACTCAAAATTATCCATTCCCTGCTCTCTTATCCCATCTCTCTCTCTCGACACGACCACCCCCACTGAGTAGGGAGGAGGTGGGGCTCCGATTGGTGCATCGCATCCCACTTCGATGGCAGCTACCGCCGATCGTGCATCACACCTGACCCCGACTACAGCCACCTCCGATCGGTGCATCGCATCCTAACCCAACAACAGCCACCATCGATACGGAGGAAAGAGGTGGAGTCCAATGACGACGAACAGATCCAGCCTCGTTGGTGTTCAATGATTCGGTAGCATTGTAAAAAAAATTTAAAACGCAATAGAGAATATTTTCGTCCACAGATTTTCAGAGACCTTGAGCTTAAGCGGTCTCTCTGTCGGGGTTTACTACCTAGTCCCCCAATTTTTTTTCTCCTCGACTGCATTGTTTGTTGTTTGACCTAGCCAGGCTGGAAACGTCTGGTTTTGGGACTTTTTTATATATATAATTTTTTTAAATATGTGTGTGCTCTCCGACCTTTTAAATTAATTTATTAATAGGTATGGTTTACTGTCATATGCTGAGGTGGCAGTAAAGGACAAGCATGGTCGCGGAATCGTAGGGAGGATCATTACTGCCGTCCTATCAGTCCAGGCTGTCAACCTGCCATTCCAGTCAGAACCACAGCAACTACTAACCGACGCATCACCCTTCTTTCCTTATCACGGACACCCGTCGGTCAAACAAAGCCAGCTCCCTTGGAATCTTGGATTGGATTGGAATGGACAAAGGACCATCCGCCATCCTTCCTTGCACGTGTGAAATTGCCAACTCGTCTTTTTTTTTATATAACTAGTGCAAAGGACACGTGCGTTGCACGTGCAACAGTTGCTTAAAAAAATTATTTTAGCATAGGTATGGATACATAAAATAATGATAGGGATATATTGATAATTTTAATAGGACCACAATAAAAAGTACAAGAATACAACACTTCCTTTCTGATTTTGTTTTAGTGATATGATAAAAATATAGGATATATGTACACTATATATATATGTCAAACTGTATTATCTACATAAGTTGGAGAGACAATCGGATTTCGAGTGTCAAATATATATATTTGGCATATCCATACCCATACCTGACAGTTAATCGGGTATAGTTTCTATACCGATATCATACCCAAGCCTTGTAAAAAATATTAAGGAACCCATAGCCATACCCATACCCAAAAGTTAATAAGGTAGAGTTCCTATTCCCATGCATACCCTACCAGGTAGAGTTCTTATACCCATACCCCACCCAAACTTGTACAACTTATATCCATACCATACCCAAATCTTATAAAAACCTTGTACAACATATACCCATACACATACTTAAGTACATTTGTACCCATATCTGTACCAGATGTTTCGGGTCGGGATCGGGTCATAAGTTAGAAGGACAATTGGGTTTCAGGTATGGGTATTGGGGTAGTCATACCATACCCGAAAGCTAATCGGGTAGAGTTTCAATGCCCATACCATACCCAAACATTTCCTTTGATGTTGTTTTAAAACATAGGATTGAAAAAAATAAAATGGGAAACAAAATGTAGACTGCAAGGAAGAATGAGGAGAGCTGCTATTGGCACAACAATTTTTGCTATCTAAACACCATTTAAAAGTTTTTTTTTTTATTACAAACTTACCCCCAAGCAAAATGATCAAAACATCCTGTCTTTTTTTTCTTTTTTGTTCGAGACCTCAGCCGACCAAAGCCGAACAAGGTATAGTATGTTCGACCGACTAGATCCGAACATTGTATAGTACGTTCGGCCGACCACAACTGAATATATTGTACCATGTTTGGGTGGTCAAACGTATTGTACCATATTCGGTCATGGTCGGCCGAACGTAAGGTTTGGATGCCTGTAGAAGACGACAAAGAGAAAATCGACGGGGGGAGGAACCTACGGTGTCTGAGTGGGGGAGCTCGGGAAGGAGATGAGCTCAGGGAGGGGTGGAGAGCGAAGAGGAGCTCGTCGGAGCGGTTGATGAAAGAGGTAGGGTGTTAGACGAAGAAAAAATTGATGGAAGGAGGAACCTACAACGTCTTGGCGGGGAAGCTCGGGGAGAGGCGGAGAGGAGCTCGTCAGAGCAGTTGATAGAGGAGGTAGGGTGTTAGGAATTTTGGGTGTGTGTGTGTGTGTGGAGTAATTTGGGAAAGAATGTTAGTATATGGTTTTTAAAAAATTAGAGGTATGCAGTGAGCAAACATATGAATTTTTAAAAATGGGTGGTGTGGTAGGAGTATTTGGTGTGTGAATGTAATACTTGGTGTGTGCCAATAGACCCACTCAAGAATGGGTTAGTGGATTAGTGGGATTGCCCTTCCCATTATAGTTCTTGTTTTTTTAATGGATAAAAAAGATTCAATTGATTAGTGGCGAAGAAGAGAAGGGTAACATGAAAAACAAAACGTAGGATGGAAGGAAGAATGAGTTTGGGATTTATTCCCATAATAGCTCTTGGTTTTTTAAATGGATATATAAGACTCAATTGATTAGTGGCAAAAGGGTAATATTCTTAGATGATATTTGTGATTTGTGTAGGGTAGAACAGGAAGTGTAAAAATGGCATATTACGGTCCTAGCTCTTGTGTTTGTTTTTTATAACAAATACTGGATATGGATTAATAGATAAGGCGAAGGGTAAAATAGAAACTCATACAAAATGATAGAAGGATGTAAGGACCCAAAAGTCGGATTTATTTGGGAGTTATGGATATGGATATGGATATGGATACACCGCCGTACCTCTCAAGTATTCAATAAAAAGACAAATAATTTATGTTTGGGAAGCATTTGAAGATATATTATTAAAATAACATCTCCGGCCGCTAGTTAGTGCTTGTCCATTAGGCTCTCTCGGGTTCGACCTCTCTCCACTCATGATTGTCTCCATTATTGGTCACTGAGGATTTGGGGAGCGGCATGTGGCGATCCGAAAGCCAACGACCACCATCTATGGCCATGGGATGAACCCAAGGAGGGATGCCATTGCCACCGTCGCTGTCGTCGCGCCGACCACGGGCCACGGGCCATCGCTCCACCGGTCACTACCCGCCATGCCACCGCCCTTCTCGGTCGCGGCAGCGGTTACCAATGGTTGCGGCCGACGGGAATTATGGCAGGCGACGACGATAGGTGATGGGTGATGGCCGGGGCTCTGGCATCCTCCCTTGGGTTCATCCCATGGTCTTAGATAGTGATCGTCGGTTTTCGGATCGCCACCTTCCGCTCCCCAAATCATCAGCTACCAATAGGGGAGACTGATCATGGAGAGGAGTGGAACCCGGCTCTCTCGTATTGAATGAGGGGATCTCTCTCTCTCTCTCTCTCTCTCTCTCTCTCTCTCTCTCTCTCTCATCCAGCCGTTTTCGGCCACCCTGTTGTACTTACAACGTGCTTCGTTTAAATGTTAATCGACACCTTCGTTGGTGTGGTCGGTCCTATGCGCTGTGTTGGTGTTGGTATTGGTCTCTCCCTCCTGACCTGTGGTTGCAAATACGAGAATGCATCGGAACAATAAGAATTCAAACTAAAATGTGATGCAACTTCAAACGATAAAATACAAGCAAATATATAGAAAAAATACAAAAACATTATCACAAAGTCCGATGAAAATACAAATACGTGCAATGATATAACTGAGTAGACTTTGCACATATGGGTACGATTCGAAAAGAATATTCGCTTGTACACTTCGACGTCTTCAGAAGGTTTGTCTAGAGGTATGCAAACTCTAAAGATACCCTTATGTCTGGACTCACTCACATATATCCGAGAAATATTTCGTGTCAAAGTATAAGTCAATCAAAGGAGAAACCAATATTGCGGTTTCAATCTCCCATGTTAGAAGGCATATAAAAAATATATTATCTCAAATTTAAACAACTTCTTACACGCTCGGACACACACACACAAAATAAATAAACGACTTTGATTCCACTGAGTTTGTCTCCCGGCAAAACATCCATCATTTCTCTAAGAAAAAATACTGACACAAAGTTATATATATATGTACGGAGCATACAACAAAAATGTACCGCATGGAAAATTCTTAACCCTGACTTTTTCATTAGAAAATCTAACTGCATTGAAGTCTCCTGCCAGAATCCATGGACTTCATCGGCAGTCTGGCAAATCTGCAACTATCCTCAACTCATCCCACGGCTGCCTTCCAGTCCACTCTGAACTCGAAGAATAAATGGAAGATATTACAGTGGACATGCCCACTCCCATGCTGCCTAAAACAGTGACTTGTTGCCGAGAAAAACATAGTAGTATCAGATTCCATCTTCCTAAGCTGCTGAAGCTTCACATCTGATAATTTCTCTTCCATGAGCCAACAGAAAGAAACCCTGATGCTCTCTCAACTTCTCCACCACCTCCCTACAGAACCAATCAAGGTCATGGTAGACGGGCCACTTGTCTCAAGACCGGAAGGTTGTTGCTATTTACACCCACAAAATTACTAGGACACCCTTTTTTTTTTGGTATTCCGAAGGGGGAGGTCACCAGACCTCCGAGAGACACCACAGCCTGACGCAAGCATGAAACAACCGCACACCGGCGCAATGACAGGCCCCCAGACTAACACAACACCACCCACAAGAGAGGGGGATGTACACCATCATGCCGCACATAGGCGGAAACAGAACCCGCACTCCAAAAAAGCAAGATCGGCCACCTCACCGACCGCCGGCGGTGGAAAGGAACCAAAAAACATTAAAAAAAAAGAAAAGAAAGCATACACAAATCACCAAGACTCAAAAGGTACCAAAAAGACCCAGATCCCATACCGGATCTCGCCTCCCTCAGCTACGGCGAGGTTGAAAGCCATTATGCGGCCTCGATCTCCACGAACCAACCTCCAACGCCTCGTATTGCTGAGATCCACCACCGCGCAGAGGAAGGTCTGGAAAAGCCCATGGCAGACGCCGGTCAGGATCCAGAACGCCACACCACCCGCAAATCGACCGAGAAACCCTCGATCCGCCAGCGAAGGCGCCAATCCGAGAAGTAAGCTGCATCGCGACTCCACTCTATCAATTCGAGGAGGAGGACGCCCTTATGTACAAGGGGGGCAGATCCGACCCCCGAAAGACGTCGACCACGATCTCTTAGCCTCTCCGGAGCCGCCAGAGGCGGCCGAGGAGGCCAAGAGGGGCGGCTCTCAAACCCTAATGCGGAGAGAGACAGATCCAAAGAGAGATCTGACCACCCCAACCTGATTCGTAAATGTTACTAAGGTCCCCATTTTGAAAGGGCACCTCACAAAGGGGTTCGACTTAGGGCTGCAACTCGGGTCGGGGTAGGTTGGGTTGAGGTCAGCCCTAACCCAATTCTCAGTTACAAAATCTCAACCCAAACCCAACCCAAAAGTGAGTTAAGAAAACCAAACCCTAACCTAATCAGATGATTCTAATCCTAACCCGACCAACCCGAATTGGCTTGGTTTGGATCAGGTCGGGATGGGTCCCAAAAACGACTCTTTTACAGCTTATTGTATATTGATATAACACATAAAGATATGAGCATCAGGCCTTCAACCCTATGTTGCTCATGCAATAGACTTGTTCTAATTAGATGGCTATGATGTTGTGCTTGCCAAATAGAGACTTGAGGCTGACCGTTCTCCTTACTTTAGCTTCACATAAAATCAGACAAAATGGTGTCGTGTAGCTGCGATCATTTGTGTAATCCACCGCCAAGACAATATGTTAGGTGAAATCCACCTGCGAATTTATACGTGATTGACAAAACCATCCGCGAGATTATACCTGAGAATGGTGTAGGGTTTGAGTTGGGTTGGGTCTAACCAAAGTCGTCAACCCTAATCCTATCCAGCCTGAGCTCGGGTTGGTATTTTCTATCCCTAACCCTAACCCTAACCCTAACCCAATCAAAACTCAGGTTGGGTCACGTGGGGTTTGCGTTAGCACAACCCATATTGCATCCCTAGTTCGGCTCCCATTCATCGAAAGGTGTCAATCGCTCCCGACCGACATGAGTGGCGTCGCTCTCGTCCTACATGAGTGTGGAACTGTTCGATCGCTCTCCACCGAACAGTTCCACACTATGTTGGTTGGGAGCGACCTACATGTCTCCAGGAAGGAGGAAAACGACGGCGGTGCCCTTATCGATTTGCCTAAGAGGCCTCTGGGACACATATATAATTTTCTTTTTTAAGGTGGGGCACTATTAATTTGTGGGGTGCAAATGGCAACACCCTTCTTATGAAAGGAAAATTTGGTAGAGAACTGGCTCATACAGTTGGAAGGCCAGAAGGTCCAAATCGGCACACAATCTCTTGCAGCAGGCAGTATTCAATTGGGGTTGGGCTTGGGCGGGTCTAACCCGAACCCGACCCACCCAACCCAAACAATGGACAAACATGAGTAAAGCTAGTTAAAAACTTGGACGGGTTTAGACAAAAAAAGATCAACCCGATTTTAATTGGACAGGTTTGGACACCGATCTACCCAACCCGAGGAGCCGGAGGAAGTGACGCATTAAGGTTGAATGCTTTGGTAGTTTTTTTTTTGGAAATCAAAGACTTTCTGTTTGATGTTGAATCCTAAGAATTCGTTTGAAATATGAGAGGATATGAGTTAGACTTTATGTTTTTGTTATGCAATTCAAAGAATTTTTTTATCCAATTCAAAAATCTGTTGGTTTTTTTTTTTTCATCTATTTATATGCATAAGCATTTCTAATTGGGCAACCCGTCCATTATTTTACAAATTGGGCAACCCGAGCAACCCGAGAAACCCCAGCAACTAGAATGGGTAAGCACTGGTTTGGGCTTCCCCGAGTTCCACGGGCAAAACGGATTAAGATTTGTGCAACTTGGGTTGGGCATGGACAGATCCTTCAACCTGCCCAAGTTCCACCCCTAGTATTCAAAGGCCAATCATATGACCGGAAAGGGCTTCACAAGACTTAACCATATCTATGGAACAATTTTATATGGCTCCACAGAACTCACTACATTCTGTTTCTCAAAAAAAGACTAACTACATTCTCTCTTCCTTTACTAAAACAAGTCAAATAACAGACTTTTTTTTTTTGTTGGGATATTAAGGGATTGACCCCTACAAACTAGTCTAATTATGTATTAGCACTTGAAAACCGTCTATTTTAATATTAATATTGACTCTCCAGAAAATATAAAGATGTACATATTCTTTTTTTTTTTTTTTAGAGGTAAAAGTTGTGTATGTTCATCCCTCTGGTTACTCCGCCGTCTCAAAAGGGCAAATATACTCAAAATATTCTTCGATTGACTAATAGGTGTAATGATACTTCTCGCACTGAAAACAACTGAGGTTAGCCGATCTAGATTATAAGAGCATCTCCAGCAGAAGAACCATCCACTAGACCCCACCCCAATATAGATAAAATAACACAAATTTAGAGCTACAGTGGTTGAACCATTCCTGTGGTCCCCACTTATGCAAACCCATCTACAAAAGATACAGATGGTTTTTCATAGCCCTTAAGGACACATGGCGGTGAGAGAGAATGATGGAGACCAGATGGAGCCTAGCTGCTTAGGGCCTATTTGGATACACTCCGATTCCAGGATTTTGAAAGCCCGTAATCCCTTAAAAAGACAAAGAGTATGTTTGGATACAACCCAATCCCAAAAAGTGTTTATTCGAAAGAGCCCAAAATGTACTTCTGAGAGCCATTTTTCTAGAGCCCAAAATCGCGGCTCCAGGCTCCAGAGCCTTTTTTGGGGATTTTGGAATTCCAGGCTCCTAGAATCAGAATCCTATCCAAACATGGCCTTACCGATCAATTTTGATCTCAATTTTTAATCCCCGGAAACTAAATACATGGTCAACTGGAGATCAGTTTTTTTTTTTATCTTACGCATATGCTGTCCTTTCACTATGCATAGTACAAATGCATACAGGTCATCCGCTGGAGATGCCCTAAGTCATCATTTGACCATGGGTATTATGATTATTTGGACTCGATCAAGTCAGAAGCACAACTTCGTATTTTTTGGAGCGATGCACAAAATTAAGGTTTCCAAGGTTAAATACACAATTAGACTAGTTTGTCGGGTTTGATTTGCAAAAAAACCCTCGATAATACCCCCAAAATGACAACAGATCTGTCAAATTAGATGTTTCAAGCACATGGTTGCCTTCACCAGACTGAAGAAAAATGATCAGTGATAGAAACAACAAAGCAACTCTTTTCATGAATCCATCCTTCTTTCCAGGCTACTCGGACTTCTGCACAGCTAACAGTCTACCAAGGAAGGTGATGATGCTCTATCTATTTGCTTTACACAATAAAAGAAAAAAGAAAAAAAATACACAAAGCAGACTGGTAAATCCTTGTACTTCATTTCAATCTGGAATCAGTCACCGCTAAGTATTCGACACAGATTTTCTGCTCAAAGCTTGGACAGATCCCTATTACCCGCTGCTGAAGTATAAGCTCATAAAATATCTGGTAGGGTTGAAGCCACTCAGAGTCACTACAAACACCCAACAAAAAAAAAATTGACATTGCCCGTGAGAGTCGCAAAGCTCGATTGAGAAAGGGGTATCACAGGGGTTTGTACTTACTTAGAGGGGAAAGGATGATGACGAGACCAATCGGATACAAGAAGAAAGTAGTCTTGTCCAAGAATGGCAGTACTGCATCAGTAATTAAATAGAAGTATTCAAGAATCAACATACAATAGAGAGAGAGAGAGAGAGAGAGAGAGAGAGAGAGAGAGTTAGTTTTACGTACCATCGTATCCTAGGAAATTCAGATAGTGGTAGTAAGAAACAGACACCATAAAAATCAGGTTTGATAGTAGAACTGGAAAGAAACCGTGGCCAACCAAGATCGGTGAAACAAAATATTGAATCACTGAAAATTGGACTGTGGGCTGTCAGTGAAAGCACTTTGCATGAAACAGTATCAAGCTCTTGGCGGAAAGAACCAAGTTTGAGATAGTTACCGTAAAGCAGAATGAATGCCGGAAAGAAAGAGTTGCAGTGCACATCAAACGCATACAGCCTGTAGTAATAATAAAAAAATAATGGCATTATAACAACAATAGAGAGGATTCTGATCAAACATTGGCATAGTAAAAAATCATCTCTAGCAGACATGTAAGTAGCAGCTTTAATATATATAGGACAAAAAAAAAATTCAGACAGCATAGAGATAATATTAATGAAGGCCACGAGGAACTGAGTTTCCATGTTTATCATGATCTTAATGAGGAATTTATGGAAGAACTGGGTCTATAATCATGCCCTGTTATTAAATCTCTATCTGAGACAATACCATCCATCATATCTAGATTCTTGAAATACTAATACCACTTAATCAAGATCTTCCTAAACCTTGGTTCCTTTGCACCCTGTATTTTGAGGCGACCATTTCGCACAGTTCGATTCATTTCCCGATTCGATTCCTCTGATAACGTACCTATATAAGTGGGATGGATAGTAAATCATTTGCAGCCTTTTTCGACAGAACCTAGACAGAGGTTTGGGAAGTAATGTGTGCTAGATCTTCCTAAATCTTCTCTTTTCATGCCTTTGTGCTGTCCAATCCCCAACCATGGTCTCTGGCTACTGTTGCACATGAGAAACAATATAAACTGATTTCCAAAATTTCCATTTTCTCCGCTATTCTTACCCATAGACAGATCCACTTGTATCCATCTTTACCAGTATCAATTCCAACATCCTCATGACTGCTTCCAAATTGTAAAGTGGACGTGCAAGTCTAGTCACATGCTCAATCCATATAATCTCCATTCTCTAAGCAACCTCCAAGAAGTCTGGCCTCTTCATCTATTACACAGAATTAAGTATTCAGTGAATTTTAAGCTCGGCCAAGCCATTAGCGGAAACCGAAGTTTTACAAGAACAAAACAATACTATTGCTCTAGGTTTCTAATAAACAATCATTCACTTCTTGACATTCAAGAACCTAATTCTCCATGTAAGCCCCAGAGTGGATTTGACCTACTTATTAAAGATGCTTTCGTTCAATGCGTCCAATCCTCAAAGTGAAGCAACTCCGACAACAAATCATTGATGGATTGAAGAGTGGATTCTATCGTGAATTGGGTGTCCGTGTGTGTGTGCATGCATGCACGCGTGTGTGTGTGTGGAGGGGGGGGGGTACTAGAATGGAATGGTGGATCCCTGAACTTAAGATCTACAACCAAATGCTAACACACTTTGGGGAGAATAGCCGTTGAATGGACCAAGGGCCCTCCGACTTGAGAACCGATCAAGGGGCTCAAAAGTATAGGTGAGAAGAAGATTGAAGTATGGATCCCTTACCGGTGGTTGTTAGGTTATTTTTCTAGAAGGGTTGGCGAGAACATGTGATGTAATGTTTGTGCCAACCTTGTCACTCACCATGCCACGATCTCGGCACACTACCAGTGGCACCACTACTGGGGTAACACTACTGCGTATAAGCTTTCAACTGTTGCCAGTGAGGCGTTAGGTGTGGAGATGTTATATGATCACAAACGGAAGCCGCACATCGTGTGATATGATTATGGGTGATTACTACACCTTGACCGTCATGCGATGATCTCCTCCAATGTTTGGATCGTTCCCGAGGATTGCGCTCCTGTGGGGTCTGTCAGCTAGGATGCACAGTCTTAGCCAAAGTCTCTATCAAGGTGGCATTGAGATGGCATAGACGATGCTTGACCAGCTTAGGCGATGATTGAGGTGTCGACCAGATTGACACCATATGAGAATGTTTAGCCTGGAAACTGCTTAGAGGTCGGTTCCATCCGGAAACGACCATTTATGCCTCTGCCATCATGCCATGACTCCTGATGCTTGTTATGAGTCTCGTCATGCTGAGAGATCAATGATACCAAGGGATATGATCTAATTCTGCCACGTACTTGAGCAGGTTGGTGCATATTTTACCATTAAAAATAGACCATCTTGGATAGCTATCCTTCAGAGGACACATGTGCCCATGAAACTGAGCTTCTATCATCATAATGGGTTGTTGGAAAGGTTGGAGGTGCGCCTTCTAACATGACTATAGATGACGAGAATAGACTGGTTCGAGTTGCGCACCACTCCTCCAGCACTCCTTCCAAGAGCTCTCTGGAAAGGTCGTGTGCCCTAGGCGTGCACCTATGGTGCGCATCCCTCTTCGGGCAGCTTCAGGAATTGTTCGGGTTTTTAGTCTTTTTGGCTCCGGTTTGACTTGGTCTTTCACCAAAACATATGGGAATTGTTTTGCACGACCCATTAGGACTTCTATCCTATTTGGGACTATAAATACATCATCTAAACTCATTGTTTTCTATTTGTAGAGTATTATTCGCGACGTCGCCTTGTTCTTGAGTATTATACACCCTGATTCAATGGATCCTATTCTTGAAAGCAAGGTGAAATCGTTCTCATTCCCCAACTTGTGTCAGCTTGACAATTACATTATCAACATAAAATAATTCTTGAATATTAATTCTACTAGCTTTTAATAGAACCTGATAGTACATGAACGTAGCCTTTTGAAACTGAAACTTTTGAACCTTATTAAATCTTTGTAAACCTTTAAAATAATTAGGTTCTCTATATGTTGGAACTTTCCTTTACTCAATTCGGAAGTTATATCCTTTGATCGATCACCCCAACTTTATTTTTAAATTGGTTTGTATTGCAAACACTGTAGGAACTTCTTAGCCCTTCAGTATCTATTAATGACCCATACTATATGAATATCGCTGGTTTATTTTATCAGTTATTTTAAACTATCATTAACAATGATCGCTTTAAGTCTTAATCTCCTTAAATCGTTTAGGCCTAGAACCTCGTCACACTTCGTGAAGTATATGGTGAGGATTGCACCAATAGCGGATGCTCGATGCCGATGATGGTTATAGGTGAGTTCCTCCCCTTCCTCTGCCATTTCCTTCTGTTTATCCCTTCCTTTTCTCTTTGATGAGCAACCGGGTGGTGGATATTTCGAAAAATGGAGGATTTTTAGGGGTAAATAGCCCTTAACATGATTCACACGAAACATCGGTGAAAGTTAAGCAAATTTTGTGTTAATCAAAATTTTGGGAAATTACTATAGAATACATTTTGAATGTTTTTGTCCACCGACCCAAACCCTCTTGTTTCAGTGCAATTTTTTTTTTCCCGCTGAATTTCGAGAAATGTGTTTTTTTGGGACCTTGCTCATGGGGTTCACCTGTGGGAATGAGTCATGGGATTTCTTTCCCTACGAGAGTGTGGAGTGCACTCCTCTCTCTTAGGTTGTTCTTCAGCTTTTTCTCCTTAAAGCAATTGAATCCTTTCTATTTGCTAAAATCTATATGAAAAAGAAAAAAAAAATTGATAGGAAAAACACTGAAATTAAACATAAGTGGAAATCCTAATTTGATTTAAATTACGTCTTATTTTATTTTCTATTTTGGTTGTTTCTAAAAGGAAGAACTATACAAAGAGATTTGTAGTACTTATTTAAGTTTTCTTAGATTTAATTATTGACTTCAACAACTATATTTTGTTGTTTTCTTTTCAGCACCCATTTCTGAAATTCTCTCTTACCTCTCCTGTCTCCTTAAGTGAGTTTTTATTTAATCCGTCATATTTGGATTTAAAATGGGGCTTTAGGGCACTTCAATGAGATTACTGTTGTAATGTTGCATTGTTATGCTCCTTAGTAATAGGTAGATGTCAGGCCAATCCCTTTTGGAAATATTTCAGTAAAATTATAACGAGCAGGCATAAAACTACCACTTTTCACGTCAAAACACTATATCCTAATATAGTATTTTGGGGACATAATTGATTCATAGGATAAATCTTTTCCCCATATCAAACTAGTAATGTTTATGTATTCAATAAGTTAAATCAGTCGGTTGTTTACTCAATAAAACTATCCGCACCTTGCTCTATAACAAGTACCAAAATGAGCAATAAGTTAATAGCTAATTGAAGACGAAAAAAAACTAACACCATAAAACTAAATCATAGAGTGAAATACCACTATCATGTATATGCGGAAATGTGGCAACTAGTATAACTGGTGAAATACCTAAAAATTATATATATATATATATATATATAGGGAAATGAGTTCCTATGACATGTCATAGGGAGTACCCTATGATATATGGTGAGTTAGTAACCCTAGAATATTTAGAATGTTCTGAATTTTTATGAGGATGTTCACCCTATCTTAGATAGGACCCCCACAAAAAATCGGCTCATTCTAAACCTTCTAGAGGCATCAAATATGATTTTCAATTTAACGGTTAAAATGGATGGCCGATAAAGCTTCTAGCATTTGATGCCCCAACAAGTTTTAGAATGCTTTGATTTTTTGTGGACATTCTCTCTAAGGTAAGATGATCACCCTCAAAAAAATTCAGCACATTCTAAACATTCTAGCATTACTAATTCACCATAAGTCATAGGGTACTCCCTATGACATGTCATAGGAACCCAGCCCTCATATATATATATATATATATATATATATATATATATATATATATATATATATATATATATAGAGAGAGAGAGAGAGAGAGAGTGAGAGAGAGATGGCTACCATTCAACACGTTGCTCAACCACATGACTGTTAGGAGCCTCCTCACGCATATAAGCATTTGTTAGAAACCTATATCAAACCACCAAGACTGGGCAATGAGCATTTGTACAAGTAATTTAAGTAATGTACAGGTAAATCATACAGCTCAATGAGAATAATCATATTTGTTCAACAGTTGAAGAAAACATTGACGCGATGAGGTGATATCCGTAAAAAGACTAGCTTTTCTTTACGCTTCACCAATAAGAATTGTTAGTGGGAAGACCATCAAAAATCAATTAAATCAATCTTGCATTTTCTAACAATATCGATAGCACATGCAAAACGAAAATATTATGACAATTTTCCATTTGCATATATTCTGATGGGATCATGGGAAACTGTCAATTTCTATTTCCACTAATACTTACATGTAAACTACTCTAGTAAATATCATTGGAGAAGCATACTTTGATACAAACATCAGTACGACTTAGTAATAGTTCCTAGATGCAGCATTTACATAACAAAATTGCACAGATAAACCTCTTGTAGTGAAAAAATATTATAAGACCTATAACAAAAAGAATTTTATGATATTCAAATTGTTGATATAAGAATATAATGTGTTTAACATCAAACACTATGTCATAAACAAAGATAATAAGTTTATACATGATGCATGTTACATTCATCCCAAGGATATTTAGTTATACATGTAGCAGGTACACATGCAGATGTATAGTTATGGTGAATTTGAATGTATCTATACATAGCGTTGTATTTGTTCAAATGGTATCATTCACATGCTTTGCAAGTGGGCTTTGCACTATTGGAGATGTATGACTAATTGCGATGTCTTATGAACAGGGGGTTGATGGTAATTTTCATGAGAGCGAAGGGGTTTGGATTATAAATGTGATCACACATGCGATGCAAGAGAAAGGCTTTGATCTCACTCATTATTAGATAGTCGATGATGATCTAAGGTAAGAGGGATTTGGGGTTTTGGTTAACAGTTGTGATTACTTATGTAACACGCATCACTATTTTTATCTTGGGAAGAGAAGGCATGAGTTTCATGGGATGCTAGAAACATGTAGCACGATTACCAACTCTATGGGTGGGGATTGGCAAACAAAACATCACACAAGAGCCTCACTCAACAACATGGTACAACCCATCATTATCCAAGTCTCATCCCATCAATAGGGGGTCAATTATAAGGAAAACTAACAAGAATTATCTGACTGTCTATCAACCTAACGTCAATCCTCTATGATTGATGCGAAAAACGTGACCAAGGCAACTTGACAAGATAGGAGCATGCTAAGAATCCTAACAGGCTACTTGGCGGGTATAAGATCTACCTTGTTGGATACGAAACTGAAGCTCATGCAACCAAGGAGCAACTCTCCAATGTTCCCCTAGACTAGAAAAGATGATAGACGAAGAGAGTAGAAGGCTTTGTTATAAGGAATTGCATTCATCTTTGAGGCATAAATTATAAGAAAAAGTGTGAAAATGAACCAGCAATAAACTGTGATACCCTGGCTAACATAGTGAAATCATTATATAAACTATATAGGTAATATCCGGAAGACATAACTTCCTTAAATGTTCTGTAATAGATAGTAGATACTGAGACAAGTTTAGTTGATGTCTCAATCGTAGGGTCGCTAATTGGACTTGCGAATAGGAGAGAGATTGAAGAGATAACTGGTGAAGCCCTTCACTATGACACTAAAATTTGCACTACTTTAGATCCATATTTAGTCATGCTTCTCATTCCATTCTAATTCAATGTATTTAGAGAGTTAGAAAGGTATGGAAAATGATAACCTAAATATGGCTCTTAATCTTTCTAGTAGTAACTATACTTTTGAACTTCGTAAGAGACCATCAACTTCGTATAAAGACTTTACTAATTTAGACTCTTTCATCTACCTTGACGAATTTAAAACAAAATTCATGAACCTAAATAACGACATGACACATGGAACTTGTGTGCAACCGATACGCTAAATAGGTTTCTAGGAAGGTGAAGTGGCTTAATAGATTATCTAAATAGGTTTTCTTTATGGTTAGCTAAATGGATTAGTCAATTTCCCATTGATACACCAGCATCATTAAAGATATATGTGGAAAACGTTTTATAAATACAACCAAATTTATATATCTTCTTAACTAATATGTCAATATATGTCGTTATGCATATATCTTCCAATTCATAAACCACATGGATCTGATAGAAAACATTTTATAAACACAACCAAATTTGTACATCTTCTCAACTAATATGTCGTTATGTATATATCTTCCCACCACATGGCTCTGATAGAATATAGAAGAAAAAAAAGAGAAATCGAGAGAGGGAGGAAGAGGGGATAGCAAGAAACTTCCGTACACTACGAAGTACAAAGCATAGGGGTACCCATGGTTTAAAATATCGTTAAAAAAATGGTGGTACATCGTCGATACACAGCTTTATCGCCGGGCTCCGACACGAAAACAATCAAAATTTTCCTGTTTCGGGGAAGAACTCGACACTGCGCCTATATATCGGCGATATATCGCTATTTATCGTTAATTAGCGTCAATTTATTCGTGATTTATTACCAATTATCGCCCATAATCGCCCACTGTTGGCAAAATTGCCGATATATCGCTTTGTAATCGGGCTCCGACATGAAAACAGTCAAAAATTTCCTGTTTCGGGGGAAAACTCGACATATAGCCTATATATCGGCGATATATCGCTATATATCACCAATTATCGTTTATTTATCAACGATTTATCGCCAATTATTGCACATTGTCGCCAATAATTGCCCATTGTCGGCAGTATCGCCCATACTCGTATTATAGCTACTAGATTATAGAACTCGCAATTGAAAAGTCATAGTACATGACAGGCAGGCAGACAAATTTGATGCAGGACGAAAGAAAGATCCTGTCAGAAGAAGAACAAACTCAGTCTAGGTAGAGAGGTCAAACTGGTAATTCTACTATTACTGGATTACTAAGTGGCTATGGGCATATCAAAGGATGATCGGTCTTGGCAAGGGGTTCGAAACGAGCCCATGATCGCCCGATTCCGATAAGTGGTTCTCGATTAGGGTTCCAAAGGTGAGATTTCAAATCTAGATTGTTCGTACCATATCTAAATTTGGATCAAATTGGGGTTCAATTTAAGGATAAGAATTAGGCTTTAAGTGTAGAAAGATGTCGGGTCCATAGAGCTTTCAATGGTTGTGGTTTCAAGTATATCAGACAAGGTTTGATAGATCAAAACCTGATCAAGACAACTTGCTGCCCTTTGCTGATATTTGGATTGTTTTGGTTCTTGGAGAGGGAAAGCGGATGATATTTTTTTGAGGGCAGTTAGAGGAATGGTAGGATAATATTTTTGGATCGTTTTGGTGATGAAAAACTAGGATTTTTATGAATTTCAAGGCTTTTTTTGTTCATATTAGGGTTTAATACAAAATAGGCTTGACAAGACGGCTTAGAGGGCTTTCATAAAAATATTGATGGTGGTGGGCTTTGTAGTCAAATAGAGTGGACTGGGAGAGATAAGAGAGAAGAAAAAGAGATGAGATCAGAAGATAGAGAATGATAAATAGATAATGTACCAAGGCTCGCGCAAACCCTCCGGCTTCGCACCTGCTAACCCTAGGCTTCGCACTGTCAGGGAAGACAAGCCATCACAGCCGTCATCATAGCAAACATTTCAAAATTATTTTTCTTATTCATGGTATTATAAAGAGAGTAATGGGGGACCTTTAAATAGCCTAACATGTCACCACACAACTTGTCCCTAACTAGTATGTGACTAAAAAACTCAAATAAGCCAAAACATGTAGGCTGAAAATTAACTATGAATATAAACTAATAAAAAGGAAAATACTTGAGAAATGAAAAATAGGTTCTATCTGAGATGAGCCATTGCATCTCGGCTGAGACCGAGTCTCATAAGTTGTGCAAAGATGAGTTGCCTCGAAAACATGTGCACGGCTGTTCACCCCATCATTCAATGTGATGCAGTCTCGATGAGGATCACCATACAGGCATCTTGAATTCAGTACCTAGTGGTGTAGCCCTAATAGTGCATGTCCGTTGAAGGTGGGTACTCCACTAAAGGCATCTCTTGTTAGGGTTGTATGCCCTCAAACAATGATTTATGTTTTTCCTTAGTCATTTACTAATGGATATGGCATTATAATATGTTAATGAGATGAATGGTTTAGTAGGTAGTCCGCAAGTGATTTAAGGTGCGACTCATTTCTATGGATGAGATTCATACAAAGAGAGATATGAGTCGTAAGTACTGATCACTTGGAACTGATCACAACTTATAATGAAAGTGGACACCTCATTAGATAAACTGTTGCATCTTTGACTCAAACAGGGATGGTGAATCTCTAACCATTGGAATGTATGATTTCAGGTCAAAGATGATAATGCATGAGATGCATTGATAGAGCGTGAGTAAATCCAATGACACCTTTGTACTGTCATGGTCATATGGGTTCTCACAACTTACACAAGTCAACTTGCTCCCAATCCTAAGAGACTAGCGAACTTCAAGCTTTGACCCAGTTGCTTTGCCTTATCAATCAGTGAGGTCCTAAGGACCAACACCCAGATATCTTGGGTGACTGAGTTGGAATCCATCCTGCTATAAAAGAGACCTTCATATATATATATATATATCACCATTAGTTGATCTCAAGATTGTTCATCGGTAAAACTACGCAGTCCTCATCAGTGAAGAGTTCACTGATAAGAGGAATGATCAACTAGGAAGATCATGTATAATGGAATATAAGATATAGCACCAACTGGTTGGACAACTCACTTAAAGTGAACCGGTGGTGACTACGGATATAATAAGGTGGAGGGTCAATATCGTAATCTGTAAGACTAGATATTGTCTTTCTGACCCGGAGTGCAATCATCACCATATAGTGGAATTAGTGATGATTAATCTAAGATGCAAATAGAGTTAAAGAGTTTAGTCGGCATATTCGCATTTAGGTTGGAGTCGCGTTAGAAGACCCTAGGTGATCCCAACTACGGTCCAAAGCGACTCGAGACTAGTATGCGATCATGAGAGAATTATTAATTATATATATGAGATATATGCAGGATTTAATAATTATGGAGCATTGGATTAATTGACCGTGTCACCATCACAAAGAGAGAGACAGAGAATGGATCCAAGGAGGGACCCCCCCCCCCTCTCACTTGGAACGGATCCAAGGAGGGAGTGGAAACCCTAGCCATCGGCTAGGGCTTCCCCCCTTTGGCTTGGCCGTCCAATACAAAAAGGGGAGAGAGAGGAAGTCGGCCTTGATGGGTGAAAACCCTAGCCCCCCCCCCCCCCCTCTCATTGCCTGGCCGGGTATTATAAAAGGGAAAGAGAGAGGGGGCGCCGACCTATGCATGGTGTGCAAACCCTAGCCGCCCCCCTTCATCTCTCTCTCTCTCTCTCTCTCTCTCTCTCTCTCTCTCTCTCTCTCTCTCTCTCTCTCTCTCTCTCTCTCTCTCTCTCTCTCTCTCTCTCTCTCTCGGGTGTATGCGAAAGAATTGATCTCGGAGATCATTCCTCATCCAAGGAGGCTCTTGGATCTCCCTCGGGATTGCAAGGAAGGCCTCCCACCAGGCCTATTCTCGAGCGACGTGAGGAATACGTGGTTGAAGATTGCAAGGAGGTTGATCGCCAACGTACCGAAATTTTCGCGCAAAATCTGTAACAGAAGAACTGCATCGTAAGATTTGTTTCGGAAAATCTACAGATCTAATTGACTCAGTTCCACTTCGAGGATCTCCGGAACTAAGGTGTCTACGTGCCTGTAAAATTTCGTAGTGATCAGGGATCGGAGGAAAAACTGACAGCCGTTCTACCGACTGGATTTACAAAGGGCTGATTACCCCACGGTATATTTCTCATCCGAATAATCATGCATGATTAAAGAAGATTAATACTTTTAATCTGATCCTACATCTTTGAAGGTGCTAACACAGGTGGAAACTCCACTGAAGGCTCAACTAGGTGAGAAGGCTATGCTGAAAGTGCGGCGACAGGAAAGGGCAACACTGGAGGTGGAGGTTCCCCGTGCGAGGCTACCAGTAGTGGTAGCTCCTCTGATGGTATCTCCGAAGGTGGAAGCTTAACTAGCGGTATGGACTTCATTGATGGCACCGATGAAGGTGGAGATACATCGTAAGCCCCAATGTGGCTGATCGAGGCTCATATCTTGTCCATCGGTCGTTGTCATTTTGCTTGATCCCTTGCTCGTTGTTGATTCATCTTCTGTTGTCGATGTCTGGCTTGCACCTGGTTCTGCAGCTGCTTTCATTTATCCCCAAATTTATCAATTACGTTGATAACATAGTAATATCTTTCTAGTCGAGTCCATCTACAAGGATCATGGAGAAACCATTGTTTTAATGATTGCCTCAGTAGATTTAAGCAAAATGCCATTTTCGACATTTCATGTGTGCTCTTTGCTTCCCAGTCAAAAGTCGGGATAAGATGTAGCTAGTAGGAGTTGTCAACGCAATAAATCAGGAATAGGCTTCAGTGTCAGTGGCCTAGGGTTCATTTTAGCACCGGCCACAATGACAATGATAGGAGCTCTGATACCAAACTGATGTAGGATGAAAGCGGGATCTCACCAAAAGAAGAAACTCGCTCTAGGTGGAGGGTACAATGGTAATTTTACTACATCAAAATGCTCCCCGTGATGGGATAATAATTGGTGCTGGGGTGGCAGTTGTTATGATTCTAGTTATGATGTTCACAAATGCTATTAAAACATCCAGTAGAATTGCTAAGACATCAAAACGGGGATAAATAGAAGTGGTTCCTCAAGCATTGGCATTCCTAGTCATAGTTCCATATTTTTCTAAGATGCATTAGACAAAATAATAACATAAAGAATTGTCTTAATATTGCATCACTATTAACTAGATGTTTGAAATCATAACACATAAGACATTACCGATGTGTAAATCTTACCAACAACATGTGGCCAAAATTATTCCAGCTAATAAGAATTGGAAAACCAGCACTGAAATAACAGTGAAAACAGCACTTGCCAAACCCTTGTTGTACCTAAGGCATGTAAAAAAATCTCGATTAATATCAATATAATCAATATGGATAGTAGTAACAGGAAGAATTGGACTAACTAGACATCCTGCTATCCAGAATTTACTCCTAATAACCTAAACTTATGCACTAAAGATTAAGACTAAAGCCAACCAGCAGCACGTCAGCGATGAGAAACTCACGCAACACAATAAGCTGAAGCGGCAACTGCAAAAAATAGACAGAAGATCACAACAAATGCAGGATCATCTCGAGCCCACTGGTTTTTTGTCTCTGAAACAAAAGATAAAAATATCAACGAATTCTTGTCTTGCATATTTTCAACAAAAGTTATATATTGTGAAGATTCATGACCCATTTTATCGCAAAATAAATACATGAGGATAGATAATTAGTCCTAAAGAAGCATACAGTTCTGTATTCTTTGAATACAGAAAAGTTACAAATTAATCAAATATGTCAGGAAAGTATTATATGAATTGAAAATGATATTGCAAACCCTTATTCTTACTAAAAAAAGCTTTGAAACAAATGATATAGAAAGAAATAAAAAAAAAAACAAAAAGCTAGAAAACAAGGAATTCAAATTAGTCTTCATATGATTTGAAAACTTACAGCTAATAATTGTCACTGAGACAGCTTTTACGCAAATATCTATGTAGCACTAATAAGAATTGACACCATGAAGGTGTACATCACTCCACAAAACTGGAATCATCCTAATATTGATCTGTGTTACGAGTGTATATACATAGTAGCTATTAATCTTTTGTATATCTTAGCTTGGGGTATGCTCACCCTGGCTGACCCCATCTCACATTTGTACATATATAGGGTTTTCCCCTCTCTTCCATTTGTTCCCTTAAGTAGAGATTTTTCAGTATTTTGCAAGTGCATTTCAAACCTTTTGATCGGATTTTTGCATCACACTCCATCGTCACCAAGTTTAGGTAATTTCCTTCTCGTTTCTCCATGCCAGTTTTGTGGGCTTTCTCTTGCTTGCAACATGATGGTAGGAGGAGTTGGTGATCAAGGAGGAGAGAAGGGAAAAGATCCTTGTGGGCTCTCTCTTGCTTGCAACATGATATAGTAGGAGGAGTTGGGGATCAAGGAGGAGAGAAGGGAAAAGATCTCCAACGTCGCTCGGGCCGTGGAACAAAGTCCACTATGCCTCGTGATGCTCTTTGCCTCTACATCAAGGGGGCCTCAATCTAGGGCGCCCACATCTCGTCCTGTGGCACCTCAACGAGAGAGAATTCAAAGTCCATTTTATCCTCCAAATGGCAAACATATCTACAAAGATTTGATTGTCAAACCTTGGTCATGGAGAGGAAGGTTATTTTGGAAGACTTCGTGGAATGGGGTATTCACAAGAATGTCAAATCTCTTGGATAGGTGAATCTTGTTTCCAGACGTAGTATTGCCTATCCACGGATTGTTCGGCTCTTCTATGCAAATATACAAGTCCTAGTTCAACAGTGTTGAGCTTGAAGTTAGATCAGGTCGTCTCACAGCAATTCTTGGTTTCGTCACCTTACGAATGTGGGGTCAGACCCTCAGGGCAATGTGAGGACAGATGATTCAGACAATGATGAAGAAGAGCAACTGGATCCTCTTCAACAGGTTGGTCTCTTCTATGGAATCAAGTCCTTATGGATAAGGAGCGTACTAGTAAGGATGAGGATGATCCGATGATGATGGTTGGCCATTAGGACCTTTCTATCAAAGCCAAAATACAATATTTTACAGCACATTGCAATGCACAACCCGATCCAACAAAGGACAAATATAACGTGAGAGCAGACAATGCTAAGCTGATCTACTTGTTGGTCACCTGGAGCTGGAAGAAGATTAACATACGCCAATTTCTTGTGAGCAAAATGATATAAATTTTCACGATGAAGAAGCGCAAGAAAAGTATTTTTCATTATCCTATGCAGTCAAAGGCGCGCCAAGCAGGGATACACCGATACTTCGAAACAAGTGACGTACCCATATTGGATACTTCTCGATACTCCGATACGGCCCGATACGGCGGGATACGTATCCGATACGGCTAGGAAGTATCGGAGTTAAAAAAAACAAAAAAGAAAGATCCGATACGTCGGAGATACGGGGCCGATACGCCGGGGATACGGGACCGATACGCGGGGATACGGGACCGATACGTCGGGGATACAGGACCGATACGCGGGGATACGGGACCGATACGTCGGGGATACGGGGCCGATACGCCGGGATATGTATGGATGGTAATATAGTCCAAAATCCAAAAATCTGACCCGAACCCAACTGAAACTCGACCAGAACTTCGGATATGAGTCTAAATTCTATACATGAACATTTGCTTAATGATATCATTTAAATGTTTTGTTTTTTGGATGATGCATGTGACACTAACTTTGTATTTTGTAATGGATGATGAATGTTAGCATTTTGTAATGGACGATGAATATGACACTTGTGTAATGTTGTTAGCGTTATTTTTAGTAATGGATGAATGTAACACTTGCTTTAATTTTTGGTTGTATTGGATGTAAATCATGTAATGAATGATGAGCATGGTCATATTTAATTTTCAAACTATTCACTATTTATATTCTAGCACAAAATATTATACTTAATTATTAATATTATATATATATATATAATTACAAACGTATCCCTGTCGTACCGTGCATCCTAGTTTTTCAAAATTTCACGTATCGCCGTATCCGTATTCTCGTATCCGTATCCCCGTATCCGTATCAGTGCTTCCTAGGTGCCAAGGCTCACAAGGATCCTCAAAGCTAAAGACTGGAGCCTCCCCTAGGGAGCAATCAGGCCCCTTGAAGCATAAGTGCGCCTTCGTGCGCACCTAGCTGCGCCCAGACCAAGCATGCTTAGGGCGCCCGGTTTAAATCCAAGAATTTTTCTTTTCTTTTAGCATTATTTGACTTTTTCCTCCCCACTTCTTTGCTAAAACCCTAAAAGCCCCGTAAACATCTCAAATTGTTTTCTTGCCCAAAAGACCATCCAAAACCCTTGATTTGGTGAAAAAATAAGTTCATCCTGAAATCTAAACTTGATTCAATCCATCTCCAATTTGAGTTCATCCCCAAACACAGTTAGAGTGCTTTCGACAATGTGAGAATGTGAATGCAAAGCTCAAAATACTTTTTTTCCTCGATAGAGCTAGACAAGTTAATTTTATGTTTTGAACATCAATTTCTAATTTTGTAGACTTATTATTGTTAGTACCGAACCTAGATATTTTAGTTCTGCACTCTATCATTATTTGCTGAGAGATTTCAGTTGATGTTATGTTTATGTTATTTGACGATATTTGTCCTCTTTATCAATTTTTATATCGTAGTTTTATCTTGTTTTGCTTAAATACCAAGTATAAAAAATAATTATAAGGTAGAGAGAGGGAGAATGTAGGGGGCTTCTAGACCCTACTTAAAAACCAGAAAAATGTAGTAAAAAGTCAACGATTGTGCCTAGGCGTGCCTAGGCTCGTGTCTAGGCATAAATATTCAAACAAGTTACCAACTGGGTTACCGGTGGCCTGGTTTAGCCTTATAAAATTTATAAAGATACCATTGGTCGAGAGTTCTTACAACTCTGTCACTATGAAAAAACACCATCCTAGTTAATACACTTACCCACTGCATCTATAGGAGTATTTGTTAAGTCTACATACTTAATCTGTCAAAGGTCTAGAATCATGTACAACCTAAAACCTGACAAAATCCTAGGTAAGATATTACGTGATGGATTGAAATAGTTGATGTCGTCATAGTTCAAACCAAGTAGCCACTACATAAATAACGTCATGTACCACACATAATGGAGAAAATCTTAAATGTGTGGATCACAACATTTTTTATGGTGTCGTGATATTTTTAATAGTTAGTTGAAACCAATCAAAAAAGGATCATTAATCCATTTTACATCTCAATCAAGAATGGGCTATGATGTGGTTCTGCTAGCTGGGCTAAAATCTCAATTCTTATGGGAATTTAGGTTTAGGTTCGGCTAAAGCCTGAATCCATCATCTTTAATGATTCCAAGGGATCTCTGCCTTACACTATAAAACTTCTAAGCTAACATTTTGCTAGAACATAGAGTCTTCTTTATAAATTATACCCCTCAGACGATGGATTTGAGTATCATTTATTAGGCCCGTAGTGCTTAGGCTTTGGCATGGACCATGAAATGTAGTGTGCCCATACCTGATGGGGGCATCACACGTATGTCCAAACTTCGACGGAGGAGGACGCATCCAGTGTCCCTTTGGATCAGGCCCACTTGGCCCATTTAAAATTTGGAGGACCGCCCGAATTATCTATAATTATTTTATAGTTTCGGATTAATTATTTGCTTAATTTATGTAGTTTGGTTTAGTTATGTTTAATGGGGTTAGTGGGTACTTATGTGTTAGTGGGTGATTATGTAGTTACGTAGTTATGTGTTAGTGGGTGGTTATGTGGTTATGTAATTATGTAGTTATGTGTTAGTGGATGGTTATATAGTTATGTGTTAGTGGATAGTTATGTGGTTATTTAGTTATTTAGTTATGTGAAGTGAGTTGTTTCAAAGGTTTATAAAAAGTCATGTGTACAGTTGTATTGGGATAGATGGATGAATGAAAATTTATTATTTCCTGTAATGGGAATCCCTGCCCCTTCTCCCCTTTGTTCATTTGTGTGAGAAATGATCGGCTTCTCCTTCCCTTCGTCTATGCGTGAAGCACCTCTCCCACATCTCCTCTCTTTTCGATAGTGAAACCGAACTCCCATTTTCCTCTTCTCTCTTAACAACGGCGATGACGTGACGTCCGGTATCAACATGGTATCAGAGCAGAGCAGGTTTCGGCGAGTTCTATCTCATCGAGCGGTCCTCGCATCACCGTCGCCCGCTCCTTGTTCCCTTGTCGCTGCCCGCCCGTCGTCCCCCCTTGCCGAAGCTCACGTGATCTACACTCAATAGAATCGAGTTCTCCCTACCCCGGGAGAATTGATAGGGACATCACATGCATGTACAGACTTCGACGGAGGAGGATGACGCATCAGATGTCCCTTTAGATCAAATCCACTTGGCCCATTTAAAATTTGGAGGCCTGTTCGAATTATCTATAATTATTTTGTATTTTTCAGTTAATTATTTACTTAATCTTTGTAGTTGGGTTTAGTTATGTTTAATGGGATTAGTGGGTGGTTATGTAGTTATGTGTTAGTGGATAGTTATGTGGTTATTTAGTTATTTAGTTATGTGGTTATAAAAAGTCATGTGTACAATTGTAATGGATGGATGGATGAATGAAAATTTGTTGTTTCCTGTGATGAGAATCCTTGCCCCTTCTCCCCCTTTGTTCATCTGCGTGAGAAATGTTCGGCTTCTCCCTCCATTTAGCTATGCGTGAAGCACCTCTCCCTCATATCTTCTCACTTTTTCGGTGGTGAATCCGAACTCCCCCTCTTCTCTCTCTCAACAACGATGACGACGTGTCGTCCAGCATCAACTTCGCATCAGAGCATATTTCGGCGAGTTCTATCTCGTCGAGCGGTCCTCACATCACCGTCGCCCGCTCCTTGTTCCCTTACCGCTGCCTGCCCGTCGTCCCCCCTTGCCGAAGCTCGCGTGATCTACACTCGACAAGGTCGAGTTCTCCCTACCACAGGAGAATTGATGGGGACATCACACGCATGTATGAACTTCGAGGGAGGAGAATGATGCATCCGGTGTCCCATTGGATCAGGCCCACTTGACCCATTTAAAATTTGGAGGACCGTCCAAATTATCTAAAATTATTTTGTATTTTCGGATTAATTATTTACCTAATTTCTGTAGTTGGGTTTAATTATGTTTAGTGAGGTTAGTGGGTAGTTATGTGTTAGTGGATGATTATGTAGTTACGTAGTTATGTGTTAGTGGGTGGTTATGTAATTATGTGTTAGTAGATGGTTATGTAGTTATGTGCTAGTGGGTAGTTATGTGGTTATTTAATTATTTAGTCATGTGAAGTGGGTTGTTTCAAAGACTTATAAAAAGTCATGTTTACAGTTGTAATGGATGGATGGATGAAAATTTGTTGTTTCCTATGATGGGAATCCCTGCCCCTTCTCCCCATTTGTTCATCTGCATGAGAAACGCTCGGCTTCTCCCTCCCTTCAGTTGTGCGTAACGCACCTCTCCCTCATCTCCTCTCTTTTTCGGTGGTGAATCCGAACTCCCCCTCTCCTCTTCTCTCTCAACAACGATGACGACGTGTCGTCCGGCATCAATACATTTTTTATGCCAACACAAGGCACGCAACAGTAGAAGAAGATGAGCAAAATTGTCTATTGGTACACAATTGCCAAACTAAAATATGCCAAGTTTTTCAACTTTTTGCCATCTAGACTACTTGAATATTCTTTCTAGTGAATAGAAGACATGTTTGGAGATACAAAATTAAATTTTGATATGTTCGTAGAAAAATATGACATCGTAATGTGCTTATACTTATGTTGCTTATCATAAACTTATCAAACATCTCAACTTACATCATAAATGTGCATATACTATAGTTGCTTAATAAATAACAGTATATGATATACACATAGACATCAAGTTAGCTGTAAGCATGGTAACAAACCTAGTGAAGTGGAAGATCTAAGAAAATAAATATGTATGCATCCAAGTCATCCATGGTTGCACATAAAAAGAAAATGTTGAACAATAGTTATCAGTACCTCGAGTGAATACCACATATACTAAAACCAATAGCATTTCCTTCTTATTGTATATTTAATCTATATAACATGGCACGGCGCTTTCGTGCTGACTAGACAAAATGGCACCAAAAGCTGACTAGACAAAAACGAATAATGATCACAGCCGTTCATTCTCTCTCTCTCCCCCCATCTCTCTCTCACCCCGTATTTCTCTCTTCCCAATTTTTTCACTCTCTCTCCATCCGTTTCTCTCTCTCTCTCTCTGTTTCCATCCTTCATTTTCTCTCTCTCTCTCTCTCTCTCTCTCTCTCTCTCTCTCTCTCTCTCTCTCTCTCTCTCTCTCCACGTATGGAAACCATTAAACCCAGGATCATTACAGGGCCGGTCACGCGGTCCCTTTCTTCGTCTTCCTCCCAATCGCACCCCCACCCCCACCCAACCAGGTTCGCCTCTCTCTCTCTCTCTCTCTCTCTCTCTCTCTCTCTATGTGTGTCCCGATCGATCGCACCCCCAACCCCCACCCCTTTCTTCTCCAATCGCTGTCTTAACTAATACCTCTCTCCCTGCAGGTACGCCCCAACTTGACCCCGGCCATCCTTCACCCCTCTCCCTGCAGGTCACCGGACCCCATCAACCCGACACCACATCGGAGATCGCAACCCCACCCCCACCATCGAGAAAGAGAGACGAACCTGACACCAGCGAGGTTCGTCTCTCTCTAATCGGGTTCGTCTCTCTACAACCAGGTTCATCTCTCTTTCTCTCTCTATATCTCTCCCTCTCTCTATCTGCTCTCTCTCTCTCTCTGTCTTTAAACCGTCGGCTTCTTCGTCTTCCTCCCAATCGCAACCCCACCCCCACCCCACCCCACCCAACCATCTCTCTCTCTCTCTCTCTCTCTCTCTCTCTCTCTCTCTCTCCTGATCGATCGCATCCCCAACCCCCCACCCCTTTCTTCTCCAATCGCCAGTTTTCACTAATCCCTCTCTCCCTGCGGGTACCCCCCAACCCGACCCCGGCCATCCTTCACCCCTCTCCCTGCAGGTACCCCCCAACCCGACCCCGACCATCCTTCACCCCTCTCCCTACAGGTACCCCCCAACCCGACCCCGGCCATCCTTCACCCCTCTCCCTGTAGGTCACCGGACCCCATCAGCCCGACCCCACATTGGAGATCGCAACCCCGCCCCCACCCTAAGAGGTTCGTCTCTCTCGCACCGGGTTCATCTCTCTGCAACCAGGTTCGTCTCTCTTTCACTCTCTATCTCTCTTTCTCTCTCTATATCTCTCCCGCTCTATCTGCTCTCTTTCTCTGTCTCTATCTTTCTGTTTCTCTCTATCTGCTCTCTCAATCTCTCTGTTTTTATCTCTTTCTCACTCTATCTCTTTCTGTTTTTCTCTTTTTAAAAAAAAAAAAACCCCCCGATCCCCGAACCTCTCTCTCTCTCTCTCAACCCGACCCCACCCAGAACCCTCTCCCCCCAGGTTCTCTCTGTCTGTCTACTTATCTATCTGCTCTCTTTGTTTCTATCTATTCTCTCTCTCTATCTGTTTTTCTCTCTTTCTCTCTCTATCTCTCTATCTCTATGTTTTGGTCTTTCTTTTATTAATCAGGTTCTCTCTCTCTCTCTCTCACTCAACCCGACCCCATCCCCACCCTGAACCCTCTCCCCCTGGGCCTTCGTCTCTCTCTCTCTCTCTCTCTCTCTCTCTCAACCCGACCCCATGCCCACCCCGAACCCTCTCCCCCCAGGCCTTCTTCTCTCTCACTCTCTCTCTTTAAGTCTATTTCTCTTTCTCTCTATCTCTCTGTTTTTCTCTCTTTCTGTCTCTCTATCTCTCTGTTTTTTTTTTAAATCCCCGATTCCCCAACCCTCACCCCAGGTTCTCTCTCTCTCTCTCTCTCTCTCTCTCTCTCTCTCTCTCTCTCTCTCTCTCTCTCTCTCTCTCTCTCCTTCCGGCTCTCTCTCTCTATCACGCCGACTCTCTATATCTCTCCTCCTTCTCTCTCCTCATCCCACCATCTCTCTATCTTACTTTGTTTTTTTTTTTTTTCACACGCCTGCCCCCCCCCTTTCTCTCTCTTTCTCTCTTTAATAATGGGTTCGAGTAGTTTTGTGCTGGTTTTGGAATCATATTTTTATTTTATATTCTTTTCCTTTGAAAAAAAATTATTTAGGTATTGATTGGATGATTCATGGTTTTTTTTCAAACCCAGAAATTTTCAAAATCCCAACAATAGTAATTCTCTTGGTTCCATCAAGGTGGACATGTCTCTCTCTAATAATGGGTTTGGAGTAGTTTTGTGTTGGATTTAGATTCATGTTTTTATTTTGTATGCTTTTTCTTTGAAAATTTTTTTTCTATTTTTTTGCATGTTTTCATGGACTCGACATGGATGACAAAATGCTCCTGACCAACTCTAAATGTGCCCGTGAACATGAGCACACGAGCAAGTGACGGACGAGCAAACGGGCAGGTGAGCAGACGTCGGGCGAGCGACGAGCGGGTGGGTGAGTAGGCGATGGGCGAGCGAGCATATTTTGTTGTCATTATCGATATAACTAAGAAGTTGTTCCTTGTAAGTCTTCTATTCATCTCAAAAAAAATATTTTTTTTTCTTTGTTTTTATTTCATTGTTGTTATCGATTGAGCAACGGTCAAGCGAGCGACGGGAGGCCTTTAGCGGGCAAGTGACGAGCAATGGGCAAGCGAGCAAGACGGGTGAGTAAACGATAAGCGAGCGGATGAACGAATTTAGTCTGTGCCGATCGACGGAGGCAGTCAAGAATCCGGCATCGCCCAATGTTTTGTCAATAAAGGTTGACGTTGTAGTGCTCTGCGACGGATGCATTGGGTGGGTTGGGTCGGGTAGGGTTGGTCGCACCGAAGGCGCCCGCTTCATGCCAGGGTGAAGTGCCTCTATTAGTGTCGTGAACGACAATGCTCATGTTCTAAGTTCTAACATGGATCTTATTTTGAGATTTTTTTCAATGACACCATATTGTAAAATCAAAATTTTGACGATCCAATAAGGATATTAGCGTATCCTATTGCATTCATCATTATGGCCATTGATACTGTGATATATCTTTATCCAAGTTTTAACCATCCAATAGATATATTAGCGTATCTCTCTCTCTCTTTCCCCGCAGCTCTCTCTCTCTCTCCTCGGTGGTACAAAAACGTTGTTATAACCATGATATCATCTTAGCTGGCATGACGAATCAATCAGAAAAGCTGGAGTCAATACCTCTCTTCACAATAGTCGTTTAAATCAGAGAAGCCGACGGGTACAGTTTGGGTTGAGTGCGATGCATCTGTCACAGTGGCTGCCATCGTGTGGCTATGATGCACCCCGAGAGATGCTCAAGCGTTTGTTATTGATCCGTGATGACAACTAAGTGATATCATGGTTATATGAAAAATTGGGAATCCAAATCTTTTGCTGCATTTTTCTTCCCCATCGTGTGCCCCCGAAGTCTTAGTCGTCTGTTGCACCAAGACCCGATCGGTGCATTGCACTCATCCCAACCGGTAGGCAAAAGGATACAGTAATTAGGTACGACCTGTAGTATATGTCGGGAGGCCAATCACATCTGTTTCTTTGCCTGTCGTTCGGACTGAGTGCGATGCACGGGTCGGGTATAGGTGCAACGGATGGCTGTGACTTGGGGGGGCAGACGATGGGATAGATAAATGGGGCAGAAGATTTGGGTTCGGGGGTTGGGAGAGGGGGTGGGGGTGGGGCGGTGGTTGCTCGCTTCAGGCCAATCAGGGGGTGTCTTGCCGCCGAAGGCGGCCCATTGCATTGCCGACAGGTGTTTTGCCGCCGAAGGCGGCCCGCTGCAGTGCCGACAGGCACGGGCATGCACTAGTTAAATAATAACTCAAGTTATTATTAATGGGTTAAAGTGTTAAACATACTCAAGTAGTATAGTGTACATGCTTAAGGCAAGTTATCATCTTAGGCTAGTGAGCTAGCTTCAATAGCATTATTGGCCTTAAAATAAAGATGTCAATTTTTTATTTACAACAAATGTGCCCAAATATTTTTTGCATTAAACTTTCGAGAAATTATTTAGATGGCCCTTATTTGCAAAGACTAAAATTTAATTGCAGTGATTTGTCTCGCCTTGGTGGTTTCTCTATCTCTCGCTCTGGCGGTGAGTTCATCTAGAGTTGTTTGAGACTAATTATCACAGGGTAGGTTTAGAACCCTAGTCTATCTTGTTCCCATGCACTTATAGGCGATCGCCACGATTCACTTACCGGAAGGTCCATCTAAAAAAATGTCTATAGCTAAGAACCCTCTATTTCTAAAATCTTTATCTTTTAGAATTCATATTGAAATACTTTCGAAGAATCCTAGAAATATTATAAGACTATAGAGATAAAGAAAAAAAGTCTAAAATATATTATATCTAATTAATTTCCATAAAGGCAATACAACCAAGAACCTTTTGGAGAATAGATAGTATGTCTTTCAAAGGCTAGTGCCCACTTACCAAAGACTTTCGCACAATACATTTTGTATCGAGCAGCACTTTGACCGACATATACCAATAGTTTGATACATGTGATACATAACAACGCAGTCCAGACCCATGTATTGTGCTGGATTGCCGGTGGCATGACACATATTGTACAGCACTATACAGTACCCATCGGGAATAAGTACAAGCCTCAAAATGTAGCAGAGGCTACAAGGTCTATGTTCGACCTCAAGGTTTATCTCAGATCAGCTGGAATAAGGGTTCAAATATATGTATACAAACAGCCAAAAAAATAAAAGGAGATAGGATGAAAAAGCCATATTTGTTAGTGGACTTTTCTTACATATGAAAAAACTAGGTTACCTCTCAAAGAGGCAATCTCTTTGAACAAAAAGTTTATTAGAGAAATATAATGCATTAATCCTTTCAATTGAGGTAAACCATGCACTTAAGTGCAACAAGGTCTCATTCAACACTATCACCTTGCCTAGTTGATGAACCAAAACAAATATTTGATCAAACTCGAATGTAACCCCAACAATATTTGGTCTAACAATCTGACTACCTATATCAGTAAATTATGTTCATTCATCACTCTGGATGTAAAATGATTCCATGAACCGCATAACCTGTACCCCAAGTCATAACCAATTATGCGTGTTTCTGAATTTTTATGATTTCTAGATACACTAATAACTAAGTTTTTCCCTATCCCATCAACTCCAATTTTAGTAGGTGAAGCAAAGTTATAAATAGTTTATACTATAAACTACCGACAGAAGCAAACTTATAACACATTATCTTCTTCCATAAGATGGTTTCTCTGGAAGGAGACTTTTTTGCCATTTTTCATGCCATTCTCACTTTAGCACCAATAAGCACACCCCACGGTCGACGCTACTTTATAAGGCCTATTCTCTCTCAAAAAAAGGAAAGGTAAGGTACAATCAGAGGTAGAACATATGTTAATAACCGTTTATCGAAAAGCTATATAAGACTATTAGATGACCATACCAAAAGATAAGGATATTGCAGGTAAACTAGTAATTACAGCCTAAAATGGCAGGCAATTACATGTCAAAACTTTGATAAACAATAGATGCTTAAGGTAGTGGTGAATGTAGAGATCAATAACTTACGCTTATGGTATTTTGTGTGCTGGTATCTGTCTTCCACAGCAAATTGACATGTACAATTCAAAAACATACACCAATAAGATAATTCATCAGAAAATGGCAATCGATGCAAATGAATAAAACAAAATTAAAAAAATACAGCTGCCATAATCGGAAGATTACACAGTTAAACTATACATGATAAAGTGAAGCAAAGAAAACCAGATTATTCGGACTGTAAAACACAAAACACGAAGACAATGGGCAACATAAAATTAAAATACTGAAGAATTGTTGACTTCGTAAATTTCAGAGAACTTGGAGTGGATAAGAACTGCTAAAGTAGAATACATAAAGCCAACCCAGATAATGCTTACACTTCGATATTAGTTTTATGTTACACCTTAAGTAGGAATATACTAATATTTGAGGACTGTTGATACATCATCAGTATACAGAAAGTGGAAAATGAGGCTAGAGATGGAGAGAAACAATCAGAAGCATAGAGAATATAAAGATAGGTTAAACAGTCAAGATACTAGAAGTGATGCCACACTGCCAGAAGTGATTTTTTTGACAATGTGACAATAGTAATCTATTCAAAGGAGAAGACCTAAAAAATCCACTAAAGAACTACCATTAAAGAAAATATCTTGACTATTAGATTGTATGATAACAGAGACAAATGACTACATTGCCATATATGTCAACTTGTCAAGTGTCAACCTCTTTTCTAGCTCTTTGTGTTATTGATGTACTAAATCAGCAAAGCATGAATGAGTTATCAATGTATGTCACCTCTTACGGTCTTATCTGGCTTGTCTAAGCCATTGATGTAATACAAAGTCATTTAGATCTAATCAACAGCAGATACAAGCAACATTGGACATTTATGTCCACCTATGCATTAAGGTATTCAACAAGAAAATAACGTACACGAATAACCTAGTTCAAACCATTATAAAGGAAATATGGATAATGAGAAACATAGAACATTTTTTTGTATATAATAACCATCAAAGCATAGCAAGAGCTTCACCTTCATGGATAGGCCATAGAAGTGAACGGAACAGGAACTACAAAGGCGTGGAGTGACCGACCTCTCTACCGCTATGGCTGAGGCAGAGTGATTGGTAAAGAGTTTTTGAGGCCTGACTCTAACAAACTCAAATCCAGCAAAGGTAAACAGGTCAAGGAACAAAAAATCGACTTCGACCAATAAATCGACACTCCAGGATATGGAAATATTGTGTGAAAATATTTCAACAATGTCGAAATAATGCAGTTTTATAGAAATGGTGGAAATATTGGTTTTTCGATGCAATTTTTTAGTAAAACTCTGGTTAGTCATAAATCAAACATAGATACACGTGTTAAAACACTCAGATAATTTTTCTACCCTATCTAGAGGTGTAGAGTTTCACATAGCATGTATGCTATGTATTTGAGCATGTGAGTCTTCTATGTTCTTGTGCAATCTCTGTCTGGTCAGGTTTTCATCTATGCTTTCCAAATGTTTTTTTAATCTTTTGTAGATAAAAATGTTTTCAAAATAAAGATTAGTTGGTTGTTAAAATAATGCTTCAAACAATTTCAAAAACAGACTCAAAAAAAGAAAGTTATGCAAGTTTGAAATCATACAAAATTTTTGTTGAAATGCAAAGCACAGTTTTTTTTACTAAATATGGAAAAAAGAGTTTTTATATAAGAAAGTTTTTATTCATTCAAAATTTTCTTTGCGGACCATGGTTTTCTAGATGCGCTTATAGTTATACATCTTGTGCAATTTTTTGAGCTAAAAAGGAGTTGATTTAACCATTTTTCTCAACATGTGGATTTTATGAAAGCCCTTAAAAACTGTTTTTTCCAACTAAAACTGAAAATATACATTTAAATAAAACGACATTTACTTAAATGTTTTATATGTAAATAAGGTGCTGTGAAACAAACCAAACACTTCAAAGGTTCCTGGACCCAAGCCCTTTATATAACCAGTTAATCTTGAAATTTCGGCGACATTTCGATGAAATTTCGCGAAATTCATCAATATTTCACCAAAATTTTAGCAAACTTTTTGTGTGTTAGTGATTTCCAAAATTTCGTGAAGCAAATCCTTATTGAACCCTCTCGTTATTAATATTTTTTTATTATATAAAGTTGTGGGACCTATATTTATATGACCAATGAATGCATGCCACCTACCCCCATATGCCAAAGCGCATGTAGAATGGGAGTTCAGATCTCCTCCGTCGGCGAAAGGTGAGCCCACCGGCTCACATCACAGCCGCACGCGATCGCTGGAGTGCGATTCACATTGGGAAAACATACCATGCTTTTCCACATTTCTCATTGTACAAAATAGTTTCCCACAAAAGCCCAAATGCCAAAAGACACGGGAACGGGAAGCTCATCCAAGCTTTTGAGATGTGTCGGATTTATCTATGAACTATGGTCCCCTTTCTCTAAGGTTCTCTTCCTTCTTTTTTTTTTCAGTTTTCAACACTTAACCCAATTTTTTGCAAGATACTTGTTGACATCATCATAGCTTGGTAGTTTGACATTGCTTCATATCTTGCCCCCCCCCCCAGCAAGAAAATCTTGGCTCCTCCACAGCATGCTGCACGTGGTGGCATCAGTGTCCCAACACTTAGAAAGTTTCCAAGTGTTGTAGAGCCTCTGGACCAGTCTGGACAGTGTGCCCAAGTGGTTCGGACAGTCGTTCAAACCTCTAAGGCCTTAGTTCGAATTGATCTTACTTGTCAGGACAAAAAAGATCAGAGTGCCAGAGGGCGGGCTATTCGATTAGAATTCCAATCCAAGTGAAATGGAGGTTGGTTTCCCTATTTCACATTACCTGGGAATCTGAGTTCAATTCAAACCAAAAGTGTACTACTAATGAAAATCCTACATAGACTAAAATGGTGAATCAGCATACTTATAGTTATGGTATAGGAGTCCAAAATAAGAGTGTCTCTATTTATCCCAAACTTGTGAAGACTTTGATGGATGATGACCCTACATCTCTGACGAGGTGAGCTTCAAGGCCTCGTGGACTGCTCTTTTTTTATCACTTCTTCCTATATTGGTGTATCTTGCATCAAACGGCCTTCAGACCATTGATCCCATCGTTCCCTATGAACTCCATGAAACAATCACACAAAAATCTAGAATGTACTAGAAAGTCAAACTAACCCATTGTATGTACTATTACTTATACATTGTAAGTTCTCATTGAGCCTAATTTCAGCCAAAACGTCATGCTTCTTCAGTAGTTGTTACAAGTAAGAACTGTATCAGTGACAACAAACTACAAAAAACATCCATCATTAAAGCAAAGGGAAGTGTCTATGGACCTTGAAGAAAGCTCATGAAATAAGCTAAATATACTAATTATTTTTCACCATTGATAGAATATATGTAACAAAAAATTCAATGAGGAATGACAACGGATACATGTTTATTGTGAGTAAAAACATTTATCTGAACCACTTATTCGTTCATGAACCTGAATCAATAGACACCTAAAATATAATAATGAATTTGTCGATAAAAAAAAGGAAAGATACATACACAACTTTTGGTGAGGTGCAAAGATGAAGCATTTGCCAGAACGTATACTCTATGTCCATTTGTTGCCACTACAATAAATGATAATATAACCCACATGAGCCTATGGTGGTCTAGTAAGAATATGAATAATTGAACTTTATGGAAAAGGAAAACGTAAAAATTATTCAATATGAGAAACTTGTTTCCACATTCTGTTTCAAAATATTGGCGAGAAAACAATAATCGAAGTCCAGCATAGCCACTCAGGAACCAGAGCAGCAGCTTAACAGAACTTCCAATTGGTGGCCAAACAAACAAAACATGAGTAACATACATAAACAGTAAAATATCTACAAATGCAAAAGGCACGCCAGCACTACCTACTATCACAAAGGCAACTCGGACATCATAATATTTGCCGAAGGAAACTGTAAAATACAAAGCACCAATAATATAAAAGAAAATAACAATAATAATAAATTGTACCATAACAATTAGATGCTATTAAGTAATAACCATTAAAAACTGAAATGAAAATCTTGTCATGTCTTGCAAAATATACGCAATCTTCTAAAAAAGACTTTACACAAAGTGACTTGATTGAACATAAATAAATTACCTATTGGTAATGGCTATTGTGGTGTACTAATTTTAAGATTTTTAACATGCCACTACCTAGGGAGCAATCGCACAAAGGTGAGTATGGCTATGTTTCACTAAAGGAGCAAGTAGTGCAAGTCTTTAGGTAATAGTGATTGGTCACATGGTTGAAGAAGCATCTTGCTGTTGGGTAGGTCCATAGCTGCTGCACAATGCTGATGACAAAGCAGATAGGGATATTAGAAAGGCCAATATAGAGGAGAGCAATGTATCATAGCATTCATTGCTGACTACAATGATAAAGAGAAGGCAGATGAGAGAATGGCATTAACATTAAACACAATGGAGGATATGAAGATTAAACACCAATAAAACAAGATGAAAGAATCAACATGTGAAATTAAAAGAGAACAGAGAAAACATAAAGGGTATGAGATGTGAAAATAATCACGATTATAGAATAGAGAGATTATAACATTAGCGAGATTAGAGAGATAACGAAGAAAAAATGAAAAAAAGTCCAAGGGGAAACATGCATCAGAGAAACGGAGAATGAAATAGAGTAAAAGTATATGAACATATTAGGAAAAACAGAGAATGCGTGGATAGAGAGAAGAATCATATAAAGAGAAGGAGGATAGGCTAAAATATTAAGTAAAAAAAAATACACATATTGATGGTTGTGGGAGGCCGATCTTGCCGACTCTTTCCTCCTTTGTTTTCTCTATGAAGCCTGAAACCAAGAGGGAGGTTTTATTTTGGGACAAAGGGGAGGGCAAGCCATATAACCCCAGAATTAATACTTCAATTTGCATCAAAATCCACAAAAGGGAGATAAAACAGGTGAATTCTATCAACCTAACCTCCTGAAGAAGCGATGCAAGAATTCCCACAGCTTGTGATTCAGCACCTCAAAATCCACTGAAATCTGTTGAAGTCTGCCGAAGTCAGACGAGGTCTGGCGAAGTGTGGCTTATCTCAGCACTAAAGTGCAAGATATTTATAGCCTCAGACCTACCAAAATCAGTCCATAAGTTTTCTGAAATTGTGGACTGGTTACGATCGAAATTTTTGAAATGCCCACGAAATGACATCTCATCAAAAAATTCAACGAAACCAGTCCATGTTTTTTTTTAAAACGCCCGATTTCGATGGGTCCCCCCAGCTTTCAGCCAAAAATTCGTCGGAATTCATCAAAATTAACCCGAAATGATGAAATTGGAGCGAAATTATGAAGTCCTTGGTTTCAACCCTACCTTTTGTTTCAGTCCCAGCCAAAACCGAAATATTTCGTCAAAATTTTGATATTTCGATCGAAATTTAAAACCATGAATCCGAGGGAACCTACCACATAACTTCCAAGAAGCCATGGATGGCTCTCAAAATGTGTGGCTCCTCTGTGGAGGAAAGATCAGAGAGTGACGCAGAAGGAGGAAGAGAAAGAAGCGTCTTGTCTTCAGTGATGGGAGGTCCCACCACCACAAGCAAGGATGAATGCTCATGAGAGCGGGACAGATCACCTCATGATGTTTCCCTGCGTCTAATCACCTTCACAGCAGTGTCTATCATGGATATAGCGTTCAGCGGGCGTTCGATGGTCTTCAAGTGGTTTCTCGAAAATGTGTGATTCATGATCCGATCATTGTAAGTACTAATTTAATTATTCATTATGTTTTGATTTTGGTTTTTATTCATCAAAATGCTTTGGGAATAAAACCTTGGGTAGTTGGATTTATTGTGTTAATTAAATTTTTTGTTTCCTCTATGGTACCAATTGAGATCGAGTAAATGAGGTTCCCAGTACTTCCCACAACCATCGGTTACTAAAGAGCACAGCTCTAATTTAGAAGCCACCATAGAAGCTGGCAAGAATCTTCTGGATGACTATTAACCTGACGTCAACCCTTTAATATTAGTGTAAAAAAATTGACAAGGAAGCATAGCAAGTCAGGGGCATGCCAAAAAATCTAGGGCAAGTAGCAAATAGGGAGAGACTAGTGAAGTTTTTGGCTACTTAAATTCTAAGGTTTTAAGTTTGTGCAAAAACTATGTAGGATAGGTGCTGGCCAAAATCGAGTTAGCAACATACTAAAACCAAGATCCATAGTCAAATATGGCAGGGTTATGTCGGTTTTGGTTTTCGATAGAGAGCCAAATGCTTCAGTGGTTATGGCAAAAAAACAATTGAAACCTTTCTCTTTTGTAACGGGGGGTTGGATATGGTAGATATTTTGGTAATTTGATTCACTAGCTTTTATTTTCAAGATATTTAAGTAGATATCTGTTGTTACATTTTAAATTGCCCCTCCTTTAAAGCCTCTAGTAGTAGTCATGATCCCAAATTCCTTAATATGAAGATCCCTATATAAGGTAAGAAGTTAGAACACAAATAAATATCTTCCCAACATCACATCAGAGGATTCTCAAAAAAAAATTCACATCATCAGAACTGCAAGTGTTATTTTTCATCTTCTTTTCCAAAGTAAAAAAAAAAAAAACAATTTTGTATAACCTTTGTCCATTTACCTGAAGAAAGAGGTTGTCTTTCAAGAAATTAGCAATACATCAAATGTTTGAATTCCAATGGTTAAGAGGTCCTCTTTCTTTGAGATTTCTTAAGGAAACACAAATTATACTATTGTAAACCCTTCCATACTATATTTATTAAGGAAACACCAATTTCTTTGAGATTTCTTAAGGAAACATAAATAGTAAAAGAAACCAATTTTGCTATTGAGATCCAGAGAACATCATACCGAATTCCTCGGGAGCTGCTAACCGAGTAATGGGGCTAATGGGGTAGTTAGAACTTGAATTTCAAAAGGTTTTCGCAAATTTTATCGAACTACAAACTTAGTTTTTCATGTCCTACCGAACCATACGATTCAGAAGTGTCCAGCCGCCAAGGATTGACGAAGCGGCACGGATTATGGCAATCTAATGATCAGAAGCAGCGCTGAACATCATACCCAGATTCGATCAGTGCATGCAATTCCTGGAGAAGCAACCAAATCGGAGAGAGAGAGAGGAGGAGGAGGACCTTGATTATTCTGCGGAGATACTGGGGGAACATGGGAGAGGGGCGCGCGTTGGAGGGCGAGCGCCCTCTGGACACGGTCGGCAGCATCGGCCCTCTTCTTCCCCTCGATAGAAGCGTCGACACCTCCGAGATCTGACCAGCTTTCTGCAAATCGCCGGCGAGATATGTACCGTTTACAGATCGATCAGACTAAATGGGAGGTTCTGTCAAAAAAAAAAAAGGGGACTTAGCGATAAGTCCCTGGCAAAAGAACTGACTTGCAATAAATCCTCCTGCAAGTCACTTATTACATTAGGTCAATATGTCTTGGCCGAAGTACATTAAAGCTATATTTTTTACCATCAATTGAACACGAATAATTTTTTATATAAAAAATAATTAAAATCACTCTAGATCGTCAATTTAAAGGCACAAAATAATTTTATTTATATATATATATATATATATATATATATATATATATATATATATATATATATATTCAGTCAACTCAACAAAAAGTTACTTTTTTTTTACCAAATTGTTACTCTTTATGTACAAGATAGAATCAACTTGGTTTTGCATACTTCATATATTTATTATCTCAAAAAAAAAAAAAAAACATATTGTGACCAAATGAGCAAAATACCAATTAATAATAGTTACTTTTTTTTACCAAATAATTACTCTCCTATGTGCGAGATAGAATCAACTTTGTTTAATACAGTTAGATGCATTTTTTTTTGCCACAACAAAGACCATATTGTGATCAAATGTATATAAATATTATTCATAATATGCTATAATCAATCTACAATTAAGGCATTTTACCATATCAAATCGATACTCTTTATTACTGGATTATTACTCTATAACAATTGTTACTCTTTGCAACAGGTTAATCAGATTGTTGCGCTTTATATATATGGGTAAAATTATCATTTAAAAAATTATGTTATTACATGTGCACGGCAGAAGGAGCTGCGCTAGCCAAAGTCCAACCACAGGGGCTTAACATTAAGTTCAAACTTTACATATCATTAAGTTAAACATAAACCTTTTTAAGGACCTAACACCAATAAGCCCCAACTTAGTGATAGGTCCCTGACAAAAGAACCTACTTGCAATAAGTCCATGTGCAAATTCTATATTGCATTAAGTCCCTCCAAAAAGAAGAAACAGGAAACAATACCTAGTCGAAATTCATCAGATTTATTTTTTTTTGCCATTAAGTGAAACCGAACGCTTTCTTGCACAAAAAATATTTGAAACCATTCTAAATCATCAATTTAAAATCACAAAATAATATGAATTTTTTTTCTATATATTTTCATTCAAAAAAAAATTATTTTGTCAATCGGACAAATAGTTATTCTTTTTTACCGAATTGTTACTCTTATGTGCGAGATATAATCGGATTGGTTTTGCATAGGTAAATGCAATTTTTGTCGCCAAAAAAAAATCAATTTGTCATCAAATGTGCATAAATTCTATTTAACAAATAGTTACTCTTTTTTACTGAATTGTTACTCTTCTATTTGCGAGATAAAATCGACTTTGTCTAACACAATTAGATGCATCTCTTGTCACAAAAGAGTCAATATATTGATTAAACATATATTAATATTTTTGTGTAATAAACTAATGTATATTTTTTTTTTGTACTTATAAGCTAATAAGCTAATGTATGTTACCATATTAAATTATTATTTTTTGCAACCAGATTGTTACTCTTTACCAATTGTTACACTGTGCTACAGGTAATCGGATTGTTACACTTTATATGTACGGATAAAATTATCATTGAAACAATTCCGTTATTACCAGCACGTGACAAAGGAAGCTTGCGCTCACCAAAATCCAACCACCATGACTTCACGTTAACAACAAACTTTGCATGTCCTTAACATTAAATGATAAACTTTATAAGGATCTAACAACAAATTCCCCTCCAAAAAATAGGATCTGTCTATCTGCACTCATGCTTTAGTATTGGTGTCAGAGTCCGTCTATCCGCACTCGGGGCTTTAGTATTGGTGCCAAAATAGTCTCAGCACCCAACCCATTTTGTGGTTTTGGTAATAACAGCCTCTAAAACTTGAAAATACCCACTTCTCTAACCTCCAGCCCTTGTCGCCCAGTCGCAACTCACCACTCCGCTGCATCCCACCACCCCGCTAGCTGCAGCGCGTCATCCCTGCACCCCTCTTCTGATGTCGTCCAAGCCCCTTTGCTGCCCTCCATCCTCCTCCCTCTTCCCTCCCCCTCCTTCTTCTTCCTCCTCCTCCCTCTATCTTCTCCGTTGAAACATTAAACCACTGAATATGACTTTAATGTTTAAGTTCGAGGTGCCCTTAGCATAGTAAAACGGGATTTGTTTATTTTCCCATGAGAAGGCTGATGTGTTGTACTTTTTCTTTCGCGAAACAAGTCGTATATGGCCTACTCCAATTGCCACTCCTCTAGAGAAGTGCATCCATTGCAACCGGGGCCTCCTATATCTCCTCCTTTTTACTCTTTCTTTTTCTATGTTTGGATTGATTTTTAATCTATAAAAAGATAATGAAAACCCTAGGAGAAGATTGACGAAAAGATTGAAAAGTTTTGTCTTGATCGTGAGATCGTGAAGGTGCGTCCTTCGTTTGTCATCATCTTCCTCATGGAATTCCTTTGGTTTCCTATCTTTTTCTTCTGATCCATGTTATTTCCTTCACATCTTCAATCCGCTATAGGTATCATTGGCATCTCTTTTTCGTTACCCTAGTTTATTTCGCAACCATTACTCGATCTTTCCTTGGCACTTGGCTTAGATACTTCATTTAGGTTTTTCCTTTTTCTATGCATGCTTATTTTCATTGCTGAATTTAGTTACTTATTGTGGGTATCGAAATTAGCCTGCAAATTAAACCGAACCCGCATGCAAACTCAACCCACACACAACGGCATGCATGCAAACACGGCCCGCACATGAACCTCGGCCCATGCACGACCTTTGGCCCATGCACAATGACCCACAAAAGAAATGGACCAGACTCGACTCAAATAAAACCGAGTGGGCCTACCACCCGAAGCCAAAAGGAGGCCGAATGGGCCCATCCTAATTGGGACCCACCAGCCCCTTTTTGTCGAAAATCATGCCCCTCCCCCTTGGGGAGGTATGGCCGGCCATAGAGGAAAGGAAAGAAAGAAAAAAACAGAAAGAAGAAAGGAAAGGAAAGAAAAGAAGAAGAAAAAAAAACCACCTTTGTGGGGGGAGGTAGCTAGGACGTCTACGCAATCGTGGATCCATATCGATCCCTCAATCTGACGAACCAAATTCAAAGTCGTGTTGCCATCGATTTGAATGTGCAAAGATGGCTTATATCTCAAAAGACTGAGCCATATCTTGCCCATAATCGCCGCTACAAAAAAGGAAGGGAATAAATATTGTTTTTCCCCAAAAAAGAAAGATAAACCCCAACGGTTATGGAGAGAGATATCCAAGGGATTCAAAAATCACAGTCATATCCCTCCCATCCTCCCCCCTTCACCTATAAATAGAAGGATGGGGGGATGGCTTCAAGGGTCGAAAGGTGGAAAGCTAGAGACGTGAAGGCTCTGCAAAAGGAAGAGGCGCCAACGCTCGACGACCCAAGACTTCACGAGGCACGGGCAAGCGCATCCCGAGGGAATGGCTTAGCCCACAAAGTCCTCATTAACGTGAAGACCTTGCACACAAAAAAAAAAAACTTGGATGTTAACTGTTTGCTTAGCATGAGATGCCTAGACAAGTGGGAGTTGGTGGGTTAGGCCCGTGCCACTAACAGGGACGTAACCTTGGGTCCTATGACCCAGCGTTCCTACATGGTGGTTTTTGGAAGAATATTAATAATTATTTAAAGAGGGATCATTAATGACATAGTAATTATATATACCTTAAATGAGTAATGCGTTGTCTTTCCTGTAATAGGGTATCGAAGCCTTTTAACCCTTGGCAGCTATCTTCAAGGATAACAAACTGACCAGGCGCAATTATATAGACTAGAAGCGAACCTCCATATAGTGTTGACAGTACATGAATATGTGTATATCCTCACCACTGACCAACCCTCTAAACTCACAAATGAATCTACCCCGGCAGATATGGATGCCTATAACAAGTGGGCAAAAGATAATGAGATGACAAAATACGACATTCTAGTATCTAGGTCAAACATGCTTCAACACCAGCATCAGCTTATGCCCACTACTAAGGTTATGATGAGTTATCTCAAGGAAATGTTCGAAGAACATAGCCGTGCCACAAGGCATGTGGCTATGCGCAACCTGATGAACTCTGGGATGGCTGAGGGAACCTCAATTCGTGAACATATCTAAAGATTATTGGCTATCTGAACGAGTTGGAGGTTCTAGGGATGGGGAAACCCAGTTAAACATGGTCCTTCAGACCTTGCCAGATAGCTTCAATAAGTTCAAGCTCAACTATAATATGAATAAATATAAGATGAGGTTGTCTGAATTGATAAACAGTCTATTAGTGGTTGAGGAGATAGTTAACTCCCAATCTAGCATTCAGATGGCTAAAAGGGGCTCTCTAAAAGGTAAGCCGAAAGGCGGTTACCAAAAGAAGAAGCTCAAAGCTAAGCACTTATGAGGCAGGATCCATATCTAGGGTAGTGAAGCCCAAGGATACAGAGAAGGCTGGCAAGCCTAAAGGCAAGTGCTTCAACTGCGGTAATACCAGACATTAAAAGCAGAACTACATGGTGTATCTGAATAAGAAAACATCAGGTATAATCTTGCATTCCTAAACACAATTGTTGATTCGATCTGCTGTACTCCTGGTTGCATATTGGGGATGCACTTACTATATTGGATTGTAGGGGTGCAGGGGTTCCAGGAAACTAGATGGAGGAACGAGGATTGGGATATGCAGCTGAGAATAAAGTCAGGGAGCACCAGCTTTAGTAGGAGTAGATCGGATGCATTAGCCTTTTCTATCTGTTTTGCTTTCAGTTATTACTATGTTATGTCGAAAATCAGTTTATTTTAATAAAATATTTGATGCATTCTCATTGCTATGACTATCTACTATGCATTTGTCTTCAACTAGATAGAACTGTTATTGGCTAACCATGAGCTAAGTTAACCCTAACCCAATAACCTCAGAAAATTATAGTTATAGAGACACTAGAAGAATTTGATATAAACTTAAGCCATAAGGTCGTAACCTATTGTGGGAACCTCTTAGTAGTGGGAGCATGACCGAATACGAAAATACTCCTTCTAGGACTATAAGGGAAATGGCTCATACATAGGGACTGTATAGGTTCAATGAACAAATATTGAGATCCCATATCAATTTGAATCATTTAAGCACACGAGTAGGATATGAAAGGAATGGTAGATAAGTTAATCATATAGAACTAATTATATAGAATAGTTTGCTTTTAAAGGACTTGCTAGCCATACCCTAGGAATCGAAAGCCTTAAGTTGGATCCCAGATTAGAGGTAATGATATAATATTTGTGATAATTGGATTTGGAACTAGTAAGGTTGATAAGCTAGCATGAGCGGTTCCTCGTAGGAGGGGGTTCGTGTTGGCTATGGCTCAAGCACTAGACCAAGTATCTGTTTGGCAACAAGCTTAATCAGCAGAAGTCAGACTTAACCTTGTAGCAGAGAGAACGATAGTGGGAGTGTTGGTCTAAACTAATTAGCTCACGGATCCCAGATGGATCACACATATTGGGAAACTAGTGGGATATGTGAGCTAGGTGCTTGCCTAATACAAGTGTACAGATGCTCTATAGTCTCATAACGAAAGTCTATAGATGAGACACAACACGTACTAGTAGAAGCAAAATATAGGATTGGCCTTTGGACAAGTGGGATATTGTTGGGATTGGTGTGTTCTACATGCCAATTCCAGCAATGACAACATTTGATTAGGATCACTTCACTAAAACTCACACACCATTGTGTATGAGATACATAAATCCATTAGTCTATATTAGTTTAGTTGAGGTAACTCGGGTATGTAGATAAGATCTGCATACAAGAGATATGAGTCACCATACATACTGATGTAGGTTCGCAGTCATTGCTAGACTGGACACCTAGCATAAAAAACTATAACACACTGACCTTCTCCTAGGGATATAGAGCCTATCTCGACCATCGGTATGAGATACTAAGTGAGGATATGTTGATGTAATCAGAATGCATCGGACAGAATCAAGAGAGGAAACCAGTCTTAATTATTGTCATCCAAGACTATAAGACCTCTACTACTAGTTCACTAGAACCACAATCCTAGGATATGTGGTGAACCTTAGGCCTGATGTTCTCTACTTTGACATACTAATCAGTGCAGTCTATGGTAGCCCTAAACCTGGATAAATTGGGTGGTTAGCATTAGGCACTAGGGATGTAACATCCACCCCAAACACACAAGATATTGTCCATTTTGCCCGTGCCCACACAAGAACTTCCTAGGGAGGTCACCCATCCTAGTACTTCTCTCGCCCAAGCACGTTTAACTACGGAGTTCTTACGAAATCTGTAGTGGCACACGGTTTTAAAACGCGTCTTCTATGTTTGGGAGGGGAAATTATATAAGTAGCTCATGATCTCCTTCTCTCCAAGCGATATAGGGCTAACTTGTGGCATTATACACCTCAGCTCACCTCATCCATCTTGGCATCACAGCCTCAGGAGTCTTGGCTCTTGACTATTGGCCTATTGGATCTTGATCGTCACAATCCACCCCCCTTAAGGGCTATCTGTCCTCGTGTAGGGTTAGACCCCCTATCCCGAAGAGAACCGACTCTAATACCATTTTGTAACATCCATCCCAAATACACAAGATATTGTCCGTTTTGCTCATGCCCGCACGAGAACTTCCCAGAGAGGTCACCCATCCTAATACTGCTCTCGCCCAAACACGCTTAACTACAAAGTTCTTATGAAATCCGTAGCGGCACACGGTTTTTAAAATGCGTCTTCTATGTTTGGGAGGAAAAATTATATAAGTAGCTCATGATCTCCTTCTCTCCAAATGATATAGGGCTAACTCGTAGCCTTGTACACCTCACCTCACCTCACCTCATCCATCTTGGCATCATAGCCACAGGAGTCTTGGTTCTTGGCTATTAGCCTATTGGATCTTGATTGTCACAAGGGAACACAAACAATCTTTGGAATTCCATATCTCCTGAGGGAGAGTGGCTGTCTCATTGAGTGACTCTCATGAAGGGTTGATCACCAAGGCAGGCTAGCCGCACTAATGCATAAGGGGGTGATCACAAAGCATTAAGAAGTCAGGACTCAATTGGGTGAACTAACCTGAGAGAGACAGTCGGTACTAATTAGTTGTACGGACACCGACTTAGAATGGCTCATGTGCAGCATAGTAAGATAAAGGGTACTCACATAATTACTAATAACCAAGTAGACCTAGCCAAATATCATTAGGGTTTACTGATAGTGGTTAACACTATGGAGACTAGTAAAACCAGGGGTATGTGGATTAGGAGATATAGCTTAGGTTTACCTACATAGTTCCTTCATCATATCCTATACAGAAGGAAATCCTATTTTGGCTAGGGTAGACCCACCTGGTGGGCCCCAGGCTCATAGAATAAAGACATAGATATTAATGTGTGCTAATTAGTCATGTGTGATCCCTGAGTCATTCTAGGATCACTAGGTCTTGACTAAGGTTGACTAAGTTTATTTTTTCCTGAAAATGTCATAAGTGTGATTAAGGGCTAAGTTGGTCCTAGGATATTCTAAGAGAAGTCATAAGGGCCCAGTCAAGTGGACTTTGATGACTTTCCTAAAATATAGGAAGTGCCATAAGTGATCCGAGATGGAGTGCGACTCCATCGATCTCCTTCTTTGGTCGACATCTTAGTGGACTAAGGAGATAACTCGGCCCTGAGTACAGGGGTATTATCGTAATTATCAAAGATGGATGTTGATAGATAATTAATTATTAAATTAATTAATTACTTTCTCTTATTGGTTGCTTAGTTGGACTAGGAGAAGCCATGTCGTAAGTTAGGGTTTAACCGCCGTCAAATCAAGCTAAGAAGCGCACAATCTTTTCTCGATTTAAATGAGTGACAGATCCTATAGGTGCAACTTGGGTGTTGTTGGCCACCCCCTATGTGTGCTATCCATGAGAATTTCGACCAAGGGACAAACCCTAGCTGAAATCCTCATATGGTAACATCCATAAAAGGTTGAGAGGATAGAGATCCAAGGGATCTCAATCCCCCCAAAATAGGAAATCCCTAAAGGGTAGTTCGGCCTTTATGTCAAACCCTAGCGGCCCCCCCCTTGGCCATCCAAGAAAGAAAAACCGAGCCCTCCCTCCCTTCAAAAGAGGTTCGGCCAAGAGAGAATAGAAGGAAAGAAAGAGAAAAGGAGAGAAGAAAGAAGGAAGAAGGTCTTCCTTCCTTTGGACTTGCACACTATGGATCCGGATCGTCTTCATCGAGCACCAATGCGAGAATTGTGAGGAAGGAGAAGACTCTCACAAGTCTACCATCGCCAGCTACGTGCGTGGGATAGGAGTTGAATCGAGAAGGTAACGAGATCGAATCTTCGGCTTTATCTTCATCAACGGATCTACAAGCTTCGGCGTCTATAAGTCTAAAGAGGTAATAATCTTAATAATCCATAGATGGTGTACATAATTAGTTTTAATTATTTCTATACCATGATAAATCATTATCTAGCAATGGTAGAAATTTGGGATCAATAGGATGCGAAAAATTTAGCATCTTGATTTTTCGCCGGATGTTTTGCAACCTAATTTTCATAGGGCTTTTTAGCCACCGAACATGGGCCCACCACCGACCATGCTTCCGTCGCGCCCCGCGAACACGGGGACCAACATGGAATTCTCGGTGAGGCACCCCCCTAAACCCGGACTGACTTAGCTTCTCCCGCCAGATGTCATACCAAACCTCCTTGGTCCACGCCAGCCCATCCATCGTCAAAACGCTCAGATTTCCTGTGATAGTAGCTACTGCTCCACCATGTACTTGCCGCTCCACGCCGTCCTCCCTGTAGCTCGCCCCCAGCGAGTCAAACAACGCTGAGAAAGTAGTGGATTGCCTCCATGAACCGTGCTAGGAACGACCCCGCCTGGCTCAAGTCCTACCCCACCACCATCACAACCTTTAGCCCAAAATCGTCAATAAGCTTAGACCCCAACATAAAAAAAAGTGAAACGGAACCCCTTGGTCACAACATTATGAAAAGAAAAAATACTATTCATACTGAAAGTTTTTACCAATATCTCTTACAGAATGACGTGTCTGTAATCACAGTCGTCCGTTTCACCCAGCCCTGATCGATGAATCGCACTAAGCCTACACCGACAGGCAAAGGAACGCTGTGATTGGATGCCACGTCATTCTATAAGAGCTTTGGGTAATCGTTACATAATGGAAAGGATGAAGAAAGTTGGGAGGTTTTTACTTTTTATTTAATTGACATTAACAGAGCTTATAGTTGGCGGAGGCAGAGGGAAGTAATGCTATTTGAACAAACTAAGGGACAATCTGCTGACAGCCCACGAGTGCCAGCATCTTCTGATTGGTGGGACTATGGGTCATGGAATTAGTGGTAGTACTTGGACGGGTTGAAGGGTCTGCCCATGCCCAACCCGACCTACACACACCTCAACCCGTTTTGCCCATAGAACCCAGGAAACCCATGGAAGCTCAACCCATGCTTGCCCATGTTAGGTTGCCCGAGTTGCCCAATTACTAAAAAATGGAAGGGTTGGACGGGTTTATTTGATCACAATAAATATAAATGCTTGATCTCTTAAAACCAAAACAAGAAAACCAAAGTAAATTATTCTGTTAATCAACAATTGTCACCACTGTTGGGGGAAATTTTCGCTGGTTCAGGTGCTCGACCTGCAAGGCAAGGAAAACGTGAGAATGGCTAGCTCCGTGAGGAGCACAGACCCTCCGACGCTCAAGTCAGTGAAGGTTCGGACAAGGGAGATCTCAAGTAGTCGGAAAGTGTTAGGGTTTATGAGTTTCGAACCTGTACTTTGGAACCGGGGGTTATACCTTTATAGACTCTTTCAGACCGCCAGAGATGGACACGTCTCCGTATATTCCCGCACCTTCTATACCTTTCGGTGTCAGCCCACATGGACCTTTGATGGGCTTTGTCGTCTAGTCTACCAAGCGGTGGTGAGAGGGGGATGCACCGATCTTGTCCATGCCAGGTGAAGATTATGAAAGGCTCTATTCAGGGGTGTCCTAGATCGAATATGGATGGCTCCTGTGGCTCACAGTCGTCCACGCAGTTCCACGGGGGTGATGACATCTATCGACTTGTTACTGCCTTACTGTAGGCGACACACGCGGGTGAGCCAATCACGTGCGGTCAGGGGGAGCTCCCAGGCGAGCTATGGGTGCTGAATCTTTTGAAGTATTCTTTGAACTATGTCAGGAGCGACCTCTTTCGCGGGCGAGCCGATAGCGTGCGGTCAGGGCAAGCTCCCAGGCGAGCTGCGGGTGCCAGCTATGGGTGACCTCTTCCACGTGCAAGCTAATTACGTGCGGTTAGGTGAGCTCCTGGGCGAGTCGTGGGCGTCAGCCACAGGCGACCTCTTCCATATGCAAGCTAATCGCGTGCGGTCAGGGTGAGCTTCCGGGTGAGCTGTGGGCGTCAGCCACAGGCAACCTCTTTCGCGTGCAAGCTAATCGCATGCGGTCAGGGTGAGCTTCCGGGCGAGCTATTGGCGTCAGCCATGGGCGACTTCTTCCACGTGTGAGCTAATCACATGCGGTCAGGGTGAGCTTCCGGGCGAGCTTTGGGCGTCAGCCATGGGCAACCTCTTCCGCGTGCGAGCTAATCGCGTGCGGTCAAGATGAGCTACCGAGCGAGCTATGGGAGTCAGCCATGAGCAACCTCTTCCGCATGCGAGCTAATTGCGTGCGGTCAAGGTGAGCTCCCGGGAGAGCTGTGGGAGTCAGCCACGGGCAACCTCTTCCGCATGCGAGTTAATCGCAAGGGTGAAGGCTAGCTTCATTGGGAATATTCTTTGAATTCCAAGATATATTCTGGTCATGATGCTGCTTACCCAAAAATCGGGGTTGGCCTTGAATCTCGATCTCACCCCTGGGGGGGAGGGGCTTTTTCTTTGGCTCGTATACCCAAGGTCGTCCCTTCGGTCAACCAAGGCCGCTCAAGGTGCATCCAAAGGTGAGGACAACCCCCAAGGGGACCCTGATGTCTCCATGCGTCGCCTCTCGTTACTGCCACATGGACAATGAGTTGGTGATAATTTTGGCACCATCATTACCCCTTTCTGAGGGGGCGGTCAGGCACAGCTCTGTCTACTCAGGAGCCCAGTGAGGTCGTCCACGTAAACCAGTTCAATCCTTCTATCTGCTGACCAGCTGAATGGTATTTCGCTTTGCAAAGTCGGCTACAGGGTGTGGTATCAGGCCGCATATGGTGTCTTCATTGCTTCTGCCTTTGATATCACCAAGCCGCTCAATGAGCTATGCTGCATGGCATCAGGCCATGTAAGGTGTCTCCATCGTGTCTGCCTATGATGTCACCAGGTCGCTCAACGAGATAAGTTGCATGGCACCAGGATGCATAAGGTGTCTCCGTCGTATCTGCTCGTGATGTCACCAGGTTCTCTCAACGAGCTAAGCTAAGTGGCATCAAGCTGTGTAAGGTTTCTCTGTCGTGTCTGTTCGTGATGTCACCAGGTCGCTCAACGAGCTAAGCTGCGTTGCATCAGGCCGCATAAGGTGTCTCCGCCACGTCTACCCATGATATCACCGAGTCGCTCAACGAACGAAACTACGTGGCATCAGACCGTGTAAGGTGTCTCTACCGCATCTGCTTGTAATATCACTAGGTCGCTCAATGAGCTAAGCTGCGTGGCATCAGGCCGTGTAAGGTGTCTCTGTGCGTGTCTGCCCGTGATGTCACCAGGTCGCTCAACGAGCTAAGCTACGTGGCATCAGGCCGTGTAAGGTGTCTCTGCTGTGTCTGCCCGTGATGTCACTAGGTCGCTCAATGAGCTAAGTTACGTGGCATCAGACCACATAAGGTTTCTCTGCGCATATGCGCTTGTGATGTCACCAGGTCACTCAATGAGTTAAGCTATATGGTATCAGGCCGCGTAAGGTGTCTCCATCGCGTCTGCTCGTGATGTCACTAGGTCGCTTAACGAGCGAAACTGCGTGGTGTCAAGCCGTGTGTGTGGTTTCCCCAATGATCCGAGGACCATACCTCGAACGCGGTAGCTAAACCGATAAAAAATAAACGACATTGCAAAAAAATAAACGACATTGCAAAAAGATCGATATGCATGAAAATTCAACATGTGCGAAATAGTGGGCCCCTATAGCTCGAAAAAAAATACAAATCGATAGAAATTAAATCAAAACAGAGCGTAAGGGCCAAAGAATGGAAGTTCGCCAGGTGATAAAAGAATCAAATGCTAGCTACCCCCTGTCCGGTTAATGGTCCTCAGAACCCCGGTTTTGCTTATTGCGTTCACATGTCAGCGGACAATGGCCTTGCCCCTAGCCTTCGATGTTAGTGGCTTTCGCATTTCTTTTTTGTGACCTCACCAAGTTGTCAAGCTTCGATGGATTACCAAGAGATTTTCAGGTCGCCTAAATGGGTGGTCGCCCATTCAGGTCCCCTTAGATCACCCCGGGGTACTTCCTATCACAGCATATGAACGCGAAGGACCCCGGTCATATTTAAAGTCCCCTTGACAGCAGACTACCCCAACGATCTCATGGTCGTTCAGGACGGCCACTGAGAACCCCGTTCTTGCTTTAAGTCCGCATGACGGCGGACTATTCTTTGAGGAAGTTGTGTCCGAGCTAATCGTGCAGGAGCTATTCTTTGAAGGAGCTGAGTGCAAGCTGATCGCGTGTGAGCTGTTCTTTAAGGGAGCTTCGTGCGAGCTGATCGTGTACAAGCTATTCTTGTGGATCACTATCGAGCACAGATTTGAAAAGACTCATTTAGTCCAAAGACCCTTTATTTCATAAAATGGTATACAAGAGGACATCTACGCGCAAGGTAGGAAAAGGCTGTTGTTCGGTAATCTTTTCTCGGCGATCGAACACCACATCTTCAAGCTTAAATGTATTACTGGACCAAGGAGAAGAGCTCGACCATGGTGCGGGGATCGAAAATGATAATAGCATCATGAAGCTCACCTCCTCAGGGAGCGCGCTCCGAAAGGTACTCATGGTTGTCCGGTCTCACCCGGCTGAGTCCTCGAGGGTGAGGTAGGCGTTCCGGAATCACATCAAGAAGCACCAGAGGGTCTCTCGTGCGTCCATGGTGAGACCGAACAGTGATTCGATTCGCTTCAGAGGTTGTCAATTACACTGGTACTGTTTCAGGAATAGCCCGGACAGAGTAGTGAAGCCCGAGATCGAGCCCGGAGGTAACTTATAAAACCAGTCCAGGGCCGAACCCGTCAAGCTGCTCGAAAAGGCACGACATAGAACATGGTCTTGGTCGCAGAAGAATAATAACTTTCGGTAGGCCAAGAGATGGTCCACGGGGTCTTGTGACCCATCAAATAACACAATTTTTGGCAGAGTCCAGTGCTAAGGGAAACCTCCCTGGTGAACCATGTTCGTGAAGGGCGAGCTCCCTCTACGAGCGACGAGGTCTTCTAAGAGGTCAACGTGCATGCTAGGTAGCTGCCAGCCCTCGGGGTGATTTCCCAAAGGCAGCTGCGCAGGCCCTAAGCGGTTGTGCACACTTCCTCTAGGTCGGTCTGCATACTCACTGCGGCGATGTTCGGGGGCGGCATCCTAGCGGTTACTCTATCGTTTCGCAGGTAGCCACCTCGGCGCCAGACAAGGTCGATGTGAGGTCGTTGCCTCTCAGGTCTCTACACGAGGTAACACCTCCTTTGTGGATTCCCGCTCACGCCGATGGCACAGGTTACGATCTCGCCCTCGAGACCTCGCCTCCGACTCGTTTGAGTCCGCACTTTGGCTTCGTCGGTTAGGAGGGGTCGTAGGTGGGGTCGGCTCGTTGTTGGAACGCTGAGTGACAAGTCACTGCAGTCGTTCGAAATCGGACCCCCTCGTCTTGTTTGCCATTGCGTCTTCCACGGGGGGCTCCTGCTGGGATGCCCACCGTGTGGGCGCCAACGTACGTGGGCTGATGTGACACCGGGATTGGAAGATGTCGCACAGGGGGAGCAACCCATGTCGACACTCTTGGACGCCGAGATTGAATTACTGACCCTTCCCTCTGCGTCTCGAGCCTGAAGGAGGGGAGATCAGTTCTTTTGCTCGCCGATAAAACCTGACGCAACCGCGTCAGTTCGTCCATCATGGCCCGCTGGGTGGCCAACATCTCCAAAAGGAGCTGGTCATTGAGTGGGACAGGAGGTTGGGACGCTTGAGCCAATGCCTCACTTTAAATAGATCCGGCACGAGCCTTCACCCGTCTTTGTCCCCGCGTGGCCTGAGCCATTAGGGTTTCTCCTGGAAACAAGACTCTTAACCTTGTGGTCGAGGGTTCAAATCCCACAGACGGTGCCAAAATACTGGGGAAAATTTTTGCTGGCTCAGGTACTCGACCTGCAAAGCAAGGAAAACGTGAGAACAGCTGGCTCCGTGAGGAGCACAGACCCTCCGACGCTCAAGTCAGTGAAGGTTCGGACAAGGGAGAGCTCAAGTAGTCAGAAAGTGTTAGGGTTTTTGAGTTTCGAACCTGTACTTTAGAGCCGGGGGTCATACCTTTATAGACTCTTGCAGACCACCAGAGATGGACACGTCACCGTATATTCCCGCAAGTTCTATACCTTTTGGTGTCAGCCCACATGGGCCTTTGATGAGCTTTGTTGTATAGCCTGTCAGGCGGTGGTGAGAGGGGGACGCACCGGTCTTGTCCATGCCAGGTGGAGATTCTGGAAGACTCTAGTCAAGGGTGTCCTAGATCGACTATAAATAGCTCATGTGGCTCACAGTCATCCACGCAGTTCCACGGGGGTGATGATATATGTCGACTTGTTACCACCTTACTGTAGGTGACACCTGCGGGTGTGCCGATCGCGTGCGGTCAGGCGAGCTCCCAGGTGAGCAATGGGTGTTGAATCTTTTGAAGTGTTATTTGAACTATGTCAGGAGCGACCTTTTCTGCGGGCGAGCCGATCGCGTGCGGTCAAGACGAGCTGCAAGCGCTAGCCACGGGCAACCTCTTCCGCGTGCGAGCTAATCGCGTGTGGTCAGGGTGAGCTCCTGGGCGAGCTGTGGGCGTCAGCCACGGGCGACCTCTTCCGCGTGCGAGTTAATCGCGTGCGGTCAGGGGTGAGCTTCTGGGTGAGCTGTGGGCGTCAACCACGGGCGACCTCTTCCGCGTGCAAGCTAATCGCGTGCGGTTAGGGTGAGCTTCCGAAGGAGCTGTGGGCGTCAGCCATGGGCGACCTCTTTCCGCGTGCGAGCTAATCATGTGCGGTTAGGGTGAGCTTCCGGGAGAGCTGTGGGAGTCAGCCATGGGCAACCTCTTCTGCGTGCGAGCTAATCGTGTGCGGTTAGGGTGAGTTCCCGGGCGAGCTGTGGAAGTTAGCCACGGGCGATCTCTTTCGCGTGCGAGTTAATCACGAGGGCGAAGGCCGGCTTCGTTGGGAATGTTCTTTGAATTCCAAGACATATTCTGGTCACGATGCTGCTTACCCAAAAATTGGGGTTGGCCTTGAATCTCGATCTCACCTTCGGGGGGGAGGGGCTTTTTCTTTGGCTACCCAAGGTCGCCCCTTCGGTCGTCCAAGGCCGCTCAAGGTGCATCCAAAGGTGAGGACGACCCCCAGGGGGACCCTGATGTCTCCACGCGTCACATCCCATTACTACCACGTGGACAACGAGCTGGTGACAATTTTGGCACCATCAACCACTACAAAAATAAAATCACCCAATACCTCTCTCTCTCTCTAATTCTCTAAGACATCCATCAAATGGTTATGTTGATGGATCAACAAAGCAGCCCTTCAAACATGTATGCCATTGTACTCGTCTACTTGGGCTTTTCGGGTTGGGAAAGATGATATCCAAATCGGTCAAAATTGAAATGGGTTAATCTATTTTTGTCCAAATCCGTCCAAGTTTTTAACCAGCTCGTCCATTGTTCGGGTTGGGCGGATCGGTTCGGGTCATACCCGCCCGCCTACATGGAATGAACCCTAGAGGAATGCCACATGTGCCGATGGTGCCTGATGGAAGCGGCCGGCGGCCGGCGGCCGGCGAGGAGGTGGACAGCGTTGGGGCCGACGGTTGGTCACCGGTGGCGGACGGCGACGGCCGGGCCGGGTTCGGGCTGTTGGGGCTTTTTTCACACCCGTAGCGACGAGCACGGCCCCCTTTCTCTTTCTATGCGAGTCTGTAATCCGATTAGAAGTAACCGGATTGGCCGAAGGAGCTAAAGCTTCAGGGATCCGCATCCGCCAACTAAAACCTTAGGTCTGGAGAATTCAAGGGGAGCGGCGGACTGATCGCTCCGCTGCTGAAAAAAAAAAAGCCGCGAGCGGCTGGGAAATCATTCAGATCCTTTTGTGTCCCTCAACAACAATGGATTTCCTCTCCTTGATCAGGTGCGAAACAATCTAAAGATTCGATTTTTTTTTTGTAAATCAACAAAGCAGTTGGTATTTCATGTCTCAAATTACTACACTTTGCCTTGCCCCCCTGAAGTTTAGCTCAAAAACACTTAAACCCCCCTATAATTAAAAAAACTACATCTTGCCCCCTTTTAGTTCAGTTTTGATCACATAAAAGTTAACAAGTGAGGTAATTGAGTTGACAGAAGGGGGTATATTGTGCTAACAATTCAAACTTTAGGGAGCTATTTGGAACAAAATAAACTACAGGGGGGTTAAGTGTTTTTTAGCTAAGATTCAGGGGGGGGGGGGGGGGCAAAGTATAATTTACCCTTAAAGTAAAAACAAAAAAATCCTGAATCTTCAATAGAAGTATCCGAAAATTTGAAAACTAACCTCTTAAGCTTAGATAGCTTATATCCCTTTTACCCTTTATTTGTTGTTTGTTGGAAATAGTATGGTTTGAATAGAGTTTATTGCCCCTTTCTTCGATCTATTTTTATTGAATCCGTAGGCCACTTTACATTTTAGTGTGTTGTTTATGAACCTTATAAAGCCTTATGGGAAATTAGAATTAAATTTAGATTTTATTTTATACCCTATTTTTGGGGCCTCAACAACAAGAAGCTTTTAAGGACTATAACATGCGATCGATTTTTTGATTTTATATCAAGCTAACACCCCCCCCCTCACATGCGGCCCTCTACCTCACGTGGGGAATTTAATAAATGAGCCAATATCGGAATATTAGAATGGAGGTAATAAGATTTGAACCCATGACCTCTTAGAGACCGGAGCTCTGATACTATGTTAAGTAACCATCTCACCCAAAAGTTTAAGCTAGTAGGGAATCACCCTACAATGTATATCAAACTAACAAGGGTTATAACTTATAATATATTTTTTGTGTCCCTCGACAAAACACATCTTTTGTTTGTTTTATGGACACTGTTAATGTACATACAGTCGGGTCGGGTTTACAGTACAGTCGGGTCGGATTGTATAGATATACATGTACATATATTGGGCTTGAGTCCCTCAATGGAATGCAATTCTATTCCTCTCCAAACCCTAGCCGTCATCTCCTAACATGGTATCAGAGCTCTAGGGTTCTCCCGACGACGACGACGGTCCTCCGGCTGCACCTCCTCCGGCCTCCCTCCTTCTACGGCTGCACCTCCTCCGGCTGCACCTCCTCCGGCTGCTCCTTCCCGCCGGCTGCATCTCCCCGACCCCCCCCCCCCCCCCCCCCCGACCCACCGCCCCCTTCTCCGATCTCCTACAGCCCCCGCCCCCCTTCTCCGATCTCCTACAGCACCACCGCCCCCCCTTCCGGACCCCCTACAGCCACCGCCCCCCCCCTCCCGAACCCCCTACAGCCCCCGCCCCCCTTCTCCGATCCCCTACAGCCACCGCCCCCCACTCCCGAACCCCCTACAGCCCCCGCCCCCCCCCTCCCGAACCCCCTACAGCCTCCGCCCCCCCTCCCGGACCCCCTACAGCACCCCCGCCCCCTCCCGACCACCCTACAGCCCCCGCCAAGCCCCCCCGACCCTCCTACAACCCCCTCCGACCCCCCTCCAGCCCCCCCGACACCCCCCGACACCCTACAGCCCCCCCCCCCGATCCCCTCCCGACACCCTACAGCCCCCCTCCACACCACCCGGCTGCCCCCTCCGCCCCCCCTCCGGCCTCTTCCTTTGCTCCAGCAGCCCACCCGACACCTCCCAGACACCCCGCCCCCCCTTCCTCTGCCCCGACAGCTCACCCGCCCCCTCCTCTGCAACCTCGCCAGCTCCTGCACCCCCTGCTGCCCCCGTACTTCCGAGATATGGCTTCCTCCAGCATCTCTCGGCTCCCATATTGCCTGCACACCGTCGCTGATCGTCGAGTCCCTCCGTCTCCTCGCTTTGCTAGTATTCTCGGGCCTCGTCCCTCCACCACATCAGTTGACTGTGGACGTCGTCAGGGTCTCCTCCGCCATGATGGCGAGACTGCTGCTGCTGCTGATCTCCCTACTCTAGCACCGCCTGCCACCACTCCTGCTCCGTCTCGGTCTTACTCCGACCGCCTCCAGCGCTTTGAGGAGTTACTGTTGCGATACCTCGCCTCCACCAGCTCTTCGACAGATCACGGTCTCTCTGCCACTCCGGGTACTTCTGCTCAGTCTCGGTCTTACTCCGACCGCCTCCAGCGCTTTGAGGAATTACTGCTTCGGTACCTCGCCTCCACTAGCTCTTCGACAGCTCACAGTCTCTCTGCCACTCCGGGTACTACTGCTCCATGGATATTCGACTCGGGTGCCTCCTGTCACCTCACCTTTGACTCCACTGTCCTCACTGACTGTTCTCCCACTACCACCCACCAGGAGGTTCGCACTGCGGATGGGACTCTCGTCCCTATTCCGCAATGTGGATCCGTCACTACTACCTCTGACGCTTCTGGTCGCCTGACCCTACCCCATGTCCATCATGCCCCCCGTCTTAACATTAATCTGATCTCTATCAGTTCCCTTTGCGACTCTGGTCTGACTGTCACCTTCACCCCTTCTGTTTGTGTTGTGCAGGATTCGCGGACGGGTCAGAGGATTGGGCTGGGCCGTAGAGCAGGAGGACTTTACCAGCTGGACCATCTCCATGTGTCTTCCGTTCCTGTTGCGTCTGTCATGTCTGTTACCTCCGATGCCGACCTGTGGCATAGAAGGTTAGGTCACATATCGAGTGATCGACTCAAAAGCGTATTCCGTTCGGGCGCTTTGGGTCGAGCGTCCTTCTCCCCTCTCTCTGTTTGTACGGGTTGTAGACTAGCAAAGCATCTAGCTCTTCCATTCTCTCCTAGTGCTTCCCAATCTGATGCGTTATTTGATTTAGTACATTCGGACATTTGGGGTCCTGCACCTGTTGCATCTATTTCGGGTTACATGTACTATGTGTGTTTCATCGATGACTACTCTAGGTGCACCTGGGTTTATCTTATGCGTCATCGGTCTGAAGTCCCTCACATCTTTAGGAGATTCACCACTATGATACACACTCAGTTTGGTCGGCGCATTAAGACCTTTCGGTCTGATTGTGCCAAGGAGTACCTCTCCTCCGAGATGCGTGAGATTCTTCAGTCTCACGGCACTCTTCACCAGCAGTCCTGTCCCCACACCCATGAGCAGAACGGCGTTGCCGAACGCAAGCATCGTCATGTCCTTGAGACCGCACGTGCCTTGCTCCTCTCTGCGTCTGTTCCTCACTCTTACTGGGCTGATGCTGTCATGACGGCTGTCCACCTCATCAATATCACTCCGTCATCTGCTCTGTCCGGTGCCACCCCATATGAGCGCCTTCACTCCAGCCCACCTGACTACTCCCTTCTTCGCACGTTTGGCTGCACGTGCTTCGTTCTTCTTCCTCCCCATGAGCGCACCAAACTCTCTGCGAGATCTGTTCGGTGTGTTCACTTGGGGCTCAGTCGGGAGCACAAGGGGTATCGTTGTTACGATCCCTTGGCTCGCCGGATCCGTGTCTCCCGTCACGTTTCCTTTGTTGAGGATGTCCCGTACTTTTCCCCTGAGTCTCGGGATATTTCCTTGCCTCCTGTGTCACCCTCCTCGTCTTCATCACCTCTCCACATCCCCGTTCTACCCCCGTTTTCTGTTGCCTCACCCACGCCTCCTCCACCTCCATCTTCCCCGCCACCACCACCACCACCACCACCACCACCTCCTCAGTCTCCCTCACCACCACCACCACCTCCTCAGTCTCCCTCGCTACCTCCACCACCACCCGTTACTCGTGTCTATGTACGTCGGTCTGCAGCTCCTCCTCCAGAGTCGGTCCTCACTGGTACTCCCTCGCCTGATGCTGCTACCCCCTCCTCCCCGGTCGTGGATCCTGCTCCTGTTCGGCGCTACCCAGCGCGCGAACATCACCCTCCTGACAGATATGACTACTCTCCTGACAGGTTTGGCTACTCTGCTTTTCCTTCTGACCCTCCTGACTCTTCTGGCTACTCTGCCAGTGTCTCCTATTCACCATCCTTTCAGGCCTTTCTTACTGCTATACACACCCATCGGGAGCCCCAGTCGTACCGTGAAGCATCGTTACATCCAGAGTGGCGGCAGGCCATGTCAGTTGAGCTTGAGGCTTTTCAGCGGACCCAGACCTGGGAGTTGGTGCCTTGTCCCTCCGGGGTGGTGCCTGTTAGCTGCAAGTGGATATTCAAGGTCAAGACTCGACCTGACGGATCCATTGAGCGGCACAAGGCTCGCCTCGTTGCTCGCGGCTTCTCCCAGGAGTATGGGATTGACTACGAGGAGACGTTTGCTCCAGTTGCTCGGATGACTACTGTGCGCACCCTCCTAGCTGTGGCAGCTGCTCGAGGGTGGCCTCTCCATCAGATGGATGTCACCAATGCGTTTCTCCACGGTGATCTCTCCGAGGAAGTCTACATGGCTCCTCCTCCGGGCACTTCAGTTCCTCCAGGGCACGTGTGTCGGTTGCGCCGAGCCATCTATGGGCTCAAGCAGGCCCCTCGTGCCTGGTTTGAGCGCTTTCGCAGTGCAGTTCTGGCCGCCGGTTTTGTTGAGCGACACTCCGATTATGCCTTGTTCACTCGCTCCTCCAGTCAGGGCATTGCAGTTCTTCTCCTCTATGTGGATGATATGATCATCACTGGGGATGACAGTGCCACCATCGCCTCTCTCCAGCGGCACCTCCAGAGTCAGTTTGAGATGAAAGATTTGGGATCTCTTCGCTACTTTTTGGGCCTTGAGATTGCCCGGTCAGCTCGTGGTCTGTTGGTCTCCCAGCAGAAGTACATCTCCGACATCTTTGCTGATGCTGCTCTTACTGACACGCGCACTGCTGATACACCCATGGAGCTCAATTTGAAGCTTCTCGCTACAGACGGTGAGCCGCTCCCGGATGTCTCCCGCTACCAGAGGCTGGTCGGGATGCTCGTCTATCTCACCATGACCCGGCCAGACATTGCCCATGCTGTTGGCATTGTCAGTCAGTTTGTTCAGGCTCCACGGTCAGTACACTATGCTGCTGTTCTTCGGATTATCCGCTACCTCCGGGGCACCATCACCCGTTCACTCCTGTTTCCTTCCACCTCTCCGTTGGTGCTGCGTGCCTACTCCGATGCAGATTGGGCAGGAGATGCAGCTACTCGTCGATCGACTACAGGATACTGTGTGTTTCTGGGTGATTCACTGATTTCGTGGCGCAGCAAGAAGCAGGAGTCTGTGGCTCGCTCCAGCACCGAAGCCGAATACAGGGCTATGGCTTCCACCACCGCCGAAATTGTCTGGCTTCGCCGCCTTCTGCTAGACTTGGGAGTGGTGATTTCCGGCCCCACCCCACTCTTCTGTGACAACCGGAGTGCTATTCAGATTGCTAGCAACCCGGTCTTCCATGAGCGAACAAAGCATATTGAAGTTGATTGTCATTATGTTCGCCAGGCGTTTATCGACCACACTATCTCCCTGCCTTTCATTTCATCATCGGAGCAGACTGCTGATTTTCTGACGAAGCCCCTGACGATTGCTCGCTTCCGACATTTTCTAGGCAAACTCTCGGTTCATGATCCACCGTGAGTTTGAGGGGGAGTGTTAATGTACATACAGTCGGGTCGGGTTTACAGTACAATCGGGTCGGATTGTATAGATATACATGTACATATATTGGGCTTGAGTCCCTCAATGGAATGCAATTCTATTCCTCTCCAAACCCTAGCCGTCATCTCCTAACAGACACAAACTGATCTTATTTTGACCATGTTATCATAAATTGGAAGGATTGACGTGAGATTTTTTTTTGCTTTTTGTGTATGTAGTCATATCTTTGGTTTATTTGTAAAATTAGTTTTGTTAAATCATGTTTTAGATCAAATCAGGTTCTTGAGTACCAAGTTAACTCAAGCCTTTATATATTTCCCTCATTCAATGCAATGTAGATCCTCGATGGATAAATATTTTTCAATTTTTTTGATATGTTTGGTGGTGGATTCCAAAAAGTTAGCTCCTCTATTTCTTCTTTTACTTCTTCCTCTCTTCTCTTCTCTTCTTTATTGGGAAACCTTGGCCTATGGAATTTACACACCTTGAGCCCATTGAATAATCATCTTTTAGAAATAAGCATCTATTTTTTGAACACATACATACAAACCAGTAGTAAAGACATGAAAATATCGGTTCTCTGTTTGACTATTTCTCAGATTTGTATAACAAGGTAGTTGCATTATCTCTTTGCTGATTTGATTCATGATCTTGATGAATTTTAGGTATTATACTGGATACCCGAAGGTTCTAGGACCTTCACAAATTATTCATTTTACCTCCGAGCGCCAGTTTGTTCAAATCCTGCATGAAGGCCGCCCTGTGGTTGTTGCATTTACTATCAGGTGATGTCGTTTATGTTAGTTATCTAGTCATGATTGAATTTCGACTAAAATTGAGACAAACAGCTTAAATATGTGAGTTCATATCTAGTTTACTAGTTGCACCTAAGCTGAAGTGCACCTTGGCGCTCAAACCGAATCCATGATCAGTGCCCCTAACTGAAAACAGCTCTAGCGGATGGAGATATTATTAATTGGCCTGAATAGAAAATTGCACCCTCTGGATATTTAATTTTCATTTGATTGTCAATCAATGAGGTGACCTTATTATGAACATAGGGGTGCTGATGGACAAATTCTTGGATTCAGGTAGAGTAGAGTGAGACAGTTTTAATGGCCCAGGATATTGTTAAAGATGTGCTATTGTTTTGGCATTGTGTAGTAGCTTATTTAAGTATCATGATGTATATATTTGGATGTTCATTGTAGGTGTCCTTATACTAAGCATTTTGATAAAGTATTGGAGGAAGCTGCTGCCGAGTTTTACCCACTTATAAAATTCATACGTGTACGGCTACTATTAAATAAGATTTTCCTATTGTACCTTTTATTATACTTTGTAGCATGCATGTTTTGGGAACTTATTTGCTTAATTTTATGTATCTTTATCATTCTCTGCTGCTGAACAATTACTTAGTTAAACAGTGCTGGCCCTTCTTACAGTTATTGCCTAGCATTTAGGTTTTGTTTCGGAATGTCAGACCCTAAGTGGCATTTGTACTTCCAGTCAGTTCATTTAATTCTCAAATTTCAGTGAATGTTATTTGCTATTTGAATTTTTTATTAAGAATTTAAGATTGTTTCAAGAATTTGAATTCGACAATTGATGGATGATGCAAATCCCATTGATTGTTGGATGAATGTCATCATGATGGGAATACTTGGGCAGGCAATGGACCTTGCTACATAGGGAGTCTTTTTCGGATTAAGCTAGCATTTGGTACGTGATACACACATGTATGCGAGTGGAGAAAGCGGAGGGCTGGAGAAGGCAATTTCATTTTTATGAATGTTTTGACAAGCATATTGTTTTTTTTTTTGTTATTCTGTCTTTTCTCCGCTTAATATAATAGAATATATATCGAAGCTAAACACCAAGAATTGGGGGGCGGCCACGGCTGCCTTCGGGGTGTGATTCACTTGTTAGAGAGAGAGAGAGAGAGAGAGAGAGAGAGAGAGAGAGAGAGTAATTAACCTTCCAAAAAAAAGTTCTAATTAACATCAAATGGCCATTGAATACGTATTTATCATCTTTATAGTAGGTTTTTAATATCTTTATAGTAGGTTTTTAATAGGAATTTTGAGAGAGCCGTAATCACACACAGGTGAGAGGGCTCCGTTTGAAGTCTCTCTCTCTTCCTCTCTCTTCAGATCTTGATCGACAGAGATCTATCACGTGACTTTTTGTCATAGTCTGCTTGAGTACAGCCGTATCATGTTATATAGATGAACTAACCATGAGAGGTTAGAAGTGAAATCACCCTAGTTCCGACACTAGGTAGTGGAACATGGGTAAGATCGGTAGCGCTAGACCGGAGTACTACGAGATACACACTCCAATTTTCACATCTATAGGTCTTGCTTCCAATTTCTTCGAAACTCGAGATTGGATTGAATCAAGGATACAACTAGAGTCGTTGATGGAAAATCTCTGGGTTCAGTTTACAGAAAATCACAAGATCAAACTCTACTAACTTCCCAAAATTTACTAGGTAGACTAACTGATATACATGAAGAGTCTAGCACTGCTTGCACACCTCTTAGAGAATCTCAATAATCAAAACAAAGGAAACAACTAGGTGCTGACTGCTGGGTAGAAACATACTAGGCTTGTAAACCACAGTTAAACTACAACACACAAAGATTTAACGAGGACACACTTTGCATGTGAAAACCTCACCGGCAAGCCTGGAATGTTGATAGCGATTCACTAAAATATAAGGTCCAGTTATAGACACGGTTATATGACTCATGGGCCCTACTAGGAGTAATCCCTCCATGCACCGCTGACTTTGTCTTGCTCCTTCTAGCTCCTTGCAAGCTTCTTGCTTGGCTGCCTTTCGTTCGTGCTCCTACACAGCCGGAATAAGCAACAACATGACAACGTTTGTCCCGCCTACCTCTTTGGCCGTTGTAGAGAACTTGGGCTTTGGATTGGAAGCAGTGGCAAAGTAGGACATGGCATGTTATATAGTTAGCTCAGAAATTGATGTAACCACATTTGTTTTTTAGTTGCAATGATTATATAATGTCTATGATTATCTCAGACCGTCGCTGTAATTTGTTTCATTCGTTCTTTTTTGCCTTTTAATTTTCTTTTTGGTTCTTTTCATGATGCATCTGCTCTAGAAACAATAGTTAATTTTCTTTTTGGTTCTTTTCATGATGCATCCAGGTCGAATGTCCCAAGTATCCAGGATTTTGTATAACAAGGCAAAGAAAAGATTATCCGTTCATTGAAATATTTCACAGTCCAGAACAAGTAAGTCTTGCTTACCACATATCTGTTATTTTGGTTTTGACCATGAACATATTGCTTGCATTGTTAAACCAAAATATTCATGTCTTTTTTATTGCTTATATGCCTTTGCTATAACTTGATATTTGTTTGCTTCTCATTTCTCTTTGATGCTCTAGAGAATTGCAACTAGTTGTCACTTTTCAATGTTCTTTATATTGCCAAGCAAGGTTGTGGTGGTGAGAAATGGGCACGAATGATGCATCAGGGATGGGAGTTGTTTGGGGTACATCCATGATAGTTGAGTTTTTCTACATATATCCTTCTGTTTGAAAATGATTCTCTATTATATTAGGATGGTTCTCGCCAATGATGTTAAGCAATAATATGACGTCTGTGCAATCTGGGTTCCCGATCTCATCTAAAATCACGGATATATTAAAATAAAAAACAACCAAAAAATTGTATTTATGCTTGGTGAATTTGGAATTAGAATGCTTGGAGAGACCTTTGGAATGGTTAGAAGCAAGGAGAGTTTGGAGTTAGAATGCTTGAAGTTGCAGGTAGTGCAAATGGGGGATATACAATGTAGGGATGGGTATAAGCGGCTTTGGGTGGATTTTTTTTTCAAGTCCAATGGCTAATATACTAGTTTTTGGAGTTGTGCGGGTGCATATGCAATTGCACGTATCATAGTCCACATATGTGGCCACATAATGTGACATGCGACCGCACAAGCCCAACGGTTATTATGCGGTGACCGCATATGTGGTTTGTCTATCTAGGACTGCAAATGTGTATATATGGTAGCATTGGTTCTCATCATGAATTAACCAACCGAAAACTCAGTTGAAGTAGTTTAAAATAGTGACGAGTCAGAAAAATAGCTAGAGGAATATATGGCGGTAAGCGTTCAGGTGGATAGGGGAAAAGAGGAAGAGTTGAGTACTTGCCCATCGGATCTAAGACGTTGGGTTGTTTGTCTCCATCTTCATTTGCATGGGAAAGCCAAAGGGTACTTGTTGGGACTTCGTGAAAGAAAACTTGCCTTTTGGGAAGAGATGTTTCTTATTTATTCGGGTATATGGTTCTGCCAATCAATTGGTGTAGTTTAAGATAATTACATGAGAAGTTAAAAGGAGAAGATGATACAAAAGTACTAGAATTTCATTATTGCCATTGTTAATCAAATATAAAGTTCTAAAATTTGTATCTTCCATGAAACCTCATATATGGGGACACCAAATTAGCCACCCTGGAACTAAAAATAGTACTACTACTTCTAAATTCTATCGTCATTTATCATCAAAACATAACTCTAGAACATTGTCAAAACATGTAGAGCCTCCTAGCGGCCATCGTCTTTTACTTTTGGACCATATGTGACAACTACCCAAACTTGCTATAATTCCAGATGGTTGGCTGTTGTAAAAGTTCATTTGCTCAAGCTTAAAAAGTTTGTAAATATTATAAAGGTATTGCCTTGTGCTGCATTCGCTTCTTCGCTACTTGTTTAAATTTGCATTTCTTGTACGCTTCTTTATTTTGTCTTTTTCTTTCTTTGCTCCTCCACCTTGATAAAAGAACATAGTTTTTTTTAGAGATGCAGATGAGCACTTAGAACTGTATCTGTAAGATCAATTTTTAAATTCTTGTTTTCTGCTAAAATATCCATCTTGAGTTGATTCTAACTGTACTTTCGTATTGGTTGGCTAGATTCTACACTTAAACCTTTTGAAATTCTTATGTTCTTTCCTTTTTTTGTATCAATCAGGCAGGTAACCTAGGAAAAGTTGTGGATCCCAACATTACAAAGTACTCGGTCAAGGTTTTGCCAGTAAGTTCTTGTGCTTGTTTAATCATTTGTCTATCTTTTAGAACATGTATATAATAAAATATAGGGCAAATTACAAAAACCTCCCCTGAAATATGCACCTCATTACACATTGGTCCCTTCGGTATTTTTTTAACAAATTGACCCCTTGAACTATGCTCCATCTACATGTCCACCCCCATTCGTCAACTTTAAATCGTCAAACTTATTTTTTTTACCAAACATACCCTCGTCCTAATCAGCAATCACCCGTCCTAGTAAGCATAAGTATTTTTCCAAAACTTCTTAGTCTTATTTGGAAGGGCATTTTCGGGATAAATGTTAATCTTAACAGCTGAAAGTTAATGGAAGGGGGTGAACATGTAGACAGAGCATAGTTCAGGGGGGCAAGTTGTTCCAAAAAAATACTTGAGGGATCAATGTGAAATCACGTGTATAGTTCAGGAGAGGTTTTTGTAATTTGCCCAGAAATTATGAATAGTTTTTCTTGTTGTCTTGGTTATACTTGAAGGCTCATGCTTCATGAAAATCGTCTCTGCCTTGGTTGTTCTTGACAGTAACAAGTCATTGTAGGGGCATTTGGAATCTTGTGTTCGACTAAAAAGTGAAAACATGCAATCCAGATGTTACTTCACACAGAATGACATCATGGGGGGGATCCTGTGGTCTTCACATCTTTCAAATAACATAAAAAACTTATTGACCGACTGGGATGTCATGGTCATGGATGAGGCTAGAGAGCCCTCCTACTTAACGGCTAATCATCCTCCGATCCGACACCTAGTTCACCATTCAAATTCTAATGGCTATCCATGATATCCTGGTACTGCACGTCCAGGCATTCAAGCATCTCCTATATGTTTATTGGTAACTAGTTGACTACTTCTTTTCCTTGTAAATGGTTCGCTAGTGTGATCGAAGCCCCCTGTGAGGCTACGAGCTAGATGATATTAGCTCACATTAAAAATTCGAAGAAATTGCATGGAAATTTGATTTCGATGATTTCGCTATTCCATATATATTTCAAGCTCAAACAGGTCTTAGTATTCATTAGCAATGCAACATTCATTGGTAATTGTGTTATATTGCCCTCATTCTTTGTTATGTTTGTGAGGTGGGAGAACTAAGAAATTATTTTAAGGGATCATGAGTTTCAGAGAAATCGGCTCTGAAATCGATGTTACCGCAGTTGTTTTTTAGTTGCAATAATTATAGAATGTCTATGATTATCTCAGACCAGTCGTCGTGATTTCTTTCATTCGTTCTTTTTGCCTTCCAGTTTAATTATGACCTGAGCGCGTATGGATTTCGAGAGTTCTTCAAGCGGCACGGGATGTACGAACCGCCTTCCAACTGAAGCATCTTAATTGGCTCCCGTGAAACCTTGGATTCCGATTGAACTCATCGCCTGAAGAATCAAATGTGTTTTCCGAAAGAATACCTATATTTTGAAGTTTTGAACTCCTTGACCAGCCTGAAGGATAGAAGAGCAGCACACTGAGAATGCTCGTGAAATCTTTGGATCTATAACTTTAGAACGGGTGTTTTTCACTCTTGGTGATTTTTTTCCCCTTTTGTGCCCTGATCTAGGGTTTCGATTTCTCTCCTCTTGGCCTTCTCAGATGCCACTGGCAGCTCCGGAGAGGCCAGGATTTCGGGTGGGATGACGTTCTGGGGGTAGGTGCGGCCCCCTTTCTTACCTGTGTACGTAAGGGATCCTTGGCATCTCGGCCTTTTGTGTCCGGCCATCCGGCGGCGCGTGGCTCCTTACTGCTCAAATCGGTGTTCTCTGAGCTCGAATCGAGGAACTCCGGTTGGTGTGCAGTCGGAGTGGTGGTGCTGGACCCCGGCCCACCAGTGTCAGTTGCTCCGATGGGGTTTTTCCAACCCCCTCCTCTGCTCGGTGGGTGGCTCCCGGCGGTTCGAGGTGTCGGAGGCGGGGTCGAGGCAGATCGAAGATTCGGTGCGGCTCATCATCTCCGCCGAGCGACCTGTGGTGGTTTAGGTTTGGTTTCTTTTTGCTCCAGTGGATCTGGTGGTGTGTTGGTTGTTTGTTTTTCTTGTCTGCTTTGTAATGGGTTTTTTTCGCCGGAGTTTGGCGTGGTTGTTCCGCCGGTTGGGCGATGGTCTAGAGGTGCTTGTGCCTTTCTTTCAGCCGTTGGTCACACCAGGATGTTGGTGTGTCGTGGTGGCCCTGTGCCAGTTTCTCCGCATGGTGGCGGATGGTCATTCAGGTGTTTGTCTTTGCTAGCACCGGGTGTGGCGCCTCCCGGTGGTCCGTTGACCCCCCTTCGAACTAACAAAAAAAAAAAAAGCTTGTGAAATAGGCATTCCTTGCCATCAAACAGTTCCTTAGCATTTGGATAAGAGAAATGCTATTCGGCCTGAAGGCTTGTCCTGATTTCGCCGGCCCGATGGACCTCTAGCGATTTTAAAATCTTTAACAGCACCAGTTGCATGCTGCCACGTCAATCGGGGCGGCGAAATCGGGAAAACCTTCGGGCTGAATAGCATTTCTCTTTGGATAAATATCAGGAAGAATTATGTATGAATATGGGTGTGGCAATGCACCTGTAGGATATCCATTGTAAGCTTGATTTGAATCAACATTAGTTGGGTGCTCGCGATCGAACCCATGATAGCAGTCCACTGACCATCTCCGATTCCACTGCTCGCTCCGCAGCTCGGTGATCATCGAGATTATTCTCTTCTGTTTCATGAAATTTTTTTTTTGGTAATCCAAAGCTGGTCCATTACATTATGACATGAAGGTCTACCTGTACAAGAGCAAGCAAAGTAGGCGGGTAGTCCGACATCCAGTACCCAATATGCCCATACAATCTAGCCCTTCTGGCTAGCCAGTCGGCCGCCCTATTCCCAGATCAGCAGTCCATTTTGACAATCACATCTTACAACAGACCCCAATGCTGCAAACAAGAAGCAACAATCAAGCTTAACTCCTCGGCATACCCTTTACTCAATACATTCACATCTCTAGCTTGTGCAGCGTCAGTCGAAACCAACACACCTCGACACTGTCTCGTAAGTAATTCTTTCAACGCACTCTACATTGCATGTAGCTCAGCATGAAGTGCCGATGATGCCTGAAAGCTCCAAGCTGTCGCAGAAATGATGCATCCATTTCTGTTCGCCAACACCCATGCACCACCTGCCGCGAGCCATCCGTCCAGAGTATAAACCCCATCGATGGGTCCCATATTGACTGTAATCCCCGCACCGAATAACTCACAAACTGAGCTCCAAACGCCACACTGCGGTGCACAATCTCCTTGAGGGGTTCAACCTTTTTATTAAATATTTTATCACACCTGGCTTTTCATAGGTGCCACATGACCATTCCTCTCTGTCACTGACCCCAAAAGAAAGCTCGACACATCTTGTTCATTTTATGTAATATTGTCGTGGGTATTCCCCCCACAGACATCAGGTGCACTGGAAGAGCCGCTAGTACCGCTTTCATCAATGTTAACCGCCTGGCTTGCGATGAAAGTTTCACCTTCCATCTTGCTAATTTCATCTCCATAGTAGGGGTGGGACTTGGGCGGGTTTGACCCGAACCTGACCAGCCCAACCCGAACAATGGACAAATATGGGTAAAGCTAGTTAAAAACTTGGACGGGTTTGGGCACCGATCTTCCCAACCCGAGGAACCCAAGGAACCGACACACTAAGGTTGAATGCTTTGGTAGTTTTTATTATGGAAATCAAAGACCGTCTGTTTGATGTTGAATGCTAAGAATTCATTTGAAATATGTGAGGATATGGGTTGGACTTTATGTTTACGTTATGCAATTCAAAGATTTTTTTTATCCAATTCAAAAATTTGTTGGGTTTTTTTTCCAATCTATTTATGTGCACAAGCATTTCTTATTGGGCAACCTGCCCAACCCTCCCATTATTTTGCAAATTGGACAACCCGAGCAACCCGAGTAACTAGAATGGGCAAGCACGCCCCGGGTTCCATGGGCAAAACGGGTTAAGGTTTGCGCAAGTCGGGTTGGGCATGAGCAAACCCTTCAACCCACCCAAGTCCCACCCCTACTCCATACGAGTGTGTATATACTGAAAAATAGCCACCTACAACCAAACCGCATCCAGTGGTACACCTAAGTGCAACCATGGACCATTATGCTCTCCCATACTCAAAGCCTGAAGCATCTGCTTGCGAATCTTACTTGGAACACACTTCAAAAAATTAACACTCGACTTTTGAGGGTTAACATGTAAACCAATACACCGTCGTACCTTCGTACAAATATCTCGCAATCCCGAAGCATCTAAGATTGTAGCTCGAGTAAAAAGTAACAGGTCATCCGCATATGCTAGTGCACACATTGGCTCCGGGTTTCTGCACGTTTTGAAGCCATCAATATTACCCTCACACAGACTCCTCTCCATCTCCCAATGAATCTCTTGAGAAACCAATAGAAATAAATACGGGGATAGGGGATCCCCCTGCCTCAAACCACAAGTTGGAGTAAAAGGAGCAGTTTCCCCACCATTCACTAGCAAGCGCATCGAAACTGTTGACACACACTGCATCACCCACCTAATCCACATAGGATGAAAACCCATCATGTTAAGAATGGCTTCCAAAGCCCCTCACTGCACATGATCATAAGCCTTATCCAGATCAACCTTCACAGCCATCGCTGCCCTCTTAGGTGACGCCTTATGAATAGCTTGAACGATCGCTTTGGCAAACACAATATTATCTCGTATCTTCCTCCCCAGAGTAAAAGCAAATTGCTCCTCGTTGATTAGTTTAGGAAGAATGAGCCGAAGTCTATTTGCCAAAATTTTGGAAATAAATTTATACCTGAGATTGCATAAACTTATCGGTCTATAATCCGCGGGCGTAGTCGGATTATCCAACTTGGGAATGAGTACCACCAGCGTATCATTCCACCCTCTTCCCATCTCGCTAGTCATAAAGAACCGACGAATATCACAGACTATATCATCTCCTAGTATTGGCCAACATCTCCTAGTATTGACCCGCCGATGTCAAAAAAAAAAAAGAAAAAAGAAAAAAGAAAAAGAACCGACGAATATCACAGACTATATCATCTCCTAGTATTGGCCAACATTGTTGAAAGAATTCACGATTAAACCCATCTAGGCCTGGTGCCTTGTTCGCCGGTGCTGCGAAACACCACCCTACGGACCTCCTCTGGATCCGGAATCCGCATCAAAAATCCATTCATTTCATGCGTGATACCAGAGGGAAAACCCTCTAATAACTCCAGTTGTAATACATTGATCATTACCTGACCACCGTTGTTGGAAGAAACCCAACAATCCAGCTTGAATGTCCACATGATCCTCCACCATTCTAGGAGACTATATCATCTCCTAGAATTATTTTTCAGTGTATGAACACAGCTCTTTTTTAAATCCATTTAAAAACCTACAATAAATTTTCATTCAATGACATTTAATGGTCATTTGATGTTAATCTCTCTCTCTCTAATAAGTAAATCACACTCACTTCAGATTTCACACTTCTTCAAACAGTTGCGATGTCGTCTTTGCCAAATGGTGTGCATCAAGCACATTCGGGCATTGCCCGGGTTTCTTACTAGTAGAAATAAATACGGGGATAGGGGATCCCTACCTCAAACCACAAGTTGGAGTAAAAGGAGCAGTTTCCCCACCATTCACTAGCAAGCGCATCGAAACTGTTGACACACACTGCATCACCCACCTAATCCACATAGGATGAAAACCCATCATGCTAAGAATGGCTTCCAAAGCCCCCCACTGCACATGATCATAAGCCTTATCCAGATCAACCGTCACAGCCATCGCTGCCCTCTTAGGTGACGCCTTATGAATAGCTTGAAGGATCGCTTTGGCAAACACAATATTATCTCGTATCTTCCTCCCAGAGTAAAAGCAAATTGCTCCTCGTTGATTAGTTTAGGAAGAATGAGCCGAAGTCTATTTGCCAAAATTTTGGAAATAAATTTATACCTGAGATTGCATAAGCTTATCGGTCTATAATCCGCGGGCGTAGTCGGACTATCCAACTTGGGAATGAGTACCACCAGCGTATCATTCCACCCTCTTCCCATCTCGCTAGTCATAAAGAACCGACGAATATCACAGACTATATCATCTCCTAGTATTGGCCAACATTGTTGAAAGAATTCACGATTAAACCCATCTAGGCCTGGTGCCTTGTTCGCCGGTGCTGCGAAACACCACCCTACGGACCTCCTCTGGATCCGGAATCCGCATCAAAAATCCATTCATTTCATGCGTGATACCAGAGGGAAAACCCTCTAATAACTCCAGTTGTAATACATTGATCATTACCTGACCACCGTTGTTGGAAGAAACCCAACAATCCAGCTTGAATGTCCACATGATCCTCCACCATTCTAGGAGACTATATCATCTCCTAGAATTATTTTTCAGTGTATGAACACAGCTCTTTTTTAAATCCATTTAAAAACCTACAATAAATTTTCATTCAATGACATTTAATGGTCATTTGATGTTAATCTCTCTCTCTCTAATAAGTAAATCACACTCACTTCAGATTTCACACTTCTTCAAACAGTTGCGATGTCGTCTTTGCCAAATGGTGTGCATCAAGCACATTCGGGCATTGCCCGGGTTTCTTACTAGTAGAAATAAATACGGGGATAGGGGATCCCTACCTCAAACCACAAGTTGGAGTAAAAGGAGCAGTTTCCCCACCATTCACTAGCAAGCGCATCGAAACTGTTGACACACACTGCATCACCCACCTAATCCACATAGGATGAAAACCCATCATGCTAAGAATGGCTTCCAAAGCCCCCCACTGCACATGATCATAAGCCTTATCCAGATCAACCTTCACAGCCATCGCTGCCCTCTTAGGTGACGCCTTATGAATAGCTTGAAGGATCGCTTTGGCAAACACAATATTATCTCGTATCTTCCTCCCAGAGTAAAAGCAAATTGCTCCTCGTTGATTAGTTTAGGAAGAATGAGCCGAAGTCTATTTGCCAAAATTTTGGAAATAAATTTATACCTGAGATTGCATAAGCTTATCGGTCTATAATCCGCGGGCGTAGTCGGACTATCCAACTTGGGAATGAGTACCACCAGCGTATCATTCCACCCTCTTCCCATCTCGCTAGTCATAAAGAACCGACGAATATCACAGACTATATCATCTCCTAGTATTGGCCAACATTGTTGAAAGAATTCACGATTAAACCCATCTAGGCCTGGTGCCTTGTTCGCCGGTGCTGCGAAACACCACCCTACGGACCTCCTCTGGATCCGGAATCCGCATCAAAAATCCATTCATTTCATGCGTGATACCAGAGGGAAAACCCTCTAATAACTCCAGTTGTAATACATTGATCATTACCTGACCACCGTTGTTGGAAGAAACCCAACAATCCAGCTTGAATGTCCACATGATCCTCCACCATTCTAGGAGACTATATCATCTCCTAGAATTATTTTTCAGTGTATGAACACAGCTCTTTTTTAAATCCATTTAAAAACCTACAATAAATTTTCATTCAATGACATTTAATGGTCATTTGATGTTAATCTCTCTCTCTCTAATAAGTAAATCACACTCACTTCAGATTTCACACTTCTTCAAACAGTTGCGATGTCGTCTTTGCCAAATGGTGTGCATCAAGCACATTCGGGCATTGCCCGGGTTTCTTACTAGTAGAAATAAATACGGGGATAGGGGATCCCTACCTCAAACCACAAGTTGGAGTAAAAGGAGCAGTTTCCCCACCATTCACTAGCAAGCGCATCGAAACTGTTGACACACACTGCATCACCCACCTAATCCACATAGGATGAAAACCCATCATGCTAAGAATGGCTTCCAAAGCCCCCCACTGCACATGATCATAAGCCTTATCCAGATCAACCTTCACAGCCATCGCTGCCCTCTTAGGTGACGCCTTATGAATAGCTTGAAGGATCGCTTTGGCAAACACAATATTATCTCGTATCTTCCTCCCAGAGTAAAAGCAAATTGCTCCTCGTTGATTAGTTTAGGAAGAATGAGCCGAAGTCTATTTGCCAAAATTTTGGAAATAAATTTATACCTGAGATTGCATAAGCTTATCGGTCTATAATCCGCGGGCGTAGTCGGACTATCCAACTTGGGAATGAGTACCACCAGCGTATCATTCCACCCTCTTCCCATCTCGCTAGTCATAAAGAACCGACGAATATCACAGACTATATCATCTCCTAGTATTGGCCAACATTGTTGAAAGAATTCACGATTAAACCCATCTAGGCCTGGTGCCTTGTTCGCCGGTGCTGCGAAACACCACCCTACGGACCTCCTCTGGATCCGGAATCCGCATCAAAAATCCATTCATTTCATGCGTGATACCAGAGGGAAAACCCTCTAATAACTCCAGTTGTAATACATTGATCATTACCTGACCACCGTTGTTGGAAGAAACCCAACAATCCAGCTTGAATGTCCACATGATCCTCCACCATTCTAGGAGACTATATCATCTCCTAGAATTATTTTTCAGTGTATGAACACAGCTCTTTTTTAAATCCATTTAAAAACCTACAATAAATTTTCATTCAATGACATTTAATGGTCATTTGATGTTAATCTCTCTCTCTCTAATAAGTAAATCACACTCACTTCAGATTTCACACTTCTTCAAACAGTTGCGATGTCGTCTTTGCCAAATGGTGTGCATCAAGCACATTCGGGCATTGCCCGGGTTTCTTACTAGTAGAAATAAATACGGGGATAGGGGATCCCTACCTCAAACCACAAGTTGGAGTAAAAGGAGCAGTTTCCCCACCATTCACTAGCAAGCGCATCGAAACTGTTGACACACACTGCATCACCCACCTAATCCACATAGGATGAAAACCCATCATGCTAAGAATGGCTTCCAAAGCCCCCCACTGCACATGATCATAAGCCTTATCCAGATCAACCTTCACAGCCATCGCTGCCCTCTTAGGTGACGCCTTATGAATAGCTTGAAGGATCGCTTTGGCAAACACAATATTATCTCGTATCTTCCTCCCAGAGTAAAAGCAAATTGCTCCTCGTTGATTAGTTTAGGAAGAATGAGCCGAAGTCTATTTGCCAAAATTTTGGAAATAAATTTATACCTGAGATTGCATAAGCTTATCGGTCTATAATCCGCGGGCGTAGTCGGACTATCCAACTTGGGAATGAGTACCACCAGCGTATCATTCCACCCTCTTCCCATCTCGCTAGTCATAAAGAACCGACGAATATCACAGACTATATCATCTCCTAGTATTGGCCAACATTGTTGAAAGAATTCACGATTAAACCCATCTAGGCCTGGTGCCTTGTTCGCCGGTGCTGCGAAACACCACCCTACGGACCTCCTCTGGATCCGGAATCCGCATCAAAAATCCATTCATTTCATGCGTGATACCAGAGGGAAAACCCTCTAATAACTCCAGTTGTAATACATTGATCATTACCTGACCACCGTTGTTGGAAGAAACCCAACAATCCAGCTTAATTGTCCACATGATCCTCCACCATTCTAGGAGACTATATCATCTCCTAGAATTATTTTTCAGTGTATGAACACAGCTCTTTTTTAAATCCATTTAAAAACCTACAATAAATTTTCATTCAATGACATTTAATGGTCATTTGATGTTAATCTCTCTCTCTCTAATAAGTAAATCACACTCACTTCAGATTTCACACTTCTTCAAACAGTTGCGATGTCGTCTTTGCCAAATGGTGTGCATCAAGCACATTCGGGCATTGCCCGGGTTTCTTACTAGTAGAAATAAATACGGGGATAGGGGATCCCTACCTCAAACCACAAGTTGGAGTAAAAGGAGCAGTTTCCCCACCATTCACTAGCAAGCGCATCGAAACTGTTGACACACACTGCATCACCCACCTAATCCACATAGGATGAAAACCCATCATGCTAAGAATGGCTTCCAAAGCCCCCCACTGCACATGATCATAAGCCTTATCCAGATCAACCTTCACAGCCATCGCTGCCCTCTTAGGTGACGCCTTATGAATAGCTTGAAGGATCGCTTTGGCAAACACAATATTATCTCGTATCTTCCTCCCAGAGTAAAAGCAAATTGCTCCTCGTTGATTAGTTTAGGAAGAATGAGCCGAAGTCTATTTGCCAAAATTTTGGAAATAAATTTATACCTGAGATTGCATAAGCTTATCAGTCTATAATCCGCGGGCGTAGTCGGACTATCCAACTTGGGAATGAGTACCACCAGCGTATCATTCCACCCTCTTCCCATCTCGCTAGTCATATAGAACCGACGAATATCACAGACTATATCATCTCCTAGTATTGGCCAACATTGTTGAAAGAATTCACGATTAAACCCATCTAGGCCTGGTGCCTTGTTCGCCGGTGCTGCGAAACACCACCCTACGGACCTCCTCTGGATCCGGAATCCGCATCAAAAATCCATTCATTTCATGCGTGATACCAGAGGGAAAACCCTCTAATAACTCCAGTTGTAATACATTGATCATTACCTGACCACTGTTGTTGGAAGAAACCCAACAATCCAGCTTGAATGTCCACATGATCCTCCACCATTCTAGGAGACTATATCATCTCCTAGAATTATTTTTCAGTGTATGAACACAGCTCTTTTTTAAATCCATTTAAAAACCTACAATAAATTTTCATTCAATGACATTTAATGGTCATTTGATGTTAATCTCTCTCTCTCTAATAAGTAAATCACACTCACTTCAGATTTCACACTTCTTCAAACAGTTGCGATGTCGTCTTTGCCAAATGGTGTGCATCAAGCACATTCGGGCATTGCCCGGGTTTCTTACTAGTAGAAATAAATACGGGGATAGGGGATCCCTACCTCAAACCACAAGTTGGAGTAAAAGGAGCAGTTTCCCCACCATTCACTAGCAAGCGCATCGAAACTGTTGACACACACTGCATCACCCACCTAATCCACATAGGATGAAAACCCATCATGCTAAGAATGGCTTCCAAAGCCCCCCACTGCACATGATCATAAGCCTTATCCAGATCAACCGTCACAGCCATCGCTGCCCTCTTAGGTGACGCCTTATGAATAGCTTGAAGGATCGCTTTGGCAAACACAATATTATCTCGTATCTTCCTCCCAGAGTAAAAGCAAATTGCTCCTCGTTGATTAGTTTAGGAAGAATGAGCCGAAGTCTATTTGCCAAAATTTTGGAAATAAATTTATACCTGAGATTGCATAAGCTTATCGGTCTATAATCCGCGGGCGTAGTCGGACTATCCAACTTGGGAATGAGTACCACCAGCGTATCATTCCACCCTCTTCCCATCTCGCTAGTCATAAAGAACCGACGAATATCACAGACTATATCATCTCCTAGTATTGGCCAACATTGTTGAAAGAATTCACGATTAAACCCATCTAGGCCTGGTGCCTTGTTCGCCGGTGCTGCGAAACACCACCCTACGGACCTCCTCTGGATCCGGAATCCGCATCAAAAATCCATTCATTTCATGCGTGATACCAGAGGGAAAACCCTCTAATAACTCCAGTTGTAATACATTGATCATTACCTGACCACCGTTGTTCGAAGAAACCCAACAATCCAGCTTGAATGTCCACATGATGCTCCAGCATTTGCCCTCCCACCAATAGATTCTAATGCAATTCTGGGATCTCCTAATGTTGGTACTCAAGTGGAAAAACTTCATATTACGATCCCCCGCCTTCATCCATTGTACCCTCTATTTTTGGGGCCCATAGTACCTCTTGTTTCATGCAAATTTCAACAATTGAAGGGCAATTGCTTGTGGGTGCTTGGATTCAAAGACTCGAGGCATGTTCTTTAGCTCTTTGTGGGTCTGTGCCCTGATCATCTGTTGACTTGTTTTCGTTGGTGTTGAGGATCTGTGTCGGTTTCCTTGTGGCGAAAGGGTGTCGTGATGTCATCATGCGTGAACACACGATCGATAGCCAACAAACAAAACACAATACACAAGCGACAATAGAGAACGAAACAAACAAGATGCAAATCACAACAACAAGATAGAGACAAAGATTTACTGAGATTCGGCAAATTTGCTTATGTCCTCTATTAGATGTAGTGTGTGTGTGTGTGTTAGTATTCTATTAGTCCCACCTCGGTTGTGGTAACATAATGGTGTGCGTGCTCTCTCTATATAAAGAGAGGTAGTCTTATGTAATGCTAATGTGAGTTCAATGAGATAATACAAGGAGATTTTCTCCCCAATCCTATTCTCTCTCCCCCCTCTCTTCGTAACATGGTATCAGAGCCAACCCTCGCCTAGGGTTTCGACGCTCTCCTCTCCGGCCTCGGCCTCCTCGGTCGTCGTCGACGACATCGAGGAGGCCGGGAAGAAAATAAATTTTTTTTTTCTTTTCGTACAAGAGCTCTTGAGAGGTCCCGGCCCCGTCTCCTGCTCCGCACCTGCGGCGCCCGTCCGTCGTAGTCCCTCTTGGTCAGCCGGGACTCCGTGAACCCGAAGCGGTGCCGGTTCTGGGCGAAGATCAGGGGCTTCTTCAGGCCGGTGAAGGTGGAATTGGACTCAAGGAGTACGAACTCCGATACATAGGGGCTCAGCTCGTTCCACCGGACCTCGAGGATGTCCGGCTCGCTTCTCTTCCTCGCCCTCTCTTCCTGAAGACCCTCGTGCTGCGCGCGGGCCCACTGACCGGGGCCGACCTCGTCGAGCAGATCCTCGAATCCGAGCGCACCGAGGAGACCGAGGAGGAGCCGACCATGGGCTGCCAGACCGCCCTCAACCTCGCCGTTGCCCTATCCGACCTCCCCGCCATCCTCGCCGCCGAGGATCGCGACCTCTTCAAGCAGCCCGCTGGCCCGCCGTGCTCCCGCCGGATCCGCAGCGCTCGCCGGATCTCCCGCGCCGAGCCCTGCGCCGTCCGGATCCGCCTCGCCACTGCCGCGTCGATCAATCCCGCCGCCGGCCAGCGCTACTTCGCCGCCGAGTCGGCCGAGTATCCCGCACCGCCCGGATCTTCTCTCCCGTCTCCGGCTCTTCCGCTCCCGCACGAGGCGCGCTCCGGATCTCTCTCTCCCGTCTCCGATACTCTCGCTCTCTCCCGGACTTCATTCTCTCTCAGATCCGATCTCCCTGTGTGTCCCTTTCAGATCCAATCTGTGTTAGTATTGTGTTAGTCTGTGTGGCTATACCTGTGTGTCCCTTTCAGATCCAATCTATGTGTCCCTTTCAGATCCGATCTGTGTTAGAATTCTATTAGTCTGTGTGGCTATACCTGTGTGTCCCTTTCAGATCCGATTTGATTGTCCCGATGGTGTCCCTATGGTCTAGGTGTGTCCCCACATATGAGTCCCCCCTACCACCGTGTGTCCCTACACATGTGTCCCTACACATGAGTCCCAATCCTATACTACATATGAGTATGTCCCTGCATGTCCATGCATGTGTACCCACATGTGTGTCTCTATCGTGTGTTCCTATGTGACTTGGCCGTGAGATCTCGTCGTGTGTGTCCAAGCGCGTCCATGTGTGTCCGGGTAGTGCAAACCTTGCCTTAGGACCTATTGTCGTCCTTGTGCATCATGTCGGCTTTCTCGATGCCGCCATCTTCAACCTCTTGCGTCGACCTCGTCTCCGATCTTCTCTTCCTATATAAATAATCCCAGCCATCCATCCTGCATCGAACGGCTGTGCTTTGCGACTTGCTGCATCCGACCCGACTCGGCCCTCTGCACCCGATCCGACCCTCTTTCACTTGACCCTTTGCGCCGTCCGGATCCTGTGCTCATCGCATCTCGCCACCCGATATGGTAACATAATGATGTGCGTTCTCTCTGCAGCCCTGCGCTCGAGCTGCCGCTCCTCGGTGTGAGTTCTCTCTGCAGCCCTGCGCTCGAGCTGTCGTTCCTCCTTCGGCTCCAGCCCGCGCCCGTCGGTCTTGCTCGAGCTATCGCTCCTCCTTCGGCTCCAGCCCGCGCCCGTCGGTCTTGCTGGCTGCCGGAGCCCTAAGCCGTTTGATCCGGCCGCCTTGGCGTCCTGCGCCCGCCGTCCGCCGCACCTTGCGCTTTGTCAGCCCGCCTTGCACCCTGTGCCTTTGCGCTTTGTCGATTCGCCTGTTCCATCACCTCGCTCTGTGCCCTTGCGCCTTGGTATTTTTGCGCTCTGCGCCCTACCGATCCGCCTTGCACCTTTTGATCCTCTTTAGTTCCGGTCACACTTGTTTTGTGCCGGCTTTTTGGATCCTTTCTCGTTCCGGTCACACTTGTCTTGTGCCGGCTTTTAGATCCTCTTTAGTTCCGGTCACACTTGTCTTGTGCCGGCGTTTGGATCCTTTCTCGTTCCGGTCACACTTGTCTTGTGCCGGCTTTTAGATCCTCTTTAGTTCCGGTCACACTTGTTTTGTGCCGGCTTTTGGATCCTTTCTCGTTCCGGTCACACTTGTCTTGTGCCGGCTTTTAGATCCTCTTTAGTTCCGGTCACACTTGTTTTGTGCCGGCGTTTGGATCCTTTCTCGTTCCGGTCACACTTGTCTTGTGCCGGCTTTTGATCCTCTCTAGTTCCGATCACACTTGTTTTGTGTCGGCTTTTGGATCCTTTCTTGTTCCGGTCATTCTTGCGCCGGCTTTCGGATCCTCTTCCTTTCCTTAGTCATGTGACCCTATCAGAGCTACGCCTCTTCCTCTTCTCCCTCTTCTTTGTCTGTGATGATTGAGATCTTCTAAGAGGTGTCAAGTACTTGCTTCGGCCGAGTGCTTGCCTCTTATGAGGTCTCATGCATTCACATCTTTTCTTAGCCGCTCTCTCTCCTTTCGGCCTCCGTTATTGTCGGCTTCCATCACCGTCGGCTTCCTTCGCTCCGATCCTTTGTGATCATTGCCAATTCCCCCGGTTGACCTGCTTACAGATTGGCCGGGTTCCCCCGGTTGTCCTGCTTGCAGGTCAATCGGGTTTCCAGGACGCCTTGCTTGCAGGTCGCCCTGGCAATATCTTTACTTTTCAGCATAAAAAAGGGTTATTTGATGTAATTTTTTTGTTTTTTTGTTTTTTTTTTTGTTTTTTCATTCTTTCTCCTTCCTTTTATTAAGCAAACTGATGTCGGTTTATACCTTACATCAGTTTGACGGGGGGTATTAGATGTAGTGTGTGTGTGTGTGTGTGTGTGTGTGTTAGTATTCTATTAGTCCTACCTCGGTTGTGGTAACATAATGGTGTGCGTGCTCTCTCTATATAAAGAGAGGTAGTCTTATGTAATGCTAATGTGAGTTCAATGAGATAATACAAGGAGATTTTCTCCCCAATCCTATTCTCTCTCCCCCCTCTCTTCGTAACATCCTCCTTTCACTCTCGATTCCACTGTGGGTGCAAATTTTGGCCAACGCCTAGTGACGGGACCTACCAGCCCTGCTTGGGGGTCCACAGAGACGACAGTAGGACCCACCTGCCCTACCTGAGTGTCCACAGAAACGACAGCGGGACCCCCCAGTCCTGCTTGGGGGTCCACAGAGACGACTACGGGACCTACCGGTCCTCCGCCGAAACCCAGACGACGATGGTAGAAACCGCTTTCTACCCCATTTTATTTTCAAAAAACTCTATAAATAGCAGACCCTACAAATGTAACAGGATCAAATATCTTATTTCTGAATCAGACTTACGAAAAATCCAGAGCTCTGACTCCCAACCTTTCGATCTTCCTTGCGAAGAGAAATCGGTGACACTCGGCCTGTCGAGGTCACTTCAATTTAAGTGCTAGTGAATTCAGGTTGCTCCTTATAGCACGGAGACGTAGGCTTCAGCTGAACTCCGAGATCACATCTCGCGTTACCAATCTATTGACCGTTCAGAAGTTCAACTCAAAGACATCGATCTCCGAACCTGCAGATCAGACAAACGTTAGATCAGAACTTCGTCTCGACTCGATTGACTGGTTGGGCGGAGTTTTCGGGTCGACACGGAGATCATCCCCCATAGTTTGGCATCGTCTGTGGGATCCAACGAGAAGCTCATTTCACTCTACGACAATATCAGATCGGTTGAGCAGACAACCGATCTTGATAACCATACTTCCAGCCCCCTCAGTTGAGCAGACAACCGATTGGATTCCGGCAATCTGGTCACTTCCTCCGCTTTCGCTAAATGGCGAAGACAATGCATCAGGATCATCCAGAGGGAAATAACACTCGACAGAATCAACCTCGCCTGGAAACCCAATCGATGAGTCAGTGGCTCAACTTTGGACTTCCTCTTGCTCATCCTGAGATAGCAGCTTATTCAGGAAATGGAAGATCGATTGATTGACTGATTCTCCCGCCACTTCGACAGTCGATCGGTCAAACTACGCCCACCCCAACGGAAGATCCTCCGTCAACTTATCAGATCTTGGCGCTCGATTTCCAACTGATGCAACTGACGAAACAGAATGCCACTCTCACTGCTGAGAGAGACGCTATTAAGAAGGCAGCCTCCGACACTGGGGTTGTTCTTCCTATCCCTTCTCTCAACGAAGGAGCCAATCTACCTCGACGATCCGTCTACTCCGAGCAACATAAGTCTATGCAAGCGATCGGTCATGCGAACCGAGAGAAAAACCGACGCAATCCTACCCCCTCAGCAGCTCCGCGGAAGCAGAGTGTTTGGGATCGAATCGACGATCAATCCTCGTAATCATCTTCGGGCCGTAACTATGTTAGACAGGCACAGTCCAAACCCAATCTACGAGTAAGGCATCGGATTAAAGAGACCATGTCGAAAAGCTGTTTCTCTCCGTCCCCTCCCCTTCATCGAGATACCCAAATCGATTTTCACCACTGAGGCAACCCGATGATAATCCAAGATGCAGATCAAGACCTCTCGATCTTACCCCTAGTCCAACAGCAAAGACGGGGACTAGGTCGTAGGGAAGGATACTCTTCGACAGGGTCTCTCCACCGAAGTCTATTTCAAGCGTCCTTCCCAAGGCTCCACAGAACCCCAGCGCTTCTAAAGTTCAATTGTTTGAAGGGAGATCCAACTCTCCACATTCTAGCATTCAAGTAGGCCTTAACGATGCACGAGGAAGAAAACAATGTGCTTTGCTGAACCTTCGCCGGAAGCCTTGATGAGCCCTCTCTCAATTGGTATCACAACCTTCGCGCTGGATCGATCACCTAGTTCGGAGTCCTTACAAACCACTTCATGCAACACTATCAACTTAACCTCAAACCAGAGAAGAAGTTGGATTCTCTGTATCGTCTGAGGATGGGAGTCAATGAGAGTCTTCGCAACTTCACGCGATGATTCCGCAATGAACATGCTGCCCTTTTCGGACGATATCTCGATAACGAGGCCATTATGCTAGCATTCCAAAATGCCCCCCGATTCGATCTGCACATCTATAACGACTTCATCCGCAACCCTTCGCCTTTTCTAGGCTCAATGTTCGATCGATTCCAGAGGGAGATTGAGGTCGAAGACGATCAAATCGTCCGGAAGGGACGTGAGACCAAAAGGTGACCTGTCGAAAGGGAAGCACCCAAGCATACGGCCAAAGCCCACAATACAGAAGCACCAGCACCTCCGCCAGCCAAGCGACCAAGAGAAGACGGTCATAGATCACCGCCGAAGAAAACAATATTCACCGATTAGACCCTCCCGATCGAGCAGATTCTCGACCAGAGTCAACATGAGGAATTTCTTTGATGACCGAATCCTCTGCAACCCGATACCAAGCTCACTGCCGACAAATATGTTTACTACGACTTTCATCGCAGCCACGGTCATCCAACCAGTCGATGCTTCTGACTAAAGTATCACTTGGAAGACCTGTTGCTTGAAGGCCACCTCTGGAAGTTCGTCAAGAACAGAAGGGACCAACACCCACCTTCCTCATCAAAAGGGAAGGAAGCTTGTTGGGTCCACCGCATCTCGATCAGCTCATCGCCAGTTGTTGTATGAGCTAACGTCTTCGGCATTCACAGAGAGTTGCACCATCAAATCCTGACCAGGAAAGAAGTCGATAGACAAATTCGACGCATCTTCAACATTCGCTCTGCAACAAACAAGGAAGATACCTAAATCGAGAAACCTTTTAAGGGCTTGTCATGGCCATCAATTATTTTTAACGACTCCGATCTCCAAGGAGTGCATACTCCACATCGGGATCCCCTAGTCCCGCGGCTCATCATCGACGGGAGTACCGTTAACCGTATCCTCATCGACACCGGCAACTAGATCGATATTATGTTCTCAGATTGCTTCAAACGTCTAGGACATAAGTACTCAAGCCTGAACGTCGTCCCCACGATCATTACCGGCTTCAACGGTGAGCAGAGCATGACCATAGGTGAATCCCGGTTCACCCTGGACCACAGCAGAGAAACTCGAGTCTCCATACGATTCATTGTTATTAAAGGTACTTCCAATTACAACATCATCCTTGGGCAACCTTTCCTTTACCAGATCAATGCTATATCCTCCTCGTACAATCAACTTCTCAAATTCACAACGGGAGAAGGCATTATCTGCATCCGAGGTGATCAACAAGCTGAGCGATCTTGTGAAGTCATCGCAGCGAAGACAGATCGCCGAGTAGATCTCTCTCCGCCAAAGTGTACAAGAGAAGAAGCTGGCCCTTCCTCGAGCTAGCAATCAAAGAAGCCCCTACTAGCAGAACCTTTGGCTATCGAGTGGGAGTCTTCCCCTTCAATCGAAAAGATCACCTGAGTAAACATTGGCAATGGTGATCTCCTTTGAGAGACATTCATTGGAACCAGTCTCAGCGACGCAGAAACACGAGACATGGTATCCTTCCTCCAGGCCAATATTGACGTCTTCGCTTGGTATTTCGAAGATATACCCGGGATCAATCCGGATGACGCGTGCCATCAGCTCGCCATCAAAGAAGATGCAAAACCTATCAAACAAAAGCTCCGGATGATTCGCCCAAAGCGCTCAACGGCTGTTCAAGAGAAGATCACCAAATTGCTCACGGTAGGCTTCATCCGTGAAGTAGAGTACCCAATTTGGATATCCAATATCGTCGCGGTTCCTAAGAAGAATGGAAAGATCGGTGTTTGTATCAACTTCACCAACCTCAACCAAGCTTGCCCTAAAGACCCATTCCCCATGCCAAGAATAGACAGACTCGTCGATGCCACTGCTGGGCACAAGCTTCTGTCTTTTATGGATGGATACTCTGGGTATAATCAAATTTCTCTACATCCCGACGATTAAGAGAAGACTTGCTTCATGACAGACAGAGGCTTCTACTACAATAATGTTATGCCTTTCGGTCTCAAGAACATTGGATCTACTTATCAAAGGTTAGTCACGAAGATATTTGAAGAGTAAATCGGCCGTAATGTTGAATTCTATATCGATGATCTCCTTACCAAGAGCCTCAATCATAAGAATCATCTCTCCGATCTGGCAGAAACATTCCAAGTCCTCCGAAAGTACCGTATGAAACTCAATCCAGCCAAGTATGCCTTCGGAGTTCAATCGGGGAAATTCCTAGGTGACCTAGTGACTAGGAGAGGCATTGAAGTGAACCCCGATCAAATTCGAGCAATTCTTGAAATGCCCTCGCCCTCCAATCGGAAAGAAGTGCAACGCCTCACAGGAAGATTATCTGCTCTCAACCGGTTTATCTCTAAGTCTTACGACAAATGCAAGCCACTCTTCGACAAGTTACGGAAGGCAGATACCTACGGATGGATTCCAACTTACGAGCAAGCCTTCCAGAGCGTCAAATACTATCTCGCCCGGGCTCCTATCTTAACGGCTCCATTGCTGAAAGAAGACCTCTGGCTCTACCTCGCTGTCACCGATCAAGCCATTAGCGCAATTCTGGTCAGCAGAAGAGAAGGCATTAAGCACCCCGTCTACTACATCAGTCATACCCTTCTCCCGGCAGAAACTCGCTACTCGAAAGTAGAAAAAGTCATATTGGCATTGCTTACGGCATCAAGAAAGCTTCGACCTTACTTTATTTTCCACTCAATTACGGTCGTCTCAGAACACCCACTCAAAGATATCCTCGACAAGGCAAGGCGAGCTGGTCGAATGACTAAGTGGGTGATCGAGATGAGCTCCCTCGGCATCCAATTCGAACCTTGAGTTTCCATCAAGGGGCAAGCAATTGCAGACTTCCTTGCCGACTTCCCCATGGAGGATCCCATCACTTTAGAGAATGACGTCGAGATGCACCTCGACAATAGTGAAGAACCTCTCCCCTCAATCCCGGTCCTAAGACCATCAATCTGAGCCCTGAGGTTCCCACTACTTTGTCGGCTAGATGGAAGCTCTATACTGACGGAGCTTCAAGCACGATCGGTTAGGGAATTGGGATAGTCTTGATATCCCCCGAGCTTGATTATCTCCAATAGGCAACTCTTCTTGGATTCAACGCTACCAACAACGAAGCCGAGTACGAAGCACTCATTTTTGGACTGGAGATGGCCGAAACCCTGGAGGTGGACCGTCTCACAGTTTATAGCGACTCCCAACTAATAATCAGGCAGATCAACGGGGTCTACGAAGTGCGAGGAGAGATGATACAGCACTATCTAGCTCTGGTGTAGCAACACAAGCAACGATTCCTGAATATTGAATTGGTGCAAATCCCGAGAGCAGAAAATCAAGAAGCCGATGCTTTAGACAACCTTGCTTCAGTGCTTGCAGACTCCCTTGAAGAAAGGCAAGTTCAGATCGACTATCAAGAGTTGCCCAAAACTACCATCGAACAATAAATCACTGCCATGACTAAAGACTCTGGGGGTTGGAGACAGCCAACCTTCACTCTTACCTTGGCAGATGTACCTACAGATTAGAGACAATCACTCTTTGACTTTTTCAAACTAGGCAAAATATCGAAGGAGCTGACCCAAGCTAAGAAACTTCAAAGGAAGCTTCGTTCTATAGCCTCCGAGAGGAAGATCTCTACTTCAAATTGTATGGAGGGACACTTCTCAAATGTATTTGTCCTGGGCAAATAGAAGGGGTCCTAGCCGAAATCCATTCTGGAGCTTGTGGCAATCACTCCGACGGAAGATCCCTCGAAGCCAAAGTCAAACTTCAAGGATATTACTGGCCAACTATGGCGAAAGACGCAAGTCGGTTCGTTCAAAGATGTGATCCCTGCCAAAGACACGCTCGAGCGATCCATCTCCCGGTAGACGAACTCTATCCCTTGATAAGTCCCTGACCTTTCCATCAGTGGGGGTTAGACTTCCTAGGTTCTTTTCCTCCATCGCCAAGTAAGAAGAAGTATTTATTGTTGGCCACCAACTACTTCTTCAAGTGGGTTGAGACCGTGCCACTCTTTCGAGAAACAGACGAAAAGGTTATCAAATTCATTAGATATAACATCTTCTCCAGATTTGGTACACCTCAAATACTTATCACCGATAACGGAGATTAATTTGATTCAGATAAATTTCGGGAGTTCTGCCTGAACTACGGAATCAAGCTTTTCAACTCCACTCCGAGGTATCCACAATGCAATGGACAAGCTGAAGCTTCCAACAGAGCAATCCTCGATGATCGACTAGATTTTCACTCTTCCGCCTAACTTATGGGTCAGAAGTAATTCGTCCAACCGAGACTCACTCTCCAACTTTGAAGACTAAGGCGATCGAAGAAGGAATAAACAACGAGCTCTGTATCAATGACCTTGACTTCTCAGGAGAGCTACGTAACCAAGCAGCTATCCGTGTCGCCAACTATCAACAGAAGATCAAGCAGGCCTACGATCGAAAAGTTAAGAGAAGACAGTTCCGCATTGGAGATCTAGTCCTCATAGGGGTCTTCTTTAATATAAGGGAACACGGCAGCGGAAAACTAGCTCCCAACTGGAAAGGACCTTATATCATCGAGTCAGTTGGAGGCAAAGGATACTATCGCCTAATCTCGCTAGAAGGAGATAGGCCACCAAGAGCGTGGAATGTCAAACATCTCAAAATATTCTATCCCTGATGTAAACCCTGTATTGAATTAATGTTTGTTTTGATTTTAATCTTGTCCATTTCAATTCTATATGCTTACATAATCACATATAGTTTAGATGTTGTGAGACAACACAACACTTAACTGACAAGTCGACTAATAGTTTGGGTGTTCGTGTTGCGACACGACCCTTTACATGCAGAAACAAATAGTTTAAATGTTGTGAGACAACACAACTTTTAAACTGGCAGATCGATTCGTAGTTTGGGTGTTTGTGTTGTGACACGACCCCTTATAGGTAGAAATAAAGAGTTTTAAACGTTGTGAGACAACACAACTTTTAGCTGGCAGATCAATTAGTAGTTTGGGTGTTCATGTTGCGACACGACCCCTTTCAGGCAGAAACGAATGGTTTAACGTTAAGAGGCATCACAACTTTAAGCTAGCATATACTCTTTCAATCATTCAATATAAGATATTAACCATTCCATTCAAAACATTCAGCATAAAGAGAGACAGTTCATTCCAAAAGAAATCATATATTCTTTCATTCAAAGGTACAAGTATGATGAGGAAGATACATCAATGCTTCTCAACACTGGTCACCTTAGATCTATCTTCGCCGCGGGCCTTGCTAGCCACGGGCGCCTTTGAAAATTGAGCGCTTCCGCCATGAGCTAGCCTGAGGGCTTCCACGGCTTTTTTCAGCTGTCAACTTGAAGCTGGCCAAGTCGACGTTCAACTGCTCAATCTCCAGTGCGTGGGCCTCCTCCTTTGCTGCGAGCTCTACCTTCAGCCACTTTATCTCATCCGCACGCTCGAAGGAGATATTCTCCAACTTGAAGAATCTGTTTTTAAGGCCTTGGAGTTCTTTATTGGCAGCTACGAACTCGGCCTCCATCTTCTTTTTCATATGGGCCTCGTTACGGAAAAGCTGCTGACTCGAAGAGAGCTCAATAGATAGCTTCGCTCGCTCCTCGTTAGCTTCCTCCAGGAGGGCGTTCAAACGTGAGATTTCACCGACAGCCTCCCTCTCTCCAGCCTTCTTAAAGACCCTACTGTTTAACGTCAGTAGGGAACACATCTGCATGACAACAAGAAGAAGTTAGAAACATCGGATTGAAAGGCGAAGTTGAAACTAATCATAATCACTTCCAGCTTGGTAGATGATTCTTCGAGGGTCGCATCGGGCAGATTGCAAAGCTTCCTGTAATACCCGTAAAATTATTCTCGAAAATTTCCTTTGCTGCACCTATGCATGGTTGTCTGATGAATAATAATGATAATAAGTTGTGTTTGCACTTTGTTGGCACTTGACTTGTGTGGTTGAAACACAGTGTCAGATTTGACCATAGGTTTCGGGTCCGAGCCACCAGGCAATATGGTTGTAGCAGAAGGGTTGTATGCACTGGTGTGCATGTGTGTGTATGTGTGTGCATACATACACTTGAGTACTTAATTGTGCATTTATACTCAAATAAAATAATAATATATAAATAATCTGAAGCAAGACAGTCATTGCATGTTTATTAAACTTAAATGATGAGCTGCCAACTTTTTTCTTCCTATCAGATCACAAGGTTGATTGCATAACAGCCTTCACCGACAAATAGATCAGATCACATCCATCCATATTAGATTATGCGGATCTGATCATACTCCAAAAATTTTCTCCTGTATCCCTCACATTAATGGCCAATAGTGTATTTGACAAACCTTCCCCAACCACACTCCTCATCATTAAAATCAAGTGATAGTATCTTCCGATCGTGGCGTGTTTATCTCACCGTATCACCTCCTTTTCTTTACAAATAAACCTACATCGTCCGATTTGATCAGATCAACCCAATTCTCCCAACTATCTCCCTTATGCATTCAATGCCCAATAGTGTTTTTTTGATAAATTTTTCCTACTTCCACCACATCTCATGACATCCCATAAATGTTCATACACAATATTCTTCCCCTACCCTTTATAGCATTTGAAACTCCAACCCTCCGATCAAATCATAGCCACCATTATCTACCCGTGTTTCTCTCTTCCTGTCCCCTTTTTGGTCTTTTTATAACACCATCGTCTCCTCATCTTTCCTTTGCATGAACCACAACCATCAACTCCCCAAATCCCATGACTCTCTCTCCCCTTACAAGAAACCCACACCCAACCAACCCTTTATAACCCCACTTCTCTCATCCCTTCACACCCAACTAAACTCCAATTCCACATCCAACCACTTCAAAACCCTTGATCCCGACCCCCTTCTTTCTGATTTTCTTTCTCTTGGTATTGATCATGTGCTGCAGCCATCATGAAAGAGTCGACATGGAGGAGCAGTTAAAGCCAAAGATGAATTGATCTAGGAGGAATCCCCGGCACAGGTTAGCTTGCCGCTCCCCTCCTCCCTCATCACCTCACACTCCATCACCTCTTGCACTACTTGTTGCTGCCATTGCAGCAAGGGTACAACAGCCCTTCAAACACTTTTTCTTTCCCTTGTTGCTGACAAATGGCAGCTCAAATATTTTCCAATAAGGGTGGGATCCGAGATCTTTTCTCCATCCTTTTCATTGCTGCAAATTTACCCCGACCGGCACACAACCGTGGTCGGGGAGGGTGTTAGTAGCAACTATGTTAGAGCATTTCATTAACCCATTGCATGCTAATGCGACATTGGTCGCACTTGGCCATTAGAAGGAACTATGTGGCTACTCTTCATGCATCTATAATTTGTCAAGCGACCACTATTGGTCGCTATCATAACTTTACGTGATTGTCCCGTCTTGATGATGCGCTATCCATCTTACCTTGCACATGGCAATGCACTTGAGCGACTCTTGCACCAACTTTGCCAACCCCTGAGATCCGAACGAGCATGGCATAGAACTAATTATCGAATTGGGTTTAGACCCGACAAGGCCATGAATGGCAACCGAACCCGTCGACGGTAATATTTGCATACTAATGGCCATGCGCCGGATGGCGCCTAGACCCTTGGCTCCGACCAACTCGGCCTACCTCTCTTGAGATCGAATAACCTTACGCTTGCCACGTTCACTTTGACAGAGTTGACTGTGATGACCTGCGAGCGACGAAAGCGAGAGTCATCCACCTAGCTTGGAACCATGATCGTCAGTAAGGTGACATCTACTTTTAAAAATAGTTTTTAATGGCATGAAATGTTGCAATTGAAATATTTATTGTTAATCAAATATTCTAATATATTAAATTACACTTAAGTGCCATGAGCATGGCATGCATACGGGTCTTGCTGAGCTTGTCGCATGTGGTCAATAGACCCTATCTTGCATGCGGCGTTGCGATTCCACCGACGCATGCATGAACTATAATATATATATATATATATATATATATATATATATATATATATATATATATATATATATATATATATATATATATATATATAAATTAAAATGTGCAACTTATACCTGTTCGGACATAATAACTTTAGCGACTTATTTTTAAAATACAACAAGTTAAAAAGAAAAACCCTGATAATAAATTAATATTGGATTATGGTCCCCACACTCGTACGAGTGCAGGGGAAATTAGAATAGCTGAACATGGGTATTCCTGGGGGTTGAGTCGCTGAGGAGCGACTAATAGTCCCTATGGTTGAAACGGTGAGAAGAGAGTTAGACAGTGATAGAACACGTTTCCTGATTTGGAAGTTAGAACAGAAAGAGAAAATAATAAAATAAGCTACTTGTAAAGGTAGGGACCCCGCATACATTGGGAAGGTGAACCTCCCACGATTGTGCACCGAAAGCCAAAAGTAGGTTTGGGGTCACGGGCACGGGTTTCAGGAAAGTCAGGTAACTGCCCTTTTTTGGGGCCTGACTTAGGAAACCCCGACCTGGGGTCGCAGTAGCCCCCAAAGCAAAGCAAGCTGGGCGGGAGTGCTCCACCGTGAAAGACGGGAAAAACCATTTGGCCAATTGGATAGTGTTGCATGAATGGATCCCATACATGGATAGAGCTGGCCCTCTGATGCGAAATAAAGGCCCAATAGTAATGCCTACTGGGGGCAGGTTGAACAAAATAATACCAGGGTTCATATTATGCTAGAAAATAATTAATTACTTGAATAGACTATTATTACCTTCATTGACTTATTGTACAATTTGGATTTGGATATAAAACTTCGAACTATGTTTAGAAATGATAATTTTGAATGTGACTTGAATTAAAAGGCATTCATTTCTAGTTATTAAAAGCTATTTGGATGTCACTAGCCTTCGCCGGCTAATCTTCCAATTCATTTTGGGGGCTGCCCATTACCACGGGCAGACTCTCTTTCAGGACAGAAGGTTCAGAAGCACCAATAGAAGCTCAGGAGGAGTGATGCAGCATATTATTTCTCTTTTGGTGTTTCCTTTCAGTGTTCTTGTGGGGGAAAAATCTCCGTGCCGATCCGAAGACTTTACCTCACCTGTCAATTGATGTTGAAGGGTAGATCGTTGTTCGATCTGTTGATTGGAAGGTATGTTTGGAGGCTGGTGCCTTAGTGACTTTGAGTTAGCTCTCTCAGTAAGCAAACAGAGAGAGAGACAATCTGAGAGTTAACACGAGAGGTGATCTCGAAGTTCAGCCAAAACCTACGTCTCCGTGCTATAGGGAGCAACCTGAATTCACTAACACTTTTCTCGAAGTGACCTCGACCAACCGAGTGTCACCGTAGTCTCTCCGATCTCTTCAGGGACAAGAAGAAGATCAAGGAGAGTTGAAGGGATGGAAACTAGAATTCCAGAGCTCTGGTTTTGAAACTGGGATTGGGATCCGGATCTCCAAACTTCGATCCCTTTTTCTTCAGAAGGCTCTGCTATTTATAGAATTTCTGAGGAGTGAATCTGGGGGTAAATGGCGGTTTCTGGTCGCTTCTGGAAGAATTTCTAAGTAGGGCTGGTGGGTCCCGCGGCTGTCTCCTGGGGATTCCACAGGTAGGACCGGTGGGTCCCGCGGTAGTCCTCGTGGGCCCACCAGGTAGGGCCGGTGGGTCCCGCTGTAGTCCTCGTGGGCCCACTAGGCAGGGCCAGTGGGTCCCGCGGTAGTCCTCGTGGGTCCACCAGGCAGGGCCGGTGGGTCCCGCGGTTTGTAGACCTCTCTGCCAAAATTTGCACCCACAGTTACCCCCTCCAAGTTAACTAGAGGCCACCATGGCTGGCTTGGATTCTTGGTGCAAAACTAGCAACCCCCTGTTCGAGAGTGCAAAGGAGAAGAGAAAACTCGAATTACGGCATTTAATGGACTGATCGGTCAAAGTTGACCGATCGGTCAATTTCGATCGATTGGTCAAGTTTGACCGATCGGTTAAGTTCAACCGGTCGATGTTGAAGTGATCGGTCAAAAACCCTTGGCTTTTGCCCGATTCAGTAGAAACTCGACCGATTGGTTGAACTTGACCGATCGGTCAATTTTGACCGATCGGTTAAGTTCAACCGGTCGAGGTTGAAGTGATCGGTCAAAAACCCTTGGTTTTTGCCCGATTCAATAGAAATTCGACCGATCGGTTGAACTTGACCGATCGATCAAGTTTGATCGATCGGTTAAGTTCAACTGGTCGAGGTTGAAGTGATCGGTCAAAAACCCTTAGTTTTTGCCCGATTCAGTAGAAACTTGACCGATCGGTTGAACTTAACCGATCGGTCAAGTTTGACCAATCGGTTAAGTTCAACCGGTCGAGGTTGAAGTGATCGGTCAAAAACCCTTGGTTTTTGCCCGATTCAGTAGAAATTCGACCGATCGGTTGAACTTGACCGATCGATCAAGATTGACCGATCGGTTAAGTTCAACCGGTCAAGATTGAAGTGATCGGTCAAAAACCCTTGGTTTTTGCCCGATTCAGTAGAAATTCGACCGATCAGTTGAACTTGACCGATAGGTCAAATTTGACCGATCGGTTAAGTTCAACCGGTCGAGGTTGAAGTGATTGGTTAAAAAACCCTTGGTTTTTGCCCGATTCAGTAGAAACTCGACCGATCGGTTGAACTTGACCGATCGGTCAAGTTTTGACCGATCAGTCAATTTTTGACCGATCAGTTAAGTTCAACCAGTCGAGGTTGAAGTGATCGGTCAAAAACCCTTGGTTTTTGCCTGATTCAGTAGAAACTCGACCGATCGGTTGAACTTAACCGATCGATCAAGTTTGACCGATCGGTTGATCCGTCGATGCCGAGGCGATTGGGCAAAAGAGCATGTATTCTGCTCGATCCTTTGGTAAATTTACCCGATCGTCTGCCTGTCGAACGGGAAAAGTCTTCGAATCGCGCTTTAGGATGATTGTGTTGCTTGAGTTGGCGGTTCATCTAGGCCGGTGATTCTTCTGAACCGGCGGTTCGCTTGGACCATCGGTTCGCTTGGACCGGTGGTTCGTATAGACCGACGGTCTATGTGGTTTGACGCTTCGTCTGGTTCCGACGTTTCGCCTGGAAGAGCGCTTGCTACGGATTGGCGCCACGTGTCCCTACAAAAACACGGGATTTGACCTGGAGATGCCACGTGTCTTCTTGATTTTCGTGCCAGCTTCTCGGGGAATATAAGCCTTTCTGGATTTTATTTTTGCCTCACGCTTTCAGAATTTTCAAACTCCAAAACTCTTTGCTCTCGAATTTCTTGCTCTTCACCTTCTCTAGATCGGTCAAAATGGCAACTTCTTCCGGCCCCATCAAGATCAAGAACTTGGTTCCATCGAAGAGGAAGGAATCGGGGAGGGCTCCACAGTCGCCGGTGCAGAAAGGCAGGAGCAAAGGAAAAGCCGTGCTTGGTGAGCTTGGCAAGAAGCATAAGGGAGTGGGGTTTGCGTCTGCACCGTCAAGGCCAGAGCATATCCCCAAGGCAAGCTTCGTTCTGGGGCCTTTGATGCCGATGTACCAGGAGCCCGAGTATGTATACAATACCGGAGGGAAGCTCACAGATGTGAAGGGGGAGAAGTGGCAGAAACTGTTGTCCTTCTTCACGGAGGGGAAGGTCCGACCACTGCTGTCGTTCGTCGCGAGGTTGCTGAACGCCTCTGGACTTTGCCCCGGATAGATTTTCGGGAACGCGTGGAGGATCATCTACGCCTTCTGTCGTGTGGAGTCTGACTTCCAAGACGAGCTTAGGGCTTGCTACTCCAGCATCCCCGATGGCGAGGAGGCTAGGATCGAGTTGGGCTATTTCTTCTACCATTATAAGTGGGCTTCGAGGAAGGATAGCCCATTCTTCAATCTGACCGGCATCTCCGCTCTTCACCCGATCATCGACACCATCGGCTCCGACAAGCTCTACACCGACTGGCCGATATCGGTTTCCAGTGCGTGGACCCCTCTCTCAGTGCCCGAGACTCCTCGAACCGAGGTGCACAAAGAGGTGGCCCTGTACTACGCTGGGGGAGCTTTTGCTTGGATGTCTGATCGGGTCGGGGCCCTGGACAATCTCTTTTTAGAGTTAACGGCACACGTTCGTGGAAGCAGTTTTTGAACTGCCCCGTTCGTCATGGCAATGCCAACCTTCTCCACTGACTGCAGGCCTGGTATGAAGATAATGAGGTCTTGTACTCCGATTATGAGGAGGATCCTCAATCGGGTAAGATCGTCAGAAAAGTCCGGGTTGAGCAGAAGGCGTATGGCGCAAGGCGTCGCCTGCCAACAGAGGAGAAGCTGGTGATAAATCGCAAAGGCCAGGTGAAGAAGAGGAAGGTCCTCATCGAGGAGAAGAAAGAAGAAGAGAAAAAAGAAGAAGATGAAGAGGGAGGAGAGGAAGAAGAAGAAGAAGGAAAGGGAGAAGAAGAAGAGAAGGGAAAAGAAGAAGAAGATGATGATGATGACGACGATGATGATGATGAGGATGACGATGAAGGGGAGGGAGAGGGAGGAAATGGTGGTGAAGGGGGTGGCGAGGAAGAAATTCCTCCCACCCCCACTGGTGGTGGCGCAGAAGGGGGCGATGAAGAGTCGCAACCCATTCCCATCGACGAGGCCAAGGCCCGTCGAATGGAAGCGGTGATGGATGCAGTGGGTGATGGCCGGAAGGTACAACCCACTTATCACTTTGAAGAGTTGAAGCACCCCACGCGCATTCGAATCAAGTTCTTGGGGAGTGATGGGGTTGCAAGCAACCCCACGCCCCTCGACCAAATACCTCCGAGCACCCTTCGCCTCGAGGGTGCTACGACGAGCGGGGGCTTGGAGGTTGAACAGCCTACTCCTGCCGCCCGTCTGGCTGAGGAGACGACAGCAATAATGGCCAGGCTCGAACAGTCTGTAGGGCAACAAGAAGAAGGGGAGGTCACTCCTCCTCGAGACGTCCCTTCTCCCGTTCACATGGAGCGAGGGAGTCGCGTGGATGCTGGGACTCCCCAACCTATGCCAGAGACAACCCCTGTTAAGGAGAGGTCGACCCCCAAGGGTAAGAGCTCCGACACGGGGAAGGGCAAAGCACCTCGAGTCGATGCCACAGGTATACCCTTGCTGATTTCTCCTTTTGATTGCACTGTCTTTGATGTTTGAAATATTCTAACTGTTTGAACTTTTGCATTAATCACAGATGCTCCTGTTGGCGTGGCTCCACTGCTCAAGAACTGGGGTGAGGTTGATATCAACCACCCCACGCTAGTGATCCGGAGGCTCTGCAACCTTCCGGATGCTACAATCGAAGAGGCTTACGATAGGCTAGAAGTAGTGGTAAGTGCATCAGCTTGACTTCATTCTTGTTGTATCATTAGAAATATTTCTGACTCTCTTTTGTTTGTTTGCAGAATTCAGCGGTCCTGAAGTTCGCTACCAAGCTCTTCAGGAAGGTCGGAGAGCGGGGGGCTTCATCTGAAGTCTCTCGTTTAACGGCCGAACTGGAGGCTGCTAACGAGGAGAAGGCCAAGCTGAAGGAAGCTCTTTCTGCCAAGAAGGAGGCTCTGAAGGCCAAGAAGGAGGCCCTTAGCAAGGAGAAAGTCGAGAGCAAAAGTTGGCTCGATAGCTACGTTGCTCGAGGCCACGAGCTCGAAGAGTTGAAGAATCGCTTCTTCAAGATAGAGACTCTGTCCGTCGAGCGCGTAATTGAAATAAAGGAGCTAAAGGCTCAGCTGGCTGCCAAAGAAGCTGCGCTCGCCACCAAGGAAGCCGCTCTGACTGCTAAGGAGGAAGCCTTAACAAAAGAGTTGGAGCAGACTCGCGCTGAATGCGAGAGCTTCAAGACGACGGCTGAGAAGGCAGTGGAAGCGCTCAGGGTTCATGCTAGCAGTATCCAATCTTCAAAGGCATCTGCGGCGAGCAAGGCTCGTGGTGGATCTGAAGGAGAGAGGCCGCGTGCTCCGAGCGTGGCAAAACCTTGATGTACTTTACTTCTTTTCTCTTGTTGTTGTATCTGTAAGCTTTGCGCATATAGAAGTTCACTCCTGTACTTGGCAATTTTGAAAAATAAAGATCTCTTTGTTGTTTGAAATTGCTTGTATCTTGTGCTGAATATCTTTGAATGTTGTGTTCTGGATGGTCTTGGAATGTTTGAATACATATAAACACTTGAATGTAAGGGACCGAGTCACAACTCGATCACCCAAACTTGTTAAGTAACTTGAAAATTGAAGGTTGTGTTGTAGCACAACTAGAAATCGTTTAACATTTGTATGGGAGGGGTTGAGTCGCAACTCAATCACCCAAACCTGTTAGACGATATTGAAATTGAAGGTCATTTAACATTTGTAAGTAAGGGGTAGTGTCGCAACACAAGCTCTCAGACCTGTTAAATTGACCTAGTGACTTGAAGATTGTTTTGTATTACAACCCAAAATCATTTAACATCTGCCTGTAAGGGGTTGAGTCGCAACTCAAACACCCAAACTTGTTAATCGACCATATAATTTGAATATAGATAATTTGGAACTTTGAAGGTAGTTAACTTGAAACTGCTCCAGAATTTGAGTTGAGAAGAACATTTGAAAGCAATCTTTATTCATCATGGAATTTACATCATGGATAGAACATTTTGAGATGTCTAGCATTTCAAGCCCGAGGTAGTCGGTCTCCTTCTGGCGAAATCAGTCGATATGATCCTTTGCCTCCTATCGATTCGACGATATATGGACCTTCCCAGTTGGAAGCTAGTTTTTCGCTGCTGTGTTCTTTGGTGTTGTAGAAAACTGCTCTGAGGACTAGGCTGCCAATTGGGAACTACCTCTTGTAGACTTTTTGATCGTAGGCTCGTTTGATCCTCTGTTGATACTTGGCAACGCGAAGGGTTGCTTGGTATTGTAATTCTTCAGAGAAGTCCAGATCATTGACTCGAAGCTCCTCGTTAATTCCTTCTTCGACTGCTTTCGTCTTTAGAATACTCGATATGTTTTTTGTTGGGAGCACTGCCTCTGACCCGTATGTCAGGCGAAAGGGTGAGAACCCCATTGATCTTCTTGGAGTGGTTCGATAGCCCCACAGAACTTCAGGTAGGACTTGCTCCCACAGTCCTTTCTTGTCATCAAGCTTCTTCTTGAGTAGACTAAGAATAGCTCTGTTGGAAGCTTCAGCTTGACCATTGTATTGAGGGTACCTTGGAGTTGAGTAGAAGAGCTTGATCCCGTTGTTGAGGCAGAACTCCCGGAACTTGTCGGAGTCGAATTGAGCTCTATTATCAGCAACTAGGACTTGGGGTATGCTGAATCTCAAGAAGATGTTATGTCTGATGAACTTGATCACTTCATCGTCAGTCTCTCGGAAGAGTGGCACTGCTTCAACCCATTTGGTGAAGTAATCTGTAGCCAACAGCAAATACTTCTTCTTGCTTGATGTTGGTGGGAAGAGACCCAAGAAGTCCAACCCCCATTGATGGAAAGGCCATGGGCTTGTCAACTTGGTGAAGCTCGTCCACAGGGAGATGGATAGCTCGAGCGTGTCGCTGGCAAGGCTCACATCTTTGAACCACTTAGTGAGCATCTCTTGCCATTGTTGGCCAGTAGTAACCTTTCAACTTTGTCTTGGCTTCAAGAGATCTTCCTCCTGAGTGGTTCCCGTAGGTTCCAGAGTGGATGTCGACTAAGATCGTCTTTGCTTGCAAAGGACCTATGCATTTGAGTAATATCCCATTGTGTGATCTGAAATATAGATCTACTCCTTGAAGGGTATAGCATGGAAGCTTTCTTTGAAGTCTTCTCGCTTGAAGTGGATCTTCGGGGATTTTGCCATGTTTGAAGAAGTCGAAGATTGGCTGTCTCCAATCCTCGAGTTTATTTGTTATAGTAGTAAGGTTGGAGGCCAGTTGTTTTCCACCCCCAGATCTTTCTGTAGTGGCGACGATCTGTTGTTCGAGGGTGGTCTTGGGTGCTTCTTGGTAGTCGATTTGTATTTGCCTTCCTCCGAGCGAATCTCTAAGAACTAAGGCAGCATTGGCTAAGGCGTCTGCTTCTCGATTTTCTGTCCTAGGGATTTGAATGAACTCGGTGCTAGTAAAGCGTTGTTGAAGATGTCGCACCAGAGTCAAGTAATGCTGCATCCTTTCTTCTCTTGCAGTGTACTCCCCATTGATCTGCCTTACAATCAGTTGGGAGTCACTGTAGATGATGAGTTGATCCACCCCAAGGGATTCAACCATTTCGAGTCCGGAGATGAGTGCTTCGTATTCGGCTTTGTTGTTGGTGGCGTTGAATCCAAGGAGAGTGGCCTTCTGAAGATGATCAAGTTCGGGGGATACTAGGACTATCCCAATTCCCGAACCGATCGTGATTGAAGCTCCATCAGTGTAAAGCTTCCATTGAGCTGGTGCAGTGGTAGGAGCTTCAAGAATTGGATCGATTTTTGCAGCCGGATTAAGAGGAGGTTCAACTTTATCTTCAAGGCACATATCGACATCTTCTTCCCACGTTATGGGATCTTCAACTGGGAAGTCCGCCAGGAAGTCTGCGATTGCCTGCCCTTTGAGCGAAGTGCGAGATTCGAACTGGATCCCCAGAGCACTCATCTCTATCACCCATTTGGTCATTCGACCCGCTCGACCCGCCTTGTCGATGATATCTTTGAGTGGGTGTTCTGAGATGACTGTGATCTTATGGGAGATAAAATAAGGTTGGAGACGACGCGATGCGGTGAGCAAGGCCAATATGACCTTCTCCGTCTTTGAGTAGCGGGTCTCGGTCGGGAAAAGCGTATGACTGATGTAGTAGACCGGATGCTCGACACCTTCTCTTCTATTGACCAGGACCGCACTAATTGCTTGATCGGTGATGGCGAGGTAGAGCCAGAGGTCTTCTTTTGGAAGTGGAGCCATTAGGATAGGAGCTCGCACCAGATATTTCTTGGAGTCTTGAAAGGCTTCCTCGCACGTTGGACTCCAGCCAGAGGTATCTGCCTTTCGTAGTTGTCGAAGAGTGGCTTGCATTTGTCGGAAGACTTCAAGATGAATCGATTGAGGGCTGCTAACCTTCCAGTGAGGCGTTGAACTTTCTTTCGACTTGTAGGTGATGGCATATCTAGAATAGCTTGAATTTGGTCTGGGTTGGCTTCGATGCCTCTCCTGGTTACGAGATGACCTAGAAACTTTCCCGATTGAACTCCGAAAGCACACTTGGCTGGATTGAGCTTCATGCAGTACTTTCGGAGGATTTGGAACGTTTCAATCAGATCGGATAGATGGCTCCCTCGATTAGAGGTTTTGGTGAGAAGGTCATCGACATAGACTTCGATGTTGCGCCCAATTTGATCTTCGAACATCTTTGTGACTAACCTTTGATAGGTAGATCCTGCGTTCTTGAGGCCGAAGGGCATTACATTGTAGCAGTAAAGTCCCCGGTCAGTCACAAAGCAGGTCTTCTCTTGATCGTCCGAGTGAAGCGGAATTTGATTATACCCAGAGTATCCATCCATGAAAGATAATAGCTCGTGGCCAGCAGTGGCGTCGACGAGCCTATCTATCCTTGGCATGGGGAATGGATCTTTGGGACAAGCCTTATTGAGGTTGGTGAAGTCAATGCACACTCTGACCTTCCCCGTTCTTCTTTGGGACAACAACTATATTGGAGATCCAAGTAGGGTACTCTACTTCACGAATGAAGCCTGCTGCGAGTAGTTTACTGATCTCGTCTTGAACTGCAACTTGTAGTTCTGGTCGGATTGTGCATGGCTTTTGTTTGACAGGCTTCACTTCTTCTTTGATTGCGAGCCGATGGCAAGCGTCATCTGGATTGATCCCAGGCATATCTTCGAAGCACCAGGCGAAGACGTCGATGTTGGACTGAAGGAAGGATACCATGTCTCGCGCTTCTGCGTCGCTGAGACCGGTACCGATGAATGTTTGTTGAGGGAGATCTCCACTGTCGATATTGATTGGAATGATTTCTTCGATTGAAGGTGAAGCCTCCCACTCGATCGGTGGGGGCTCAATTAGCGGGATCTCCTTTGGTTGCTATTTGGAAGAAGGACCGGCTTCATCTCTGGATCGCTTTGGGGGAGCGACATTTATCTTGCGATCGGTTCTTGCAGCAGCTGCTTCGCAGGAACGCCCGGCTTGCTAATCTCCTCGGATGCATACGATGCCTTCTCCTGTTGCAAATTTGAGGAGTTGATGGTAAGAAGAGGAGATGTCATTGACTTGGTGGAGGAATGGCCGGCCGAGGATGATATCGTAGTTGGACGTTCCTTCGACGATCGTGAATCTCACCGAGACTCGGGTCTCTCGACTGAGGTCGAGGGTGAATCTTGATTCGCCCATTGTGATGCTTTGTTCGCCGTTGAAGCCCGTGATCACCGTCGGGACGACTTCAAGACTCGAGTATTTATGTCCCAGACGTTTGAAACAATCCGAGAACATAATGTCGATGGAGCTCCCAGTGTCGATGAGGATGCAATTGACAGTGCTGCCGTTGACGATGAGCTTCAAGACCAGGGGGTCTCGATGTGGAGTATGAACTCCTTGAAGATCAGCGTCATTGAAAATGATGGCGGGCCAGACTAAGCCTTTGACGGGCTTCTCGATCCAGGTATCTTCTTTGTTCACCGTAGAACGAACGTGGAAGATGCATCAAACTTGCCGATCAACTTCCTTCCCAATCAGTGCTTGATTGTGCAATGACCCGTGAATGCCAAAGACGTTGGCATTCACAGTGAGAAGTGATCGGTTGGAAGAGATTTGATGGACCCAGCAAGCCTCTTTCCCCTTTGCAGAGGATCGGTGTTGATCTTGTCCGCCCTTGGCGAACTCTTGGAGATGGCCTTCTCGCAGTAGGTCTTCAAGATGATATCTCAGCCGATAGCACCGATCGGTGGAATGGCCGTGACTCCGGTAAAAGTCACAGTAGACCGTTTTGTCTACAGTGACCTTGGTGTCGGGCTGCAGAGGATTAGGCCTCCGGAGGAACTCCTCGTGTTGAATGCGGTCGAGGATTTGCTCGATCAGTAGATTCCACTCGGTGAAAGTGATCTTCTTCGGGGGAGATCGACGTTCGTCGTTTCTTGACCGCTTGGGTGCGGGAGGAACCCCTGCCTCTGCGTTGTGAGCTTTGGCAGCATACTTGGGGGCTTCTCTCTTAGCGGGTCTTTGCTTCGTCTCTCGCCCTTTTCGGGTGACTTGATCATCTTTGAATTCAATCTCCCTTTGTATCCGGTCGAACATTGAACCCAGAGAAGGAGGGGGGTTGCGAATGAAGTCGTTGTAGATGTGAAGATCGAAACAGAGGGCATTCTGGAAGGCCAGCATGATAGCCTCATCGTCCAAATGCCTTCCTGAGAGGGCGGCGTGCTCGTTGTGGAATCTCCTTGTGAAGCTGCGGAAACTCTCGTCAGCACCCATCCTCAGCCGGTAGAGGGAATCAAGTTTCTTCTCCGGCTTCAAGTTCAGCTGGTAGTGCTGCACGAAATGATTGGCCAAGACACTGAACTGGGTGATGGATCCAGCTCAAAGATTATGGTACCAATCGAGGGATGGCTCATCGAGACTCCCCGCGAAGGTGCGGTAGAGCACGTTGTTTTCCTCCTCGTGCGGCGTCAGAGCTTGCTTGAAGGCGAGTATGTGGAGAGTTGGATCTCCCTTGAGGCAATTGAATTTGGGGAGAGTGGGAGTCCTCCATCCCCTTGGAAATGTTGATTGGAAAAGACTTCGATGGAGAGGTCCGCCAGAGGAGTATCCCTCCCTCCGACCATGCCCTCGACCTGGATGCAAGTCAAGAGGCAAGATCGCAAGGTCTTGCTCAGGCATTTGAGTGTTTGCCGATTGGAGTCGGTGACAAAGATCCATTCCGGCTCCACGTTGAAGTGGGATAGACAGAGAGGCTCTGCTCTTTGAGGGCGCCCCTTTCATCTGATGTCTTCTTGATAAGTCGGGCTTTGAAGGTGTCCTCCCGTTACAGTTGCGACCGGAAGAGGATTGGGAGGACTCATTGTCGATACGATCCCAAACACTCTGCTTCCACGGGACAGCAGAAGGAGTTGGGTCACGATGAATCCTCTCAAGGGCAGCAGTACCCACTGACTTCCGTGGCTCGGAGGGGATTGATTGCCGTAGTAGATCGACCCTCTCGTTAGTTGAGGGGATGGGGAGAGCAATACCGGCTTCAGAGGCTGCATTCTTGAGAGCGTCTCTTTCAGCAGTGAGGGCGGTATTCTGTTTAGCCAGTTGTAGTAATTGAAAATCGACCGCTGAGATTTGATAGGTAGATAGCGGGTCTTCAGCAGGAGCAGGGGTTGTATGCCCTATTGATTGATGAGGAGGTGGGGCGATCGGTCGATCGACTGATCTTCCGCTGCCTGAGCGAACTCCCATCTCGAGGACAGCAAGGGGCTGTCCGAAGTTGAGCCTTTGACTCATTGAACGAGTCTCAGGATGAGCTTGATGTGTATTACTTCCCTCTGGATGATCCTGATGCTTGGTTCTCGCCATTTAGAAGGAGAAGGATGCAATCAAGAGTGCCGACGTCCTAACGGTTGTCTGCTCAACCGTAGGGGCTGGAAGTTTTGGTTATCAAGAAGGGTTGTCTGCTCAACCGATCTGATACTTGTTGTAGAGCAGACTTGGCTTCTCGCTCGGATCCCACAGACGGCGCCAAACTGTGGGGGAAAAATCTTCGTGCCGATCCGAAGACTTCACCTCACCAGTCAATTGATGTTGAAGGGTAGATCGTTGTTCGATCTGTTGATTGGAAGGTATGTTTGGAGGCTGGTGCCTTAGTGACTTTGAGTTAGCTCTTTCAGTAAGCAAACAGAGAGAGAGACAATCAGAGAGTTAACACGAGAGGTAATCTCGGAGTTCAGCCGAAGCCTACGTCTCTGTGCTATAGGGAGCAACCCGAATTCACTAACACTTTTCTCGAAGTGACCTCGACAGACCGAGTGTCACCGTAGTCTCTCCGATCTCTTCAGGGACAAGAAGGAGATCAAGGAGAGTTGAAGTGGAATTCCAGAGCTCTGGTTTTGAAACTGGGATTGGGATCCGGATCTCCAAACTTCGATCCCTTTTTCTTCAGAAGGCTCTGCTATTTATAGAATTTCTGAGGAGTGAATCTGGGGGTAAATGGCAGTTTCTGGTCGCTTCTGGAAGAATTTCCAAGCAGGGCTGGTGGGTCCCGCGGCTGTCTACTGGGGATTCCACAGGCAGGACCGATGGGTCCCGCGGTAGTCCTCGTGGGCCCACCAAGCAGGGCCGGTGGGTCCCACGGTAGTCCTCGTGGGCCCACCAGGTAGGGCCGGTGGGTCCCGCGGTAGTCCTCGTGGGCCCACCAGGTAGGGCCGGTGGGTCCTGCGGTTTGTAGACCTCTCTGTCAAAATTTGCACCCACAGTTCTCTTTTGGCAGTACGTTGTTACTTTTTATTAGAATAATGTAAGGATTGCTGGAAATAACATTTAGTTTAGTTTTGGGATTAGACTTGTGCAATGATACATCTGTATAGAGGATCCACTTGGTAGACCTCTCCTCAAGGCCCTCCTTAACCCTAGTAATTAGTCAATGAGAAGTATTTATAAGACTTAAACTGACATCCTATAGATAGGAACACCAGTTCTTATTCCTTTGTACCCGAGAGTTAGGTGAGTGGGCGAGGTCTTTAGCTCGTCGTTGGAGGCTCAAGTTGTAATTTAGTGAGACATAAGTAGTTTAAAGCGTGTGAGAATCTTGACTCAGTCACCAATTCACTTGACGTAACCCTCTTTCCCATTCTTCCTCTCTTCACCCCCAAATCTGGCTACCAAGACTCTGCCAGATTTCTGGGGCGTGACACTTCCTCAACGCCCCAGTTGGGTGGTTGATTTCAACCTCACCCAAATCACACAGCATAGGCTACAAACTACCAAGAGCACCTACAGACAAATATTCGAAGATTCAAACATATCCATTATTCAATCCAAACAAGATGAATCTAAGGGTTGGAACTTACTCCTACCGATAGAGCCTCCGTGAGAGGGTTGAGTTGGCCCTTTCCCTCGATCAATCATATTCCCCTTGGGGGTGGGAGTCTTCGCTGCAAAGACAGGGATCGAAACCTGCTCGGGCACCTGCTTCTCCCCCTACCCCTCGTTTCCCTTTAGTTCGGGAGGAAACGTATCTCCCCCTTCACGACATATCTCTTCAGCCTCCTGGAGGAGGGCAGACATCATGGCGGCGGCTTCCGCTGCCACCTTGGTCATGTCACCTCGTGGCGCCAGCCTTGGTTTATCAGCTTCCGCCCCTCCACTCGCGGAAGCCTGCCCCATCAAAGCATTACCTTGCCGGAGGCCTTCGGGCGGCACCTGATCAATCGACGTTGGGTCATAGACCACGTCACTCCCTGAGTACTTGACCCTGATGCGTGTAGGACTCTTCAGGGTCTCGAAGTGATAGACAAGCGGCACCTTCTTGCCGTCGTCTATCATATCAATGTCATCCTCAATTCGATGGGCTTTAGCCTTGTCGATAGGAGGGACTTGGCCACCTCCTGGCGGGGTGGGGGGTATGTCTTCCCGACCTCTGGTCCCCTCCACTTTGCCTCCTCCTTCCTCTTCTCCTTCTCCCTCTTCGCTCCCTTCCTCCTCTTTGTCCTCATCTTCATCCTCTTCTTCCCCACTTTCTTCTTCTTCCTCTCCACTCTCTTCCCCGCTTTCTTCTTCACCTTTCACCTTTTCTTTTTCTTCCTCTTTCTTCTTTTCCTCCACTTCCTTCACTACCTTCTCTTCCTTCACCACCTTCCTCTTCTTGACCTGGCCTCGCCTGGTCACGACCAGTTTTTTCTCGCCAGGCCCGGACCGGTCTCGAGATCCTCCTTATAATCAGAGTACAGAGTGTCGTTATCTTCATACCTAACTAACAGGTGATGCATCAAGTTGGTATTGCCATGACGGACCGGACAGTTCGCAAACTGCTTCCATGACCTGGTCTTGCATGTCAGTTCCAGGAACAAGTTGTCAATCGCTCCGACCCGATCGGATGACCAACACATATCACTTCCCGATCCGTACCTCTCGACCTCTTTGTGGACTTGGGTGCAAGGAGTCTCGGGCACTGAGAAGGGAGTCTATGCTCTCGAGACGGAGATTGGCCAGTCGGTATATAGTTTGTCGGAGGGGACCGTGTCGGTGATAAGGCGAAGGGCAGAGACACCGTGCAGGTTGAAGAAGGGGCTGTCTTTTCTCAAAACCTACTTATAGTGGTAGAAGAAATACCCCAACTCGATCCTGGCTTACTCGCCTTCGGAAATGCTGGAGTAGCAGGCGCTAAGCTTCTCCTGATGATTGGACTCCACCCGGCAGAAAGCGTAGATAATTCTCCACGTATTTCTCGTTAGCTATCATGAACAAAGCCCATACGTGTTCAACAGTCGAACCGCAAACGACAAAAGGGGCAGACACAGCCCGCAGTTGAGCTGCCCTGATCGTCACGATCGTGCCCATAATTTTCTCCTTGCTAGCCACCTTCGTATAGACAGATCGATTATCGATACTAAAGGCAGCTTGCACTCTGGCGAGGGCTGGGCGATGGATGCCTTCAGTGAAGAACCCGAGCAACTTCTCCTATTTTGCCCTCTTTATGTCAGTGATCTTCCGACTGATGCCATACTCGAAGACAGACTCCTCGGATAACGGCTTCAGCGACCCCAAAACAAACTCAGCTTTGGGGATATGCTCCGGCTTGGTGGGCGCGGAAGCAAATCCCACTCCAAGATGCCGCTTCCCAAGGGCATCGAGGCTACCCTTGCCCTTGCATTTGCCCGCAATCTTAGGCAACGAGGGCTCAGCGGTGGCCTTTCTCTTCTTCGACGGCCTCACCTTCGGAGGAACGATATTCTTGGTGCAGCTTGCAGATACCATCGCAATTGAACGGAAGAACAAGGGAAACAGAAAGCAGGAATTCGGGAGCAAAAGCAGAGAACTCAGAAAAATTTCTAACAGCACGAGTGAACAATGAACTCTAGGACGGGATTTATAAGACCCAAAAATTTTGGCGGGAAAACCAATGTAACACGTGGCGCCACCAGACTGGCAAAAAGATGAAGTGTCGGATTAGACGAAGCGTCGGATCAGACGAAGTGTCAGACCAAACGAAATGTCAGACCAGACAAAGCATCAGACCAGACGAAACATCGAACCAGACGAACGCCAACAAAAGACTTCGCCCAATCGATAGGCAGACGATCGGGTGATTTTCCAAAGGATCGGGCAAAAAACGTGGTTTTTTGCCCGATCGCTCGAAGCTCCATCGGTTGAAATTGACCGATCGGACAAATTTGATCGATCTGATAATTTTGACCGATGGCCCAAAAGATTTCGCCCAATCGACAAGCAGACTATCGGGCGATTTTCCAAAGGATCGATAAAAAAGCATGGCTTTTTTCCTGATCGCCCGAAACTCCACCGGTTGAAATTGACCGATCAGACAAATTTGACTGATCGAACAATTTTGACCGATGGCCCAAAAGACTTCGCCCAATCGACAGGCAGACGATTGGGTCGATTTTCCAAAGGAGCGGGCAAAAAACGTGGCTTTTTGCCCGATCGTCCCAAGCTCCACCAGTTGAAATTGACCGATTGGACAAATTTGATCGATCGGATAATTTTGACCGATGGCCTAAAAGACCGTCGAATCGACAGGTAGACGATCTGGCGATTTTCCAAATGATCGGTCAAAAAACGTGGTTTTATGCCCAATCGCCCGAAGCTCCATCGGTTGAAATTGATCGATCGGACAAATTTGACCGATCGGACAAATTTGATCGATGGCCCAAAAGACTTTGCCCAATCGACAGGCAGACGATCGGGCGATTTTCCAAAGGAGCGGGCAAAAAATGTGGCTTTCTGCCCGATCACCCCAAGCTCCACCGGTTGAAATTGACCGATCGGACAAATTTGACAGATCGGACAATTTTGACCGATGGCCTAAAAGACTTAACCCAATCGGTAGGCAGACGATCGGGCGATTTTCCAAAGGATCGGGCAAAAAACGTGGCTTTTTGCCCAATTGCCCGAAGCCCTACCGGTTGAAATTGACCAATCGGACAATTTTGATCGATGGCCCAAAAGACTTCGCTCAATCGACAGGCAGATGATCGGGCGATTTTCCAAAGGATCGATAAAAAAACGTGGCTTTTTGCCCGGTTGCCCGAAGCTCCACCGGTTGAAATTGACCGATCGGACAATTTTGACTGATGGCCCAAAAGACTTCGTTCAATTGACAGGCAGACTATCGGGCGATTTTCCAAAGGATCGGGCAAAAAACGTGGCTTTCTGCCCGATCGCCCCAAGCTCAACCAGTTGAAATTGACCGATGGCCCAAAAGATTGCTCAATCGCCAGTCAGACGATTTGGCGATTTTCCAAAGGATTGGGCAAAAAATGCAGTTTTCTGCTCGATCGCCTCAAGCTCCACCGGTTGAAATTGACCGATCGGACAACTTTGGTCGATCGGACAATTTTGACCGATGCCCAAATGACCGCCCAATCGACAGGCAGATGATTGGGCAATTTTCCAAAGGATCGGACAAAAAACGTAGTTTTCTACCCTATCACCTCAAGCTCCACCGGTTGAAAATTGATCGGTCGAACAACTTTGGCCGATCAGACATATTTTGACTGATCGGACAAACTTGACCGATCGGCCAATGTTGACCGATCGATAAATTTGTCCGATCGGACAAGTTGGTCGCCAATGCCTTATCAGTCAGCATTGCTTAACAAAAACTCTATGACACCAACCCTTGATAGGGGGTTTGAATTTTGCACCTGAGTTCCAAGTCATCCAGATCAACCTCTAGCTAACTTGGAGGGGGTAACTGTGGGTGCAAATTTTGGCCAACGCCCTACGACGGGACCCACCAGCCCTACTTGGGGGTCCACAGAGATGATAGCAGGACCCACCAGTCCTGCCTGAGGGTCCACAGAGACGACAGCGGGACCCCCCAGCCCTGCTTGGGGGTCCACAGAGACGACTGCGGGACCCACCGGCCCTCCGCCGAAACCCAGACGACGACAGTAGAAACCGCCTTCTACCCTATTTTCTTTCCAAATAACTCTATAAATAACAGACCCTACAAATGTAACAGGATCGAATATCTGATTTTTGAATCAGACTTCCGAAAAATCCAGAGCTCTAACTCCCAACCTTTCGATCTTCCTTACGAAGAGAAATCGGTGGCACTCGCCCCGTCGAGGTCACTTTAATTTAAGTGTTAGTGAATTAAGGTTGCTCCTTATAGCACGGAGACGTAGGCTTCTGCTGAACTCCGAGATCACATCTCGCGTTACCAATCTATTAACTGTTCAGAAGTTCAACTCAAAGACATCGATCTCCGAACCTGCAGACCAGACAAACGTTCGATCAGAACTTCGACTCGACTCGATTGACTGGTTGGGCGGAGTCTTCGGGTCGGCACGGAGATCATCCCCCACATCCACTATGCTTCAAATCAATCAATGGAGCAATTGCCTAAGTATAAGAGTATTCATGTCTCTCACACAAGCTCTCAAGGTTCTTCCAAACTGTAAACAAGAGAACAATAACATATCGTTATTTTGATCATGTTCTACACCTCTCATAACCTATATATACCCTAGGGTCATAATGGTTTAAAGCCCAAACCCTCAGGAATTAGGAGTTCTTAAACAATTAAACCGATATGTTGGATGTGACCTTAGATCGGTTTAAGATTTAACCTGAACCCAAAACATTGTTGCGAGTAATCAAGTTTGATCAGTCTGGCTAAGATCCATTCGATTTTTTAGATGACCCATTTCTTGCACCCCGTACTGATCGATCAATTTAGATTTTTTGATTGGTTGGCCAGAAAGTTTTTACAATTGTTCTCCGTGTTGTAGGCTTTAGTTTTGGGCTTCCTGCCTCCTCGTACTTGGGCTCCACACATAACAATCTCACACTTGGAGACTGAGGGTGATACTCTATCCGATACCCCCACTTGCTCCGTTGTTCCCTTACATGTGGCAATTAGTGTGACCTTTGATCTTTAGGATCTTCAGGCTTCAAGACTAACAGAAACTGAATAAGTCTTCAACTTCTCCACTTTGATAATATTTGTTAGCATGCCCACAAGATTTTGACTTGTATGGATATTTACCAGGCTTATTAGCTTCTTCAACAATATCCGTATATTTTGAAAACAAATAATGTTATACTTCGTCTTCACATGATAAACTGAGTTCTTGAAAGATGAATTACACTCTGAATGTCGATGTATAACATGCAAATTCTCTTCTCTTTTCCAATTCCTTCATGAAGTTCTATGGCCATATCATCTCCTTGTGTGCCTCTATAAAACATACTATTTTTGCTGTCCAAAATTCCACTATCTTCTGTAACCTTGAGACTCAACTCATTGCTGCAATTCCCAACGTAAATACATATCATGTTGTGCTCCTCTTACCATTCAAATCTCCTGCCAAGTCCGAGTCAACATACCCCTGTAGTCTGATCTCAGAATTGCCATAGCACAATGCTAAATCTTTGGTGCCCTTCAAATACTTCATGATTCACTTCATCGCTTTCCAATGATCCATGCCTGATTTGTTTATGTATCTGCTTGCAATTCCCACTGTATGAGTAATTCTGGTAGTGTACACATCATGGCATATATCAGACTCCAACAACTGATGCATACAATACTCTGGTCATCTCCAGCTTCTCTTCCCGTAACTTTGCACTCTATTTCTTAGATAGTTTGAAGTGGCGTAACATTGGAGTGCTAACTGGCTTAGCCTCCATTATGTTGAATATCCTTAGTACTTTGCTGATGTACTCCACCTTATATAGCCTAATCTCCTTCGACTTATCACTACAAATTCACATCCCAAGGATTTTCTTTGTTGCACCCAAATCATTCATAGCAAACTCTTGTGAGAGTCCTTGCTTAAGCTTTGCGATCTTATGCATTCTTAAGATCACATTTGGATGGCCTACAGGTCTTGGATCGAGTTGAAATTTTTTGTGTGTGCTATCCAAGGGTGGGTGATCAATCCCTCAAATTTTTTTTTTCCAAAAATGCCCTGAAAGGGGGTGGCCGCACGTTCAGCCGCACATTAACCGACCGCAATGTATCACTACTCATATATATATATATATATATATATATATATATATATATATATATATATATATATATATTGGAGGGATACTCTTACTCATGGCCTCTTACTCATATAGTTACCTATGATCCAGGCCGTCCATTAGATCCCGGCGTACAGTTCGGATTAGATGGGGAGTTAAAACAATGGTGTCCGCATTAAATGCACGAATTAATAATATGTGTTTTTAATTCGGGCATTTAATGCGGACACCATTGCTTTAACTCCCCATCTAATCCGAACCGTACGTCGGGATCTAATGGACGGCCCGGATTATAGGTAACTATATGAGTAAGAGGCCATGAGTAAGAGTATCCCTCCCCATATATATATAGAGAGAGATATGCCCGAATCTTGAAAGTTCTTATGTTTGCACAAAGACATGAATGGACCCGGCCTATGACTTTGGATTAGCCCGGTTTTTTCAATGCCCATTCTTTATCCAACCATCCCTCCCCGGTTCCTCACTCCTCAGTCACTGCAGCAGCATGGCTCTCTCTTCCTGCTTGCTCGGTAGCCATATCCTGACCTGCTCCCCCTTCAACCCCCGTGCCTCCACCACCACCACCACCGCCTCCTCCTCCTCCTCACCCTACCTCGGCGTCGCACGGTGGCGTCCCCTAATCCCACCACCCCCTTTCTCCTTTCTGGATTCGTCTCCACGGAGGCCCAGCTCCCGGAGATGGCCTGGGACCGGCTTTATTGCGAGAAACGAAGGGGAAGACAACTCCTCCTCCTACTCCTCCCCTTCTCGGCTCCAGCTAGAAAAGGACGGCGGAGAGTACAAGGTTCCCTTCCATCACTCTCTTTTACTACCCGCTGGAATGTAGTTTTCAATGAACCAAATACTTATCAATTGAGATGAGCTCAATGTTCATCAGTGGGTTGTTGCATGAATTGACATGCTTTGTTGACTTGCAAACGAGATATCGGGCCGAGTGAGAGTTGCATATTGTAGAGCGCCCGCTGTGTTACAATGTAGGGTGGGATCAAGCATGGGAGTGCCCGAGTGTTGATATGGCTTGCTAGTAGACGCAATGGGTGTGCTGACAGGTTTAGAGCCATCCATCTTTGTTTGTCGAAGAAGCTCGGAGATGTATTTGCGCTGTGAAAGATGAGGACTGATTGTAGTAGGATTGAATTTGATGCCCAAGAAGTAATGTAGCACACCCAAGTCCTTTTATAGCAAATTCGTGTCTGAGCTGTGATAGTAGATGTGAGAGAGCCCTCTGTCGATTACTTGTAAGTTGTAACCAGAATATCATCAACGTGGGCTAAACGAAATATGATTAGCCCGTCCTGTCGAGAGATGAAGAGGGACATATCTGTTTTAGAGTCAGCGAAGCCGTGCTCAACTAGGAACATGCTGAATCGGTGAAACCATACACAAGGGGCCTGTTTTAATCCTTAGAGTGTGCTTGTCAACAAAACCCGGAGGTTGGGCGGCTTGGGCCAAATATACCTCTTCCGTTAAGTTACCATGGAGGAAAGCATTGTGGACGTCAAGTTGTCTGGGTGGCCATCCCTTGGAAACGACAATGGAGAGTACAGTCCAAATAGTAGTGGGTTTTATGACGGGACTGAATGTAGCTATATTGTCAACTCCTTCTTGCTGATTGTATCCCTTAACAACTAAGTGAGCCTTGTAACGTTCAATGGAACCATCGACACAATTTTTGATTTTGAAGATCCATTTGCTCCATATGATTTTTTGATTGGCGGGTGGTGGAGTAAGAGTCCATGTCCCGTTTTGAATAAGGGCATCAAATTCAGATGACATTGCAGTGCACCATTCATGATATTTAGCAGCTTGAGTAAAGCAAGTGGGCTCGTTATCGATTGAAGAGGAAATAGGTATAGGATCTTTTTATGGCTATCTATGTTTGAAAGGTAGAGGGAGACAAGTATTTGTTGTTGGGTTTATGAATGCTAACTTTAAGTCGAGTGGTTAATACTGGTAGGTTGGGGCAAGTTTCATGTGGTGTGGGAGAGTGATGTGAGGCGTTATGAAAAAGTGGACTCATTATGGTAGGTGTAGGATGGAAAGTTAATGAGAAATTGGGATATGAGTAGGTGATGGAGGAGATGGTTAAGGAGGAGAGATGTACAATGGTGGTGGTGAGACAGGAAGGTCTAATTGTGTTATGGCATCGGTTTGGTGTGAGGGATGAGGAGAGATGGCTAAGGTAAATTTTTGTTCATCAAATATAACATGTTGTGCAATGATACGCCTATTGGTGGTGAGGTTTAGGCACTTGTAACCACCTATGCAGTCAAAGTCGGTAGTCGGCCCTAGTCGGCTAAGGGCCGACTAGGACTAGTCGGGACTAATTCGGGACTAGTCGGCCAAAACTTATTCTAACCCCTCCCCCCCCTCCCTAAACATATATGATATATGAACTAGCATAAATGTTAATAAGTATATGATATTAGTCGGTTAATAACAATATATACCTTCACAGTTCACAGCATGGGTATAAATACATAAGTAATAGTCTAACAGAACACAGTTGTATTAGCTTCATGCCCATGTCAAAAGACTCAGAACTAAGAATTCATCACAATATTTGTTTGATGATGTTTAATCAGTGAACAACCCTAATTTTGATTATAGGGTTATATGGATATCAACAAATAAACTAATTATTTGTCTATGTTTTTATCTGAGATTCTTAGGTGCTCAACAGATAATTACAGGGAAGAGCCATAGTTGTGAGTCTTGCGACTCAAGACTTTGAGCCAATGTAAAAAAATCCAAACAAAATTGCTTGCAAAGACTCCTTTAAAAAAAAAAATTTGCTTGTAGAATGCTGCCTGGGGACTAGTCGGCAGTCGTTAGTCGGGGACTAGTCGGGTTAGTCGGGTCTAGTCGGGGACTAGTCGGGATTCCGCCCAGCAATGACGGAATCGAAATTAATCGGTCGGCAAAATGCCGCCCAGAGACTAGTCGGGGACTAGTCGCCGACTAGTCCCGACTTTGATAACATAGGTAACCACGTGGCGCAAGCTATATCCAAGAAATATGCATTTTGTTGACCGATATTGCAACTTGTGAGAGTTATAAGGCATGAGTAAAGGATAACATGCACATTCGAAAACAAGCAATAGAGTGTAGTCCGACGCACATCCAAACAACCTTTCAAATGGTGAGGCATTATCAAGATTTAGTGTAGGAAGACGATTGAAGAGGTACACCGCATCTTCAAATGGATGATTCCAAAAGGGAAGCGGAACAGATCCATGTGCCATAAGGGATAAGCTAGTCTCCACGATGTGTCTTTGTTTCCTTTTAGGAACACCATTTTGTTCATGCTTGTGGGGGCATGATAATGACGATTTATTCCACAACCTGTTAAATAAGTAGACAACGATCAAAACTTTCCACTCTAATCAGATTGAAGCTCTTTAATTTTTTAAGAAAACCGATTTTCAACTAGTGCCTTAAATTCTGGAAAAGTAGGCAATACTTCCGATTTATGAGAGAGGAAACTTGTATGTATATTTGGTGAAATTGTCTAAAAAATGAACATAACAACGATGCCCATCTATAGATGGTACCGGAGGACCCCATACATCGGAGTTTATCAAATCTAAAGGGCCAGAACTAGTAGTTGTAGACCTCGAAAATGGAAGCGTGTGAGATTTTTCCATTTGACATGCGACACAAACTTGATGAGATTTATTTGAAAAAACTGTAATACCATATTTATTGACGATGTGATGGACTGTACAGAATGCTGAATGTCCAAGCCGATTATGCCATTGTTCCATAAATTATCTTTCGCCAATTAGAGCTTCTTTATTTGTGTTGCCTTGGTGAGGGAGGGGTTGATAAATCCCAGACCAAGCATGGTAAAAGTAGCCTGGCACTTGGTTGAATGTGATCTGTAAAAATCCCATCACATTCTTCGTTGATGTATGAAGATGTTTCCTTTAAGGGCTTGATTCATTTAATATGAGCATTATTAGCTTTTGCAACTGTTAATGTATATAGAGATGGGTCAGGTCTTGTACATCGGGTCGAATTCTATGTTGTATATATATATTGGGCTTAATCCCTTAATGAAGAGTTATTCCATTCTCTCCAAACCCTAACTGTCATCTCCTAACATGGTATCAGAGATAGGGTTCACCGTCTCCTGTTTCGAGTGTTCCCCCAACGATCGTGCCTTGCCACGTGTGCTCTACGGGGGAGGATCCTTGCCACGTGTGCTCCGCGTGAGGGGGGGCGTTGACGAATAGTCCCACATCGGTGAGTGAGGCATCCATCACTATGCAGTAGTACTTAGGATCATCCGCTATCTCTGGGGCACCATCACTCGCACTTTGCTTTTACCTTTCACTTCTACTCTAGTGCTGCGTGCTTACTCTGATGCCGACTAGGCAATGGACGTTGCTATTCGCCGTTCTACCACTGGCTACTGTGTGTTTCTTGGTAACTCCCTCATCTTTTGGCGCAGTAAGAAATATGAGTCCGTTACTCGCTCCAGCACCGAAGCCGAATACAGGGTTATGGCTTTCACCACCGTAGAGATTGTCTGGCTTCGCCGTCTTCTACTCGACCTGGGCGTCGTGATATTCGAGCCCACACCTCTCTTCTGTGACAACTGGAGTGCTATTCGGATTGCTAGCAATCCAGTTTTCCACGAGCGGACGAAACATATAGAGGTTGACTGTCACTATGTTTGCCAACAGTTTCTCGCCCACACCATTTCCTTGCCATTCGTTCCCTCGACGGAACAGACTGCTGACTTCCTCACGAACTCTCTTACCATTGCTCGCTTTCGGTATTTTATCAGCAAACTCTCGGTACATGATCCACCGTGAGTTTAAGGGGGAGTGTTAATGTATATAGAGATGGGTCTGGTCTTGTACAGTCGGGTCGAGTTCTATATTGTATATATATATATTGGGCTTAGTTTCTCAATGAAGAATAATTCCATTCTCTCCAAACTCTTGCCGTCATCTCCTAACAGCAACGTCTAGTGTCTAAATAGCATGTGAAATTTGAAGTAGTCTTTATGTGAATATGGTAACTTCTTTATAGTTGGATTCATAGAGAGGAAAGCCGACTGTGAGAGAATCAAGAAGAAATTGGACATTTCTGGAGCTTTCTTCATTCGCACTCTCACAATCCAAATGCCTGTCAATCCAAATGCCTGACATGGGAATGAGATACATGAGATCCTAACGAATAGTCCCATTTTATCTACCAGGTCTACAGTACCATTGGCATCACTGTTAGCTTTTGTCCCTGGTCCAAAGGTAGCTGTTAAATGAAGTTTATAATATAATTAACTACCTATTTTGGTCTTTGTTTGTAATATAATTAGCTGTTAAATGAAGTTTGTAATATAATTAACTGCCTATTTTGGTCTTTGTTTGTAATATAATTAACTGCCTATTTTGGTCTTTGTTTGTAATATAATTAACTGCCTATTTTAGTGGAAAAAAGTTTTGACCCTACAATAGTGCCATTTGACGCTTGAACAAAATTTTTGTTGAAGTGGTGTAATCATTTGGAAACCCTGTTTTATCTTTAGTCTTATGTCTGTTTTGTATCCAAACGTTTGTTGCAATAGCCATTTTGTGTCACTGAAATTGTATGGTGCTTAATTTTTTGTTCCTTTTGGTTTTTTTTTTCTTGTACTCATTTTTTTTTCTCATGCCTTTGGTTTTGTAAGTTGTTAGCTTATTTATGTGAAAACATGCCCGATACTGATCCGAAACCATTTCTTCACATTAGGAGCAGATGGATGGATCTGGAATATGTGATCCCTTGTGTTCTGTTGATGAAGTAAGCTCAAAGGACTTTGAAGCTAATTACCAGCCGAAGACAGATCTGCTGATAGCTCTTACTATCCTTGTATCAACTGTGGCAGTTGCAGTAGCAATAAACCATTCATGGGTAGCTGCTAATCAGGTTGGCTCTTCTCTTACATTTTCGGAAAATTGCTTCTTATTGGAGACAATCTCTATGCTCAAGCAGAGAGATGTCCTCATCCACATTGTTGATTATGTGGTAATTATTCAGTGGTTTTAATCAAAGTTTCTTATGATGTAGGATGTTGCTATGGCATTGGTGTTTGTCTTTGGGTATGCAGGCATCATTTTTGAGGAATCATTAGCATTCAACAAAAGTGGTGTTGGATTACTGATGGCTGTTTGCTTATGGGTTATTAGAAGCATCGGGGTAAAGATCTATTTCTTTTTTTTTTTCTTCAATTATATGCATATTTTTTGACCTTGTACTGTACATTATGATTTCCGGTAGTTGTTATTCCTAATTACTCTTAACTCTTTCAATACAGTTGTTTCTTTTTCTCGGTCGGTACCTCCTTGTTGGTGAAACAAAAGAGTGTAAAAAGTATATACTGAAAATATACCTTTAGGAACCCACTAAAAATTTTAGAATCAATTCTCCAAGAGGAGATTGAAACATCAAAAATAATATTGAACATATTCATGATATCCACAATTTCCTCATTCTTGAGAGTTCTTCTCTGTCTCGGGGTTTAAGAACCAGATCCCAAATCACGGTCCAGATAATTTCCATGGCGTATTAACTGTCACCAGAGAAAGATGGATTACATGATCCATAGGGAGTTATTGGAACTTGAAAGAGGAACCCTTGCATACATGGAATTGGTTTGCAGATTCGGCCAAACAAAAACTGGTTTGACCGAGACAATTTAGATTTCGGCTGATTCAAAGCCAGCCCCAAACTCAATGATCCGGCTGATTGAATAAAGGAAGGGAGAAATGCTAAAGAACATCACTCGTATGTACACTAGTAGTAGCCCTTTATCATGTCCATCCATATCGCCTGGTTCATTGTTTTTATTATGAACAAAGTTGCTTAGCTGGTCTCTGATTCTACACCATCTTAAAGAGGAAAACCAAAAGAATCAAGTTGCACCTCCAGTGTAACATTAGCTCCGTTGCTTCCTCTAGGTGCTTCTTGCCTGCACGGTGAACCATACAAATCCCAAACTTGTGCACTGATAGGTGGATGTACCGTGCTAGGACAAAGGATATTATAAGAGGTACTTGGAAAAAGTATATCCCATAAAATAAATAAAATCACACCTTGTCTAGAAGGCAAGAGAAAGTAAAGCAGTGGGGGAGGGTGTGGCCTTATCGATGCATTATTTTTTTGAGGGGTAATTAAAAGAAGCGATTAATGGAAAAAACAATAGAGGGAGAATCAAAGAAGAGGGGAGGGGAGAGCCTAGGCTCCAAACCAAGAGGCCAGACCCTGAGCATAGTCATATCAACAAATAGATAGCTAGAGGTTCTAGTCTCTAATCCAGGAAATCAAAGGCCTAAACAATGGTCACCTGAAAAAGCAGAGTCTGATCAATGACCAAAGACAAGAACGCTAGAGGTTCTAGGCTCGAGTAGTCGCGATTGAATGTGAGAGAATTCTCAAAGACATCGAAGAGTCTGAGGTGGATAAGATTTTCGATAACCTGAGGTGGAAGCATCTACTAGCAAGAGACGGAACAACTTATCCCGCCATGTTTTAATGATTTTATTCGAATATCTTCGATGTCCGACCATACGACTTTGAATTCAAGTCTTTTGTTCAAGCGAAGATTGTGAGTCACCCCTCGAATAGTGTGCCTTGTGCTGAAACAAAAAGATCTGGTTATCCCCGTAGTCTTTCCATTTGATCCTACGACTAGCCTTGGAGAAGACGCACTAGTTCGTGAGAGCATGGATGATCTAAGTCCTAACTTGATGTCTCGACACGAGCTATACAAAAATGAGATCTGTGTCAACCCCGGGCATGGATCTTATACTAGTTGTAAGGCCAAGGAATTGTCTGACAAGTACAAGATCATTTACTAGATTGTAAAATCAAATATCTTTCTAGCATTGAGAAACCAGAATTCATTTAGGGCTGTCGTTACCAAACTATGTATCTGCTAGGAAAGGAAAGGAAGTGAATATCGCCACTGTTATCTGCAAGGATATGCTTAAAAGTCATGTCCATAGAGATAATAACAGGAAAGCTCTTCCTTACCCTCAGCTGATCAACACAATTCTCAAATATTTTATATTTATATTGATTCAACGGAATCAGTGAAGCTACCCATGGAACCTCTCACATCTAAGTATTTGGTGAAAAGTGTTGCAGCAACCAAGAAAAGACTGGGAACGTCCAAAATCAGGATGTATGTGCCTGCTTCAACTGTAACTTCTGCTAGTCCATCATCCTCCATCCCTTCTGAACCTGCTGCTCCTATCAGTGAAGCTGACAAGACATTCGTTGCTTTGCTTCTGGAGAAACTTGACAAGCTTTTGAAGAAGCAATGCAAACTGAAAGCTTCAATAGGTAATTAGAATGAAGTCATTAAACTGCTTGTTGATACTAACGCCTATCTAAAAAAGAAGAATGAACATACCATCAAGGCTATAGAGTGCTTCAGAATTCTAGCTAGGGATTTCCAAGTTGATATCCAAGGCTCCGTTCTCCTAATGCTTCGGACCATTCGGGGTCAGCATCTACCACAAGGAAAGAGGACCAATTTCATCCTCTACTTACCAATGGAGCTCGAATTGAGGTTGTTGATCCATTACCTCCTCCTTTCCTAAGAATAGGCTAGAAAGGGACGGAGACGATTCCAAAGTTAATCCTATTGGCAGTGTCGAGGGCGAAGGTTCTGATCCCACTGGATCCAATGCTCGCCTCGAAAAAGACAGCTCGGGAGAATCTTCCTCAACTAGAGGAAGTGAAGAAGAAGAGAGTGGAAGGTACCTTATCATTCCCATATGCTAGGGGAGAAGAATACGGAGCCCGAGGAATATTGATCGCATGAATTAGAGAAAGAGAAGCTTTCTTTTGGGTTACTTTATAGTTCTTTGGGGGACTCGAGGAATAATGCATAGTGTTAATGTATATTGTAGGTTATATATATGAGTTAGGTGTACATGACTCATTCCCTACACATATATGATGCCTATATATTTGTGGCTATTGCCATAATGAGAATTGTCCGTCATTATTCCAAATCCTAGCCGTCTCTCTCTCTCTCTCTCTCTCTCTCTCTCTCTCCTTATAGGGTTTTGGTGACATGGTTTCAGAGTGGGTTTGATCCCCGCGTCCTCCCTTCCACTGCCTTGCCTGCGCTCGCGATGATTTCGTCGCTCTGCGCCTTGCGTCCGATCCCGCTGTAGCTCGTGCCCGACACCTCTGCGCCCGATCGGCTCGCTCCTGGCCCTCCTGCTCTGCACCGGCCCCTTCTGCAGCCAGATCGTCCTGGGCTTAGCCCTCCTTCCCTGCATCGGCGACTTCCTGCAACTCACTGGCCCTTCACCAGCCACTCCTGCAGCCCGCCGACCTCTTCTGCAGCCCACCGGCCATCCATTGACTCTCCTGGTGCCTGCGCTGGCCCTCTTGTGCCTGCAACCGGCCCTCCCGAGCACCACGTCGGCTCTCTCGAGCACCAGTCAGCCCTCCTGCAACCCTGCCGGGCCTCTGCAACCGGTCGTTCTGCACCCGTTGGCCCTCCGCTACTCGCGTTAAGTAGCGTACTCTCTTGACGATCGAGTCCCTACGTCTCTTGCATCTCTTGATGGCAACTTTCGATCCGTCCTCAACGGCGACTCCGGTTCAGTCCTCAACGACGACCCCGGACCAGTTCTCGACAATGCCTCTTGAGTAGACGAGGGATTTCCTCCACGTCTCGACAGATTTTTCCTTGATCACGATAGCTGACTGGACTGCGTGGTCTGCCACTGTCCGCAGTGTCTTTGATGGCTGAGCCCTGTATCGGTATCTTGACGGCTCTACACCTGCTCCTGCTGCGCTTCTGGAGCAGGGATCTCTGATACATAGAGCCTTTATGATCGTCGTGTTCGGGCGTTTCTTGTTGCCTCAGTCGATCGCTCGCTTCGGGCCGACCTTGTCACATTTGCTACTACGGCAGAACTCTGGGTTCATCTCACGGAGCGCTCTGTGGAGCAGAGCAGGGCTTGTGAGTATCAGCTTCTGTCTCAGGCCCAGTTTGCTCAGCAGGGGGAGCAGACGATTTAGCAGTTTCACAGCCTTATGTGCGGCTACTAGCGTGAGCTCCAGGCTTTGGAGCCCCCTCTGCTGGAGGTGTCCAGACTCAGTGCCTCCTGGCGTGAGCTGCAGTTCTTTCGGGAACGGCGACAGATTTACCTGTTTCTGATGGCTTTTCGCCCTGAATTTTCTCCACTTGCGGGATAGTTGATCCATAGGGATCCCCTTCCTCGCTTTGATGCTGCTGTAGCTGAGCTTATTGCTGAGGAGATTCGTCTTTGCACTGTTGTAGCTCGTCAGACCTCTGTACCCTCCAGTTTTGATGGTGTTTTTGCTACTGCTCCACTCCGAGACCCACTTCCACTGCTCCGCTCTCTCGCAGGCCCTCACGTTCTTCTGGCACGTCCGGTAGCCTGTCTGACACTCGGAGGTGCACCCACTGTGGCAAGCCATGGTCGACTCCTGTTGGCAGCTTCATTCAGAGAAGCATGCCAGGCCACCAAACCGTGGTCGACCCATTGCTGCAGTTACTGGCGCCCCTATTGCTGATGCTACTACGACGATCGCTTTCTGCATCTCGAGACGCGCCTTGAGCAGCTCTTTTTGCAGCCTTCCTTTGGCTTTTCCAGACCCTCAGCCTTCTCTGTCACCTCGGGTACCTCTGCACCTTGGATTATGGACTCTAGGGCCTCTCACCACATGACCCCGGACCACTCCATCCTTACTGCATGCTTACCTGCCTCCCGTATTCCTCCGATCCACACTGCAGATGGCTTCCTTTTAGCCATCTCACAGACTGGGTCCATCACTACCGCCTCAGACCCTACTGGCCTTCTCTCTCTACCTTTTGTTTTGCATGCACCTCAACTTTGCATGAATTTAATTTCTATTAGCAGCCTGTGCGATTCCAGCCTGACAGTCACTTTTTCTTCTCTTCTTGTTTTGTGCAGGATCCACGCTCGGGATAGAGTATTAGTGCTACTTATAGAGTTGGCGGACTATACCACCTGGAGTATCTTCATTTATCTGCCGTCCCTCCAGTTTTTTGTGGTGCTGTCTTTTCTGATGCCGACCTGTGGCATAGGAGATTAGATTATGTGTCTAAATCTTGGTTTAAGTTTTTTCTAGTCTGGAGCTTTTAGCCGAGGTTAATTTTTTACTATTTCTTTTTGTATAGGATGTCAGTTAGCTAAGCATTCAGCTAGCCCTTTTTGTTCTAGTTTGTCAAGGTCCTGTAGTCCTTTTGATCTAGTTCACTTCGATATTTGGGGTTCTGCACCTTTTTCTTCTTTGAATGATTATCTTTACTATGTTAGTTTTATTGATGACTAGGCATGTTTCACGTGGGTTTATCTCCTTCGTCAGCGATCTGACATTCCTGAGGTCTATCAGACCTTCGCAGCCATGGTTCATACTCAGTTCCATGCTCGTAACAAGACTTTCCGGTCTAATTGTGCTAGTGTATACCTTTCTTCTAGTATGCGCTCTATCCTTCAGTCCCATGGGACTCTTCCAACAATCTTATCCTCACACTCATGAGCAGAACATGGTTGCTGAGTGGAAACATCGTCACATCCTTGAGACAGTTCGTACTCAGCTTCTCTCCTCATTCTTCCTCGTACCTTCTGGGTAGAGGCCATTTTGACCTTTGTCAACCTCATTAACATCACTCCCTCCTCAATCCTCTTGGGTGTTTCTCCTCATGAGCGTCTCTATGGCACCCCTCCCGACTACAGCATACTACATACTTTCGGGTACACGTGCTTTGTCCTTCTTCCTTCTCATGAGCGTAACAAGCTTTCGGCTAGGTCCTCTAAGTGTGTGCTCTTGGGGCTCAGTTCTGTGCACAAGGATATCGTTGCTATGACCCCTTGGCTCGTCATCTTCGCATCTCTCGACATGTTTCCTTTGTCGAGGATGTTCCTTATTACTCTACTGCGTCTCAAGATCTCACATATTTTGAGATTCCTACGGCTCCCTCCTTCGTATCTCAACAGGCTCCTTCTACGACACCCTCTCCTTCTGCTACTGCTTCTCCTCTTACTCCTGCTCTTGAGCCTTTACCTCATGTTACAGTAGTAGTCCCCCTTCCTTCTTCTCCTTCCGTCTCAGATGATGTTTTTCTTGTGTCTCCTTCCTTTCCCTTGGGTCCTTCGTCCCCTTCACCTGTTTCACCCTTACCTCAGGTGTATTCTTGTCATTGTCAGCCTGCCCCATTGCTTGTCCCACCTTCGCCTGACAGTGACTCCTCTGGTATGCCATCTACTTCGAGCAGTCTTTCTCTACTGGATGTGGATACTAGCACTCCTCGCTATTCATAATGCGAGCGCCGCCACCCCGACCACTCTGGCTACTCTCCTGACCGTTTTGGGTTTGCTGCAGTCACTTTCTACTCGCCTCAGTTGTCTGCTTACCTAACTTCCCTTCACACAGACGGAGAGCCCAGGTCCTACAGTGAGGCACTGCAGTACCTTGTGTGGTAGCTGACTATGGCTGAGGAGTTCCAGGTCTTCGAGCATACTCAGACGTGGGAGGTTGTTCCTCTGCCGGCTGGTGTTGAGCCTATTAATTGCAAGTGGGTCTTCAAGATCAAGTGTTGTCTGGATGACTCCATTGATTGGTACAAGGCCCGTCTTGTTGCCAGAGGCTTATGACGAGATTTTTGCTCCGGTAGCTCAAATGACCACCATTCGGACCCTTCTTTGCTGTCGCTGCTGCTCGAGGTTGTCTATATGCAGCCTCCTGGTCTCAGCATGCCTTTTCAACACGTTCGTCGTCTCCGTCGTGCTATTTATGGACTCAAATAGGCACCTCATACCTGGTTTGAGCGTTTTCGTTGTGCCGTTACTGAGATCGGTTTTGTAGAGAGCTTCCATGATCACTATATGTTTGTGCGGACTTCTTCCCAAAGCCGGACCATCATTCTTTATGTCGATGACATGATCCTTACTGGTAACGACTCTGGTGCCCTAGCCTTTCTTCAACTACATCTTCAGAGTCGGTTTTAGATAAAGGATCTTGGTCATCTGCGTTACTTTCTTGGCCTAGAGGTTGCTAGGGGTGCTCGGGGGATTCTGTTTTCTCAGCAGAAGTATACGGCTGACATCCTTAGTCGTGTTGCTCTTTCTGACTGTCGTACGGTAGACACTCCTCTTGAGCTTCATGTGAAGATATGCCGTACTGATGGTGAGCCTCTCTCAGATCCTACAAGGTATTGGGAGATAGTTGGTCAGCTTGTTTATCTTTGCATCACTCGGTCAAATACTACTCATTCAATCAATATTCTTAGCCATTTCGTGGATGCACCTCACTCGGTTTATTATGCTGCTCTTCTACGGGTTCTTCGGTACCTTCGCAACATTATTACCAGGTCGCTTCTTTTCCCCTCGACCTCTTCTATGGTTCTTCGTGTATATTTCGATGTTAATTGGGCCGGTGACCCGACTACTCGTCGTTCGACTACTGGATATTGTATGTTTCTGGGTGACTCTCTTATCTCCTGGAAGAGCAAGAAGCAGAAGGTTGTTTCTCTGTCCAACACTAAGATCGAGTTTCGTGCCATGACCACTACTACTAAGGAGATTGTTCATCTACATCTTCTTCGAGATCTTGGTGTCGATACTTTTGGACCTACGACTCTTCATTGCAACAATAAGAGTGCTATTCAGATTGTTAGCAATCCGGTTTTTCATAAGCAAACAAAGTACATTGAGCTCGACTGTTACTTCTCCAGAGAGCAGTACGAGGCTGGGATCATTTCTCTGCCCTATGTGTCATCTGCAGAGCAGATTGCTGATTTTGTCACGAAGTCGCATCCCTCTCGTCGTTTTCGATTTCTTATTAGCAAACTCTCAGTGTTTGATCCACCGTGAGTTTGAGGAGGGGTGTTAATGTATATTGTAGGTTTTACATATGAGTTAGGTGTACATGACTCATTCCCTACACATGTATGATGCCCATAGTCACCAAGTTCAGTGATGCATGCAGATGTTTAAAGGGATACAAGTGTTGAATTTATAATGATTAACGATAGATTTCTGCACGTCTTTATTCAAATTTCAGCAAGTACTAAGAGCACTAATCATCATCCAATCATGCCCAAACAAGTTTAATTTAACGAGGTAATAAAACAAGCATGTGAATGATTAATTCCAGATTTAATAAACAAATTCCACCAATGAAGTACTAACAAGATCTCAAATATAAAGCCAAGTCTTAAAGATAAAACATAAATCTAAGCGATAGTAAACCTAATGGATGAGATTCTTCAGAAGCCAAGTATTTTGAAACCCTAATTAAAATCAGCAATAGGCCGGATTGACAGGATGTTTATCACATGAAAATATCAAGGGACGATTCAAACCGTGCTTTGGTCAATACCGGCCACGATCAAAGGTTCCGTTATTGTAGATGAATGGGCGGAAGAGGAGGCGTGGTCCGGAAGAAAAGAGATGAAGCCGAGATGATTTGATCTTGGAGAAGAGATGATCTCCGCGTCGATCTTCCGCAAAGTCGTAGACGAGGGCGTGGCGACGAGGAAGAAGCTTGCGGAGAGAAGAAGACGACTAGAAGCAAGAGGATTCTTCGGATGAGACGTCGAACAAGCGAACCCGCTTCTCCGTTCTAGGGTTTCAATTCATCATTCAAATCCCTCTTCAATTAGGGTTTGTAGGACTTTATAGGCAAGGAAACAACAAAATAAAAAAAAGGAAAGAAAGAAAGAGAGGCATCCGCACGGAAAGAGGAAGGAGGGGACGCGGGCACGCTTCCCGAGGTGTGTCCGCACGGGTCTTGCCGCGGGAAGAGAGAGCGGACGGGTGAAGGGGGTCGGGATGGGGCTTTTTAGGGCTTCTTGACTCCCTTTGAATCTCATCCATTGAGATCTTATCTCACTTAAGATCCTATGGCTAAAAACCAAACACAGAAATGAGTCAGTTCGGCATCTGTGGCTCGAACCGGATGCGAACTTGGCTCGCACCTACCCAAAGCAGAAATAAAAACATAAATAACTCAAGATCTGTCAGTTGGATCGACAGAAAGTAAAAAACCAAAGTCGTAGGTAATCGAAATAGCTCTCCAATGATGCAGACGGATTGGCGATCGGCGTCCTGGATCTCCGTTGGGAATTAAAATACGCCCTCAGTTGTGAAAATCTGCACGTAGGGCTCGTCTGCATCAAGTCCCCTGGACTCAAAAGAACTCGACTCCTGTCGAGTAAGGTTCTGGATCCGGTGGATCCTGGAAGTAGTCGCAACCTCTGCATTTGCTCCAACTGCTCTCCCGGGTCCGGTGGCCAAGTAATCAGCATCAAGTACTCAGTGACTTCATCTGGCATCCCCTGCCCATCAATGTCGAGCGAAGACCTGAAAGCCAAAACCAACATCCTCCTCGGCACGAAAAGATCGTCAAGATATCCAGATAATTTCATGTGATAATATGAATATAGGTTGACATGAAATTCAAAAGACATATGAAAGGAAAGGTCGCGGGAGCATAATATGTTGCGGGTCATCGGCTTGCGCAATATGCTATGATTTCTTTGAGAGGCCATGGGTTGCGGGTGCAATATGTGTTGCTCAAAGTGGCCTGCGCACGTGGCAAAACAAGTGGATCCTAGACTAAGAAGATATGTCATGCAGTCATTGTCTGGATTTAGTGAATAAAATAAGAAATTAAATAACTCATCAAGCCACTTGTTATGATTTCGAAAAAGTAAAAAATATGGGCTTTTCGAAATCTGAAAGCATGGCTCATAAGTACCCAGCATTGAAAAGTGAACAAGCATATCAAAATCTTCTTTAATGCTCAATTTAACACTTGGTCGATAATATGGATGCACATATGAATGGACTGTTAATGTAAAGATGTCAGGCAAATGATGAATGCGAGTGCAAGTGATGTCTACAGATTCTAAATGCGATGTGCATGCGATAGAATGCAAGATGTTGTCTACCCCCTTTTCAACTATTAGTGAATCAGAAGAACACCCTACTAAATTATCTGCAAATGGTGGTATGGGATGACTCTGACTCAGAAGAGTTTTAGGTTCATGGGATCGGTGTCTCTTGAAACACGTGGGCCATAAGGTGACGTTGATGCCGTCCTTAAGGAAAGTATAGGTGTTGGCTTTTCCGTGATGGAGTGCATCTCGGTCGAACTGCCATAGACGCCCAAGGATAATATTAGCTACTTCAAAGGGAAGGACATCACACCAAACCTCATCTCGATATTGCAGCCCAATCGACAACTTAGCCAAACAACAATGAGTCACTAGTTTGCTCGTGGTGTTGTCTAGCCAAGATGTTTTGTAAGGGTGAGCCAATGGTTTGACTTTCCACTTCTTGCTCCTGACTATCCCGTCACTGATTAAGTTGGTGGTGCAAGCTCTATCTATCAAGACACAAAGGTCCATGCCATTGACAGTGCAGACTGTTCGGAACAGCTCGAATATCTCGTTCTTGCAATGTGGCTTTGGGGGTCCTCCACAGAGCTCGTGGGGGTAGTAACGCTTTAGGGGCCTGGGGTGATGGAGACTGGTGAATAACTAATAGTGGGGTAGTCACGTCATCAGTCTCCAAGACCAACTCATTGAAGTTTTCGCCCTCAGACTCATGACTGTCCTCTTCATTATCCGCGAGATTTGTCTGTGGATTGAATTGACGTCGAGGACAATTGGCGGACTTGTGATCCGGCTGGTTGCACTTGAAACACTTCATCGTGCTCGGGTTGGTTCCTAAGACTCCTTTACCCTTCTCAGTGGGTGTAGGAACTGCACCAGCTATAGGGGAAGGTCCAGGGATTGGTCTACTAACAGATCCGGATGGTGCCCTAGTGTTGTCATATCGTCGGGATGTAGATCGGGAGTGGTGAGACTCAACTTTCTTAGCCCGATGATGTGCGTCACTGACCTGATACAAGTCATGAAGGGACACCACCTCTTGAATTGAGGGCTTAAGACCATTGACGTACCTAGCGACGCTCTGCTCTTTATCTTCATGCAGATCATTGCGAGCCTGGAGCTTGTAGAACTCGTTGGTGTAATCGTCCACCGACTTGTGCTCTTGTCGCAGGTTTTGAAATTTTTGGAACACGCTCTGTTTGAAATCAGAAGGGAGGAACTTCTGTTGCATTTTTTCCCTTATGTGTGTCTAAGTGGAAATCTTGCTTTTCCCCTTTCTAACCCTCGTGGCCTGCAACTGTCTCCACCAGATCAGTGCATGATCTTTCAATTTGAGACTAACAAACTTGACTTATTTGTCTCGGGGGATTTCCTTCCACTCAAAATACTGATCGATTCTCTCTGCCCAATCTAAAAACTCTTCAGGATCCATCCTACCTTCAAACTCAGGAATTTCGATTTTGATACCCTGATCCCAACCCCAATGGGATTTCGTTCTCCTATGAGTTTTCCTACTGCGCCTATCAGACCCGTCAGATGAACTGACACTATCACCTCTTAACTCAAGATCTAACTCACTACGCTCTGGAGACACTCTAGCCCTGTGCTCTCGATGGGGTCGAGGTGGATTTTGGGAAGTGGTGAAGGCCAAGGTCAAGGCTTCGAACTGGGTCTGAAGTCTATCCATGTTTGCTTGTTGCCTTTTGAAGGCATCTTGCTAAGTGCGGGGTGAGGAAGTTTGTCTTGGTGGTTCAGCCATTGGAGATTCTCTAGAAGATGCTATCTACTCACCACAGAGAGAAAGGGGTGATCCTAATACGGATGCGACCACGTGGGATGCTAGTTTGCTAATTAATGCAAAGACACGAAAACTAAAATGAAAAGAGGGAAAAAAAAAATTCAGCAAGCACACAATGATGCGAATGATGCAAGAGGACCGGCCGTTGCGTAAGAACGCGACGACTAGTGCGCTCTGATACCAACTTGATGCATGCAGATGCTTAAAGCAATTCAAGTGTTGAATTTAGAATGATTAACAATAGATTTCTGCACGTCTTTATTCAAATTTCAGCAAGGACTAAGAGCACTAATCATCATCCAATCATGCCCAAATAAGTTTAATTTAACGAGGTAATAAAACTAGCATGTGAATGATTAATTCCAAATTTAATAAACAAATTTCAGCAATGAAGTACTAACAAGATCTCAAATATAAAGCCAAGTCTCAAAGATAAAACATAGATCTAAGTGATAGTAAACCTAATGGATGAGATTCTTAAGAAGCCAAGTATTTTGAAACCTTAATTAAAATCAGCAATAGGCCAGATTGACAGAATGTTTATCACATGAAAATATCGAGGGACGATTCAAACCGTGCTTTGGTCAATGTCGGCCGCGATCAAAGGCTCCGTTGTTGTAGATGAATGGGCGGAAGAGGAGGCGTGGTCCGCAAGAAAAGAGATGAAGAAGCCGAGATGATTTGATCTTGGAGAAGAGATGATCTCCGCGTCGATCTTCCACGAAGTCGTAGACGAGGGCGTGGCGACGAGGAAGAAGCTTGCGGAGAGAAGACGACGACTAGAAGCAAGAGGATTCTTCGGATGAGACGTCGAACAAACGAACCCGCTTCTCCGTTCTAGGGTTTCAATTCATCATTCGAATCCCTCTTCAATTAGGGTTTGTAGGACTTTATAGGCAAGGAAACAACAAAAGAAAAAAAGGAAAGAAAGAGAGAGGCGTCCGCACGGAAAGAGGAAGGAGGGGACGCGGGCATGCTTCCCGAGGCGTGTTCGCGCGGGTCTTGCCGTGGGAAGAGAGAGAGCGGACGAGTGAAGGGGGTCGGCATGGGCTTTTTTAGGGCTTCTTGACTCCCTTTGAATCTCATCCATTGAGATCTTATCTCACTTAAGATCCTATGGCTAAAAACCAAACACATAAATGAGTCAGTTCGGCATCTGTGGCTCGAACCGGATGCGAACATGGCTCGCACCTACCCATACCAGAAACTAAAACATAAATAACTCAAGATCCGTCAGTCGGATCGACAGAAAGTAAAAACCAAAGTCGTAGGTAATCGAAATAGCTCTCCAATGATGCAGACGGATTGGTGATCGGCCTCCTGGATCTCCGTAGGGAATCAAAATACGCCCTCAGCTGTGAAAATCTGCACGTAGGGCTCATTTGCATCATTCGGGTTCGGCAATAAGTCGGCTACAGTAAAACTCGAGAAAGTTAGGTGAAAATCGGAAAGTTCAAGAAAAAAAAACTTGTAAAAGTCATGAGAAAAAACGGATTCGGGTTTAAATTGGCGAGGGTGAAATTTGAAAAAAATTGGTAAGTTCGGGACCTTCAAAAGTCAAGTTTTTAGCCTACATTCTAAAACATTTCTAACACGACTTATAAGATAATAGGTCAACAACAAATTATTTTAAGTGAATCATACAACTATGCAAATACAAATAATCAACAAAACAACAATCCGACAAAGTAACATACTAAGTTACGAACATCATGATAAGTTGATAACGGCATCCCAAAAGAAAATATTACAAAACTTAAGATGTCTATTGTCCAATAGTCACTAATCAAAATAGAATAGAAAATAAAAACTAAGCATCCATCGTGTCGTCGAGAGCATCCAATGCCAAACATGTATCATTCTCTCTTGCTTCATTCTCTTCATCCTCCATGAATTCAATGTCATCGGACTTATCATCGATACAGTCACAAAGTTCGGCAAAAAACCGCATTTTTTAACCTTTTTTTTCAATAAAAACGGCAAACAAAGGGGACTTTGGTAACCTGTAAAAATCGGGAAAAAGGTAACAAATCGGCTGTTCATTAAGTCGCAGTTTAAACACATTTTTTTCAAAAAAACGCCTAACTTTGTTACTATGATGATGCCTATATATTTGTGGCTATTGCCCTAATGAGAATTGTCTGTCATTCTCGCAAATCCAAGCCGTCTCTCTCTCTCATCTTCTAGGGTTTTGGTGACACATAGGACTAGCGTTAATTGCAAAAGGAAATAGGGTCATTGATTCTTATCTTTCTCCTTTGGCCAAGGATGAAGTCAAGCCAGGAGTCTAAGTCACCAATGTCTCTTTCTGCTTTCTATGTATCGTGTTTAGTGTCATTGTTTCGCTCCTTCCTATCTTTTCCTGTTTGTCGTAGGCTTAATGAATGTGTTAGAGACTATCTTTTTGAATGAATAGATATATTTCGTTTGATAATAACATAAGTCTCTTTTACATTATCTAATGTTTGCCATATGATTGTTCTGTACTCAACTTCTTATTAACATTCTTGACATAGATAATTCATTGCATATCTTTCAAGTCAGGGAAGCTAGTTTTGACTATCGACCCTTATTGTTTCATATTTGTGCTGTTTAGAAGATGCCCAACCCTTGGCATAATTTTATGTCAAAAAGGGTAGAGATTGCTCTACTAGGAAGGGGAGTAGTCTTGATCTCTAGGAGTTCTGATGGACTTGGGATGATCTTTTTCTTCGAGAGGGGTGACGTTCATAGATCCATACCTTTTTAGCTTCTGGGTATGCTTAGTTTAGTGAGGGGTTAGGTAGATATTGGCCGCTTATGCAGCCTATGTCATCACATGGGTGTTGGGGAGAGTGAGATATTTGTACCTATGATCTACTTGAACTGTATTTTTGTATGAAGTCTTTGCTAATTTATATATCATACTTGGGATACATGTTTCTTTCTGCAACACATGATTATGTTTATTGACTAATATTACAGAAAAAATTGATATTGGACTTGTTCGTTAAGTGTGTAGGAAACAACATGTATCTAGACAAAGAAATCAACGAAGATCAAGTGCTTTAGTATAGGTTGTGAGTTTAGTTATGGGAAATGTAATTGTTTCACCTCTTGTAAAGGAAGTAGTACTTCATTGAAATTAAAGGGATTGTAATTGTTATCTTTCTTTCTTGAGAGCTTGAGAAATGTATGGTTTTGACTCAAATTAAGCCAAAGGGGGGCGATTGTTACCACATTGCAGGTCTCATCTTTGTTGTCTTAATTTGTGTGTTCGAACCACTTTATGAGAAACTACATGTAAGTCCATTATGTTGGGTCATGGTCGCGCTCGCATTCCGGAAGATAGTCAAGCACATCATAGCGAAGTCAAAGTACACATGAAGACTCGGCAGTCCATCACACAACTCTAGATGCTCACTCGAGAGACATGCAATGGGTTGGATTTGCAGAGGTAGCTAGAGTTTCTCGATCGTATCTCATTGCGCTGTTTTCATTGTACATGCTTTTCGAGGATTTGACTTGATTTCAAAATGAATTTCTTTAGAGTTTCTTTTCTGAAAAATAAACTATTATTTTATTCTCTAAATAGGGTTTCCTGTTCATTAGATTTTCGGTCAAGAGGGTCCAACATTGTTCGAGCGCATGTGTCTAGACGTCCGAACCAGTGTTTGGATGCCTAGCAAGAAGTTCAAACCATTCTTTTTTTGTTGACCAATTGGGTCATTTTGTGCAGGGCGTCCATAGCCTTACCACACTCAAAAATTTCCCGAGTTTGGCATCTGAACCAATTTTTGGGCTGTGTGGTTAAGACATCCTGTTAATGTATAGATATGGGTCGGGTTACATGTACAGTCGGGTCGGGTTGTATGGTTATACATGTACATATATATTGGGCTTGAGTCCCTCAATAGAGAATATTTCATTCCTCTCCAAACCCTAGCCGTCATCTCCTAACATGGTATCAGAGCTCTAGGTTCTCCCGCGCGACGATGACGACGACGGTCTCCCCTTCCGGCCTCCCTTCACCCGACAGCCCCTCCCCTCCGGCCTCCCTCCACCCGGCAGCCCCCCGCCCCTCTCCCTCCACCTGCCTGGCCCCCCGCCCCCCTCCTTTCACCCACCGGCTCCCCCTCCCTCCACCCGCCTGGCCCCCCCGCCCCCTCCCTCCACCCCCCCGGCCCCCCCCGCCTTCTCCCTCCACCCCCTCCGGCCCCCCTTCACCCGCCCGACCCTTCCCTTCAGCCCATCCACCCCCCCGCCCCCCTCCTTCACCCGCCGGCTTCCCCTCCCTCCACCCGCCACCTCCCTCCACCCCCCCCCGCCCCCTCCCTCCACCCCCCCGGCCCCCCCACCCCTTACCTCAACCCACCCGCCCCGCCTGCGCTCTCTCCTCCGCTCACTCGGCCCCCCGACCCCCCTAGTTCACCCGCCCGGCCCCCCCGATCTCTCCCCTTCGTCCGATAGCCTCTCCCGGTTCCCCCCTCTTTTGAGCTTCCTCCATGGCATCTCCTACCGTGTCGTCCGTCGTTGCAATCTCTTCGCCGCTGAAGGCGGTCGCCTTTCAGTTGTCATTGGCCAGCGACTGGCCTGATTGGTCACTCACCGTCGAGGCCGCGCTCTCCAGTCGTGATCTGTGGGGTCACATCACCGGTGATGATCCTCCTCCAGCTGTCCTCTCCGGCTTCTCTGTCACCAGCAGTGCCGCGTCCTCTACTGCGACTGCTACTGTCACGACTACTCCCACAGCAGCCACAGCTGCTGCTCTCACGTGGCGACGCCACGATCAGGCCATCCGGGTCTATCTTCTGGACTCTGTTGCTCGTCCGCTCCTTGCTCCCATCGGCTGCCTTCCTACAGCGCGCGCGATGTGGGAGTATCTCCGGGACCGGTTTCTCCCGCGCGGCGGCGCACGCCGGCATCGGCTTATTTGTGACTCGCAGTCTGCACGTCAGGGGGAGCGCACGATTCAGGACTTCTTCAGTCTGATGAGTGCATACTGGCATGAGCTGGACTCCTTGATCCCGGAGCGGTGTGCTTGCCCCCGCTCTCGGAATTTCCAGCGCTACCTCGATGAGGGCCACTTGTACAAGTTCCTAGCAGCACTTCGGCCGGACTTTGCTCTCATCGCTGCTTAGCTCCTGCACCGTGAGCCACTCCCTCGGCTAGAGGATGCTCTACTCACCTTGGTCGATGAGGAGACCCGCCTTCAGACTCAGGGCACTCGTCCTCCTCCACTTGCTCCTAGCTCCGACACTGTCTTAGCGGCCGGGTTCTCCGATGAGGCTGTCTTCTGTCACTACTGCAAGGAGCCTGGACACATGAAGCGTGAATGCTCTACACGTCCTCCACGCAACCCCCGCTGGGGTCCAGATGAGAGAGCCTCACGCTGGGCTTCGGCTTCCCGAGACGATTGACGCGGCGGTCGAGGTGGACAGAGCCGTGGACGTGGTTCGTCCTCCTTCCGCCACTTTGGTGGTACAGCGGCTACTGTAGAGGCCTCGACACTCCCCACTGCTTCCACAGCACCTTCTCAGCCTGAGCCGGACCGTCTTCAGCGCCTCGAGGAGCTCCTTCTTCGCCACCTAGCCTCCACCGGCTCCACGACTGTTTACGGCTTGTCTGCCACCTCTGGTACTACTGCTCCATGGATCTTCGATTCGGGTGCCTCCTGTCACCTCACCTTTGACTCTACTGTACTCACTGACTGTTCTCCCACTACCACCCACCAGGAGGTTCGCACTGCGGATGGGACTTTCGTCCCTATTCCGCAATGTGGATCCATCACTACTACCTCGGACCCTTCTGGTTGCCTGATCCTACCCCATGTCCATCATGCCCCCCGTCTTAACATTAATCTGATCTCTATCAGTTCTCTTTGCGACTCTGGCCTGACTGTCACCTTCACCTCTTGTTTGTGTTGTGCAGGATTCGCAGACGGGTCAGAGGATTGGGCTGGACCGTAGAGCAGGACTTTATCAGCTGGACCATCTACATGTGTCTTCCGTTCCTGTTGCGCCTGTCATGTTTGTTACCTTTGATGCCGACCTGTGGCACATAAGGTTAGGTCATATATCGAGTGATCGACTCAAAAGTGTATTCCGTTCGGGCGCTTTGGGTCGAGCGTCCTCCCATCTCTCTGTTTGTACGGGTTGTAGACTGGCAAAGCATCTAGCTCTTCCCTTCTCTGCTAGTGCTTCCCAATCTGATGCTTTATTTGATTTAGTACATTCGGACATTTGGGGTCCTGCACCTGTTGCATTTATTTCTGGTTTCATGTATTATGTGTGTTTTATCGATGACTACTCTAGGTGCACCTGGGTTTATCTTATGCGTCACCGGTCTGAAGTCCCTCATATCTTATGCGTCACCGGTATATATCGATGACTATGATACATACTCAGTTTGGTCGGCGCATCAAGACATTTCGGTCTAATTGTGCCAAGGAGTATCTCTCCTCTGAGATGCGTAAGATTCTTCAATCTCACGACACTCTTCACCAGCAGTCATGTCCCCACACCCATGAGCAGAACGGAGTCGCCGAGTGCAAGCATCACCATGTCCTTGAGACCGCACGAGCCTTGCTTATCTCTGCGTCTGTTCCTCACTCCTATTGGGCTGAAGCTGTCATGACGGCTGTCCACCTTATCAATATCACTCCGTCCTCTGCTCTGTCCGGTGCCACCCCATATGAGCGTCTTCACTCTAGTCCACCTGACTACTCTCTTCTTCGCACGTTTGGCTGTACGTGCTTTGTTCTTCTTCCTCCCCATGAGCGCACCAAACTCTTTGTGAGGTCTGTTAGGTGTGTTCACTTGGGGCTCAGTCGGGAGCACAAGGGGTATCGTTGCTACGATCCCTTGGCTCGCCGGATCCGTGTCTCTCGTCATGTTTCCTTTGTTGAGGATGTCCCGTACTTTTCTCCTGAGTCTCGGGATCTTTCCTTCCTTCCTGCGTCACCCCCCTCGCCTTCCTCACTTCTCCACATTCCCGTTCTACCTCCGTACTCTGCTGCCCCACCCACGCCTCCTCCACCTCCATCTTCCCCACCATCACCTACACCACCGCCACCACCACCTTCTCCTCCGTCTCCCCTGTCACCTACACCACCACCACCACCTGTCACGCGTGTCTACGTTCGTCGCTCTACCGTTCCTCCCTCTCAGTCGGTTTCAGCTGATACCTCCTCCCCACCTGCAGCTGCTCCCCCCTGCCCGGTCGCGGATCCTGGCCCTTTTCGGCGATACCCTACGCGCGAACATCACTCTCCTGCTCGCTATGACTACTCTCCTGACAGGTTTGGCTACTCTGTGTTTACTCCTGCTTCATCTGATACTTCTGGCCACTCTGTTGTTGCCTCCTACTCTCCGTCCTATCAGGCCTTTCTTACAGCCCTTCACACCCACCGGGAGCCCCAGTCGTACCGTGAGGCGGTTGTTCACCCAGAGTGGCGACAGACCATGACAGTCGAGCTTGAGGCCTTTCAGCGGACCCAGACGTGGGATTTGGTTCCCTGTCCCACGGGCGTGGTTCCTGTCAGCTGCAAATGGATCTTCAAGATCAAGACTCGACCTGATGGGTCTATTGAGTGGCATAAGGTGCGCCTTGTTGCTCGTGGTTTCTCCCAGGAGTATGGGATTGACTACGAGGAGACGTTTGCTCCAGTGGCTCGGATGACTACCGTTCACACCCTCTTAGCTGTGGCAGCTGCTAGAGGGTGGCCTCTACATCAGATGGATGTGACCAATGCATTTCTCCACGGTGATCTCTCCGAGGAGGTATACATGGCTCCTCCACCGGGCGTCCCTGCTCCTTCAGGTCACGTATGCCGTTTGCGCCGAGCCATCTATGGGATCAAGCAGGCCCCTCGTGCCTGGTTTGAGCGATTCCGCAGTGCAGTCCTGGCCGCCGGGTTTGTTGAGCGCCACTTCGACTATGCCCTGTTCACTCGCTCCTTTAGTCAGGGTATTGCAGTTCTTCTTCTCTATGTGGATGATATGATCATCACCGGGGATGACAGTGCCACCATAGCATCCCTTCAGCGTCACCTCCAGAGTCAGTTTGAGATGAAAGATCTGGGCTCTCTTCGTTACTTTTTGGGCCTCGAGATTGCCTGGTCAGCTCGTGGTATGTTGGTCTCCCAGCAAAAGTACATCTCCGACATCTTTGATGATGATGCTCTTACTGACTCTCACACTGCTGACACACCCATGGAGCTTAACGTGAAGCTCCTTGCTACAGATGGTGAGCCGCTCCAGGATGTCTCCCACTACCAGAGGCTGGTTGGGATGCTCGTCTACCTCACTATGACCCGGCCAGACATTGCTCATGCTGTTGGCATTGTCAGTCAGTTTGTTCAGGCTCCACGTTCAGTTCACTATGCAGCAGTCCTTCGTATTATGCGCTACCTCCGAGGCACCATCACCCGTTCACTACTATTTCCCTCCACCTCTCCATTGGTGCTGTGTGCCTACTCCGATGCAGATTGGGCAGGAGATGTAGCCACTCGTCGCTCTACTACCGGATACTGTGTGTTTCTTGGTGATTCTCTTATTTCGTGGCGCAGCAAGAAACAGGAGTCTGTTGCTCGCTCCAGCACCGAAGCTGAATACAGGGCTATGGCTTCCACCACCGCAGAGATTGTCTGGCTTCGCCGCCTTCTACTCGACTTGGGAGTTGTGATATCCAGGCCCACGCCTCTCTTCTGTGACAACCAGAGTGCTATTCAGATTGCTAGCAACCCGGTCTTCCACGAGCGAACAAAACACATTGAGGTCGATTGTCACTACGTTCGCTAAGAGTTTCTCATCCATACCATCTCGTTGCTATTCATTCCATCATCGGAGCAGACTGCTGATTTTTTGACGAAGCCCCTTACGATTGCTTGCTTCCGGCACTTTATCGGCAAACTCTCGGTTCATGATCCACCGTGAGTTTGAGGGGGAGTGTTAATGTATAGATATGGGTCGGGTTACATGTACAGTCGGGTCGGGTTGTATGGTTATACATGTACATATATATTGGGCTTGAATCCCTTAATAGAGAATATTCCTTTCCTCTCCAAACCCTAGCCGTCATCTCCTAACACATCCAAACCATGGTTCGGATGCCTGTGTATAGTTGCGGGTTGAACCACATCCTTGACATATTTCACTTGATGGGATGTGCTAATCCCTCCCATAATAGGCTAATCTGGTATAGGATAGCTAGGGTTAACCATGGGTATATTAGGCCTCTTTCCCTTTTGGCGGGGTCTGGAAGCGTATGGGTCGTTTGGCTGCATGTAGTCTACGGAAGTGGTGGAACTGACAGAACACCCAGAATTGGGAGCACCCATTTGTTTATTCTAATTTCCAAGAGGTCTTGGGTTCAAATCTTGTTACCTCCATTTGTTTACTCTAGTATAGCCCCCATCTGTTTAATTCTCCATGTGTTGGAGAAGGCCGCACGTAAGGGGTGGGGATTGTTAGCCTGATATACGTAATTGGCCCATTCCTTAATAGTTTAAGTTTTTGGGTGACATAATTATATAACATGGTATCAAATCTTTTGGGTGTCGTGATTAGATAACATGGTTATCTAACATGCTATTTAAATTGCTAGCAATCCGGTGCTCCATTAGTGCAGGAAGTACATTGAGGTTGATTGTCACGTCATGCGACATCGCTATGTATATGACACTCTGTTGCTTCTTAAATGTCTTCTATAGATTAGTTTGCAGACTTCTTTATGAAGGCAGACACTATTCAGCGGTTGTTGTACGGTTGTAACTCTGTAGCCAACTCTTGGTGTATGATCTACCTTGTTTTGTTTCTTTTCCTTTCCTTTTTTTTTGGGGGGGGGGGAGGGGGGAGGTGGTGGTGTTGTTTTAGAGTGTATATACCTAACCTCGTGAATATGTTTACTAGTCTCGTCCTTGGGTGCCTTGGGTGAAGCCATCTCAGGTACATCCTACATAGTACCATTGCTCTCATTGAGTGATATAATCTTTTCTCTCACAATCTCCCCCTTAACCCCCCCCCCCCCCCCCCCCTCTTCCTCCTTTCTAGGGTTATCACTTCCCATTATAGTTTCTTGAATTTATTTTGTTACATTAGTTTGTTCCTTCTTTATTGCTTTTGTTTAACTATCCAACTAGCTTGTTCGTCATGATCTTAGTATCCAAGCTCCCTCCATATACTGTCATGTATCATTAATGATTCTTAATGCACGGTTGATAAGAATATGGGATTCTTAATGGATAATTCTTTTTTCCTTCACTATAACATCAATACCAATGAAAGTAAAGTGAAACAGGTGAGCACCAAGCCTAATTGATTTGTTGTAACGGATGGCTTTATGCAGTTTGGAATTGTGATCGTAACTTACTTAAATCATGATTATTGGTGCAATATGCTTGTATCATTAGCCTTGCTAATTTCTTTCTGAAATATTCTCCATGGGTCTTGACTCTTGTTCATTACCATTGTTGTACAGACGTTCTCATTTTGTGTTATGAGTTTTTTTTGGATTCTTCCATACTTGCTTAGGTTAATGCGAGTATTCTATCATTAGATGGTACTAATCTACTATCATCGATGATTACTTCAAGCTATTTTTTTCTTTCGTATAAATAATCCACACTGGTTTTCTGTTCTCTCTATAGAATGTTATTTTGTTTTCTAAGGACTTCACATACCTGTAATAACATTTTGATTCTATGTTTGTTCATCCATGATAAGATTTAATTGCATTGACTACTTATCAAATTTCTATCGCAGGCTCCTTCAACAGATATAGCTGTTATAGAATTAACACGGGCATCGGCTGAAGTTAGTGAAATAGTTTTTTTTTTGCTTGGTGCAATGACCATAGTGGAGATTGTTGATGCACATCAAGGATTTAAGCTAGTTACTGACAATATTACTACTCGAAATCCTCGAATACTCCTTTGGGTGGTGAGTAATGTATTAAGTAGCTATGCCTTTTTTCAACTTATACATCAAGGCTGCTTCATTTGTACTTAAAGTGAATTGGATATTTACAATGTACATTTGTCAGTTATGATTATTCATCAACTCTACCTAGAGGCAATAAAGCTCGTTGTTTATGGTTCTTGAAGTACATATATTATAGGTCCCTCATTCTACTCTTACTCTAACTGATCTAATTTGGATACATTTGCATTGTTGCATACATTTATTTGTTGGGCCAGAATGACTTTTGTACTAGAATATACATTTTACTCCTTATTAGTTCTGTATATTGAATTCGGAATGGCCATTATCTGGTTTCCATAGTTATGTGGCTCACAAGGGAAATGAAATAATATTGTATTTGATAATGTAACTTCTGCTGAAGATTTCCTGTTTCGTTATTAATAGAGTCATGGTTTGCTGCATCTACAATTCTATTGTGTTATTAGGCTTATGCTTAAGGGCAAACCTATGTGTATGATGCCTAGTGGCATTGGCTACTAATGAGGGGCATTTTGTTCATTTGCTTCCTCCTAAAATGCCAACATGCTCATATTAGGAACTGAGGAATGGAGAGGAAGATCAGGATCAAGACGATCCTTAAAAAGTGTTGATGAATAGTCCCACCTCGGTAAGGGAGGCACCCATCACCCGCTTAATGTACTCCATGTGGACCACCCCTTACAACCTGGGTTTTGGGGTGTGAGGGTATCTAACATGGTATCAGATCTAGGGTTCACCGTCTTCTGCTCCGGGTGCTGTCCACCGATCGTGCCTTGCCACGCGTGCTCCGTGTGGGAGGATCCTTGCCACGCGTGCTCCGCGTGAGGGGGAGTGTTGACGAATAGTCCCACATCGGTAAGGGAGGCACCCATCACCCGCTTAATATACCCCCTGTGGATCTCCCCTTACAACCCGGGTTTTGGGGCGTGAGGGTATCTAACAAAAAGGATTAGATGATGTACTACATACTACTCTCTCTCTTGTACTCTCTGCGTCCATCGGATCGGATAAGGATGGGATTCAAATTAGAGATCATTGAGATCTCTTGTAATCCTAACAAAGGATCAAATAAAGATGGGATTCAAATTAGAGATCATTTGGATCTATTGTAATCCCAACAAAGGATCAGATAAGGATGGGATTCACATTAGAGATCATTGGGATCTCTTGTAATCCATACTGAGCACCTGATAAGGATAAGCAGTCGAGCTGGCAGCTCCTGTGTTCTCTTACAAATAGGGCTGATCATGGGGGGTCAATATCCATTGGAAGCCATTTGTAGTCCCACTACCTCCATATCTATTTCACTAATCTCTCTAAGGTTACCATCTGAGAACCCTAGAACTTGAAGTGTGAAATTATTCGGGGAGACTCTAATAGCCTCTTTCGATCGACAAGGTCTTCGCACCGAAGTTCATGATCGTGATCGCCGAAAGTTTGTAAAATAAGGTAGAAGATCAGCATTGAGTGCATCACTTCTGCTCGCAGAAGGTAGCAGAAGGTATCATAGATACTCTCTTCACTCACATATAATGAAGTTAATAAGGCCTACATTGGTATCAGAGCTTTATGAGCTTGCTTTCGCCCTATAGCCCTTGTGATCCCGACTGAGCCCTAAGTGAACACACCTAACATAGAGAGTTTAGTGCGCTCATGGGGAGGGAGGAGGACGAAACACATGCACCCAAAGGTATGAAGAAGAGAGTAGTAAGGGGATGTTGAGTAAAGACGCTCGTACGGTGTAATATCAGAGAGGGTAGAGGACAGATTGATGTTGATAAGGTGAACGACAGTCCGAAGACTCCGAACAACCTAAGGCCAATATATATATACAACATAACCCGACCCGACTGTACATAGAATCCGACCCATCTATACATTAACACTCCCCCTCAAACTCACGGTGGATCATGAACCAAGAGCAAGGTTCAAAATTTCCATTTCGGTCAATATTTTGACCCCTTTGGATATGGAAATATTTCGTGGAAATATTTCGACAGTGTGAAAATATTGTGATTTTATAGAAATGGTGGAAATATTGATTTTTTAATAGAATTTTTTAGTGAATCTCTGTATAGTCATAAACCAAGTATATATATACAATTTGGAACACTCAGATAATAATTATACCCAATTTACAGGTGTAGAGCATCACAAAGTATATATTCTACATTTGAGTTTGTGAGTCTTGTGCAGTCTTATTTGGTCCTGTTTTGATCTATGTTTTTAAAATAGCTTTTAATCTTTTTTGTGGATAAAAATATTTCCAAAATAAAGATTAGTTGATTGTTAAAATAATACTTCAAACGATTTTGAAAACGGATTTAAAACAAGAAAGTTGTGCAAGTTTGAAATCGTGCAAAAATTATGCTGAAATGCAAAACACTGTTTTTTTACTAAGTCTGAAAAAATGAGTTTTTATAAAGAAAAGGTTTTATATATTCAAAATTTTCTTTGACGGACCATGGTTTTCTAGATGTACTTGTAGTTCTACATCTTGTGGAATTTTTTGAGCTAAAAATGAGTTGATTTAACCACTTTTCTCAACATACAAATTTTATGAAAAACCGAAAAAACTGTTTTCTCCTACTAAAACTGAAAACCTACTTTTTGATTCACGTGGTTTTTGATTTTTTTGATATTTTCATTGAAATCAAATGGGGGGGTATTTGCTTATTTACATATAATAATTTGTTATTATATGTAAATAAGCTGCTGAAAACGAAACCCCCAGTCCCCTTTTATAACCAATCAGTCCCAACATTTCGGTGCCAAAATCCCGAAATTTTTCGAAATTTCCCGAAATGTCTCGAAAGTTCGACGAAATATCGCGATATTTCGTGCCGACAAATATATCGTGCGAAATATCGCGATATTATCGTGATTCCTATTTTGTTCGATATCACAATAGGAATTTCGTGCCAAGGTTTGAGAAAACCGAGATATTTTGCGAAATATCTCGAGATTTTGTACCTTGACTGAGAGTTTGCTGATAAAATGCCGGAAGCAAGCAATAGTCAATGGCTTTGTGAGGAAGTCAGCAGTCTGCTCCATCGAGTGAATGAATGGTAGGGAGATGGTGTGGGCGAGAAACTCCTTGCGAACATAGTGATAATCGACCTCAATATGTTTGGTTTGCTCATGAAAGACCGGGTTGCTAGCAATCTGAATAGTACTCCGGTTGTTGCAAAATAGAGTAGGCTCGGAGATCACGACGCCCAAGTTCAGAAGAAGACGACGGAACCAGATAATCTCTGTAGTCTAGTGGAAGCTATGGCCCTGTATTTGGCTTCGGTGCTGGAGCGAGCGACATTCCTGTTTCTTACTGCGCCAAGAATGAGAGAGTCATCAAGGAACACACAGTAGCCGGTAGTAGAATGTCGAGTAGCAACATCTCCAGCCCAATCTACATTGGAGTTAGCACGCAGTACCAGCAGAGAGGTGGAGGAAAAAAATAGTGAACGAGTGATGGTGCCCCATAGATAGCGAATAATCCAAAGAACCGTTGCATAGTGAACAGAGCGAGGAACCTGAACGAACTGGCTGACAATGCTAACGTTATGAGCAATGTCGGGCCTAGTCATGGTGAGATAGACGAGCATCCCAACCAACCTCTGGTATCGGGAGACATCCTGGAGAGGCTCACCATCTGTAGAAAGGAGCTTCAAATTGAGCTCCATGGGCGTGTCGGCAATACGAGAGTCAGTATGAGCAACATCAACAAAGATATCAGAGATGTACTTCTGTTGGGATATCGACAGTCCACGAACTGACTAGGCAATCTCAAGGCCAAGAAAGTATCGAAGAGGGCCGAGATCCTTCATCTCGAACTGACTCTGGAGGTGATGCTATGGTGGCACTGTCATCCCCGATGATGATCATATCATCCACATACAGAAGCAAAACAGTAATACCCTGACTGGAGGAGCAGGTGAACAGAGCATAGTCAGAGTGTCTCTCAACAAACCCAGCTGCCAGAACTGCATTATGAAATCGCTTAAACTAGGCACACAGGGCCTGCTTAAGGCCATAGATGGCCCAGCGCACACGACAGACGTGGCCTGAAGGAGCAGAGACGCTTGGCGGAGGAGCCATGTACACCTCCTCTGAGAGGTCACCATGGAGAAAGGCATTAGTGACGTCCATCTGATGGAGAGGCCACCCTCGAGTAGCTGCCACAGCTAAAAGGGTGCGAACGGTGGTCATCCGAGCAACTGGAGCAAACGTCTCCTCGTAGTCAATCCCATACTCCTGGGTGAAGCCACGAGCAACAAGGCGAGCCTTGTACTGCTCAATGGAACCATCAGGTCGAGTCTTTACCTTGATGATCCATTTGCAGCTGACTGGCACCACACCAAAGGGACAAGGAACCAAGCCCCACGTTTGAGTCCGCTGAAATGCCTCAAGCTCCATCGTCATGGCTTGTCGCCACTCTGGGTGCAAAACTGCCTCACGGTACGACTGGGGCTTCCAGTGGGAGTGAAGAGCAGTGAGAAAAGCCTGGTAGGACGAAGAATAGAAAGCAACAACGGAGTTGCCGGAGGTATCAGGAGAGGCAGGGGTAAAAGTTGAGTAACCAAACCTGTCAGGTGAGTAGTCATATCTGGCAAGAGGGTGATGTTCGCGCGCATGGTAGCGTCGAACATGACTAAGATCCACGGCCGGAGAGGTGGGAGTAGTTGTAGGCAAAGGAGTACCATTGGAGACAGGCTCGGTGGGAGGGACTGTGGAGCGACAAACGTAGACACACGTGACAGGTGGTGGAGGTGACGGGGGAGACGGGGAGGGGGAGGTAGCAGGGGAGACGGGGGAGGTGGTGGTGGAGGTGGCGAGCGAGGTAGTGAAGACGGGGGAGGTAGAGGTGAGGAAGATAGGGTAGGCCCAACCGGGAAGGGTATAGTCGTGGGCGTGGGAGCAGGATACAGAGGTAGAAAAGGGATGGTGAGAGGGGGTGGAGGCATAGAGAGTGGCACAGGCGAGGAGGAAAGATCTCGGACTTATTGGAAAAGTATGGGACCTCTTCAACAAAGGAGACGTAACGAGAGACACGGATCCGGCGAGCCAAGGGATCGTAGCACCGATAGCCTTTGTGCTCCAGACTGAACCCCAAGTCAACACACCTAACAGAGAGTTTGGTGCACTCATGGGGAGGGAGGAGGACCAAACACGTGCACCCAAAGGTAAGAAGAAGAGAGCAGTCAGGGGATATTGAGTAAAGACGCTCGTACGGTGTAATACCAGAGAGGGTAGAGGATGGAGTGATGTTGATAAGATGAACGCCAGTCAGAATAGTCTCGGCCCAGTAGGAATGTGGAACAGAAGCAGACAGAAGTAGAACTCGCGCTGTCTCGAGGACATAACGATGTTTGCGCTCGGCGACACCGTTTTGTTCATGAGTGTGAGGGCACTATTGTTGGTGAAGAGTGTCGTGAATCTGAAGAATCTCACGCATCTCAGAGGAGAGATACTCCTGGGCACAGTCAAACCGAAAGATCTTAATGTACCGACCAAACTGGATCAAGGTTCTAAAAGCGCTAGGCGCTAGTCGGGCGGTGGAGGGCCGCCTAGCGCCTAGGCGGGGCCTAGGCGGTGCCTAGGCGTTTTGCCTTTTTTTTAAATATTTTGATTATTATTTTGATATTATATAATATATATATATATATGTTTAAAAATTAATATAAGTTCAAAATTATTCCATACCATTATTTTAAAGAACAAGTATATAACCATAATCCAAGATTGAGTGATTAACAAGAACAAAAGTAAACATGGTCCGCCTGGCTCGCCTAAGTCCGCCTATCTTGTCTGGCTAGTCTCAGGCTCTCAGCCTGCCTGGTCTGTCTGGCCAGCCTGAGCCCGCCTAGGCGGCCGCCTTGCCCCGCCTAGACCGCCTAGGCGGTTGCCTTGCCCCGCCTAGCTCCGCCTGGGAGCTTGGCCGCTTTTCTGGAGCGCCTAGGGCCTAGGCGAGGCGGGGGGGGCCTAGGCGGCCGCCTGGGCCGCTTTTTAGAACACTGAACTGGGTATGAAGTATAATAGTGAATGTCCTGTAAATATGAAGAATCTCGGAGCGGCGGCACATGAGATAGACCTAAGTACAGCGGGAGTAATCATCTATGAAGCTTACATAATACAAAACCAGTAAAGGAGGCCACTGGAGCAAGACCCCATATGTCAGAGTGCACGAGATCAAAATGGGCGTTGGAATGGAAAGCACTAGCTGAAAAAGGAAGAACAAGGTGATTTGCTAATCGACAACCAGTGCAGACAGAGAGGGGGGAGGACATCCGATCCAAAGTCCCAGAGCGAAAAACGCTTTGGAGTCGATCACTGGATATGTGATCTAACCGTCTGTGTCACAAGTCGGCATCAAAGGTGACAGACAGAGCTGACGAAGCGGAAGGAGTGGAAATGGGAACCTGAAGGTGATCCAACTGATAGAGCCCCCCTGCTCTACGACCTAGGCCAACTCTCTGACCCGTTCGCGGATCCAGCACAGAACAAGAGGAAGAAGTAAATGTAACGGTCAGGCCCGAGTCACAAAGAGAACTAACAGATATTAAATTAATGTTTAAGAGAGGAGCATGGTGAACAAGAGGCAAGGTCAGGCGACCAGTGTGATCAGAGTCAGGGGTGATGGATCCACACTGCGAAATGGGTACAAGAGTCCCGTCAGCAGTGCGGACCCCCAGGTGGGTGGGAGCATGGCTACAATTCGTGAGTACGAAAGAGTCGGAGGTAGGTGGCAGGAGGTACTCGAGTCGAAGATCCATGGAGCAGTAATACCAAAAGTGGCAGATAGGCTGCGATCTATCAAAGAGCTGGTGGAGGCGAGATACCGAAAAAGTAGCTCCTTAAGGCACTGAAGACGGCCGGAGTAAGACCGAGGCTGAGCAGGAGTGGTGACAGGTGGTGCCGGAATAATGAGATCAGCGGCAACAGCAGTATCGTCATCATGACGGAGGGGACCTTGATTATGCTCACGGTCGACTGACATGGCGGAGGGACGTGGCCCGAGAACATCGTCAAAACGAAGAGGCGGAGGGACTCGACTATCAGTCACTGTGTGTAGGCAGTACGAGAGCAGAGAGACATTGCAGGAAGCCATAGAAACAATCCCAAATCTATTCCGCTGGGAGAGAGGAGGGTGCGAGGCCTACCGGTGTGTGAGGTCGGTGCAGTGCAGTCTGGGCGGTCCGGCACAAGGGTGGACACAGGGTAGGCACGGGCTGACCAGGGGGCTACAGGTGGAGGGGAGGGCCGAGGAGGGGCTGCAAGTGAATGGGAGGGCCGGGGAGGGGCGGTAACAAGTGGAGGGGGGGCTACGGGTGAGAGTGAAAGGGTCGGGGGGGTTGCAGGTAGAGGGGGGGGGGGGGGGGGGGGGTAAAGGGGGGGCGACGGGTAGAGGGGGAGAGCTGCAGGGGGTGTGTGAAGGAGAGGCCGGGGGGCTGCGGGTGGCTCGTCGGAAGAGGGGAGGGGGATCGGGTGGGGGAGGGGCTGCCGGAGGAGGGGAGGAAACCAGAGGAGGTGCCAGCGCCAGAGGAGGTGTCGTCGTCGTCGTCGCTTTCGCCACAGGAGAAACCCTAGAGCTCTGATACCATGTTAGGAGATGGCGGTTAGGGTTTGGAGAGAATGTAATGCATCTCATTAAGGGACTAAGCCCAATATATATGTACAACATAACCCGACCCGACTGTACATAGAATCCGACCCATCTATACATTAACAAATATGATCACTAATCATATGTTAATTTTTTTCCTACATGCTGGAAATTCTGGTTGTGGATTTTTTTTTAAAGATTGATATCTAGATTTGTATGTACATCTAAGATCATAGCATCGTTGTATGTAGGCCATATCCTCTAGGATTATGAGAGAGTGTTTTGTTTATCTAATTCCTTTATACGAATCTGGCCATGCATATGTGCATCGTGAATAGACTAGCATGATTTTATCGTTGATCCAGTGTCGCTAGGGAGATATGACTTTATGACGTGGAGGATCACCAAACAGAGAGGAGGGGATCGCGGAGAAGAGGGTCGCACGAGGGTTGCGCATGGAGGATCACCAGTCCGAGAGGAGGCCGCACGTGGAGAACGCATGGAGGATCACCGGTCAAAGAGGAGGCCACGTGTGGAGGAGCTCGGGCACGAACCTGGTTTTAATACCACGTGACAAGTAATCCTAGGGGGGGAGAGAGAGAGAGAGAGAGAGAGAGAGAGAGATGTTTCTCATTGGACCAATATGCCTATATATATATATATAAAGTACATGTTTCTTTGATACCACGTGACGAGTAATCCAAGGGGGAGGAGAGAGAGAGAGAGAGAGAGAGAGAGAGAGAGAGAGAGAGAGAGAGTGAATTGTTTCTCATTGGACCAACATGCCTATATATATAAAGTACATGTTTCTTTGATACCATGTGATGAGTAATCCAGAGAGAGAGAGAGAGAGAGAGAGAGAGAGAGAGAGAGAGAGAGAGAGAGAGAGAGAGAGAGAGAGAGAGAGAGAGAGAGAGAGAGAGAGAGAGAGAGAGAGAGAGAGAGAGAGAGAGAGAGAGAGAGAGAGAGAGAGAGAGAGAGACTAGGGTTTTGGGAGAGAATGAATCGTCTCTCATTAGACCAACAAGCCTATATATATAAAGTACATGTTTGTCCTTGTGTGAGGCTGTTATACAAAGGAAAGATGTATACAGTAGGCTATACATAGGAGTCATAGGACTAACAAGCATTCTGATTTGACAACATCATTATATTTACTTGACTATGCTGCTGTTATGTTTAATGCTAAGGATCCTCTCATTTGTTGTCTTCTTTAACTAGTTCCAATTGGTCAATTAAGATTGAGTTAGTTTGCTGTGCTTTCCTTCACATGTTAGCTAGCTGGTATGTTTACTCATCCTTTTTTCTGCTCATGTATACAAGATTTCTGCAGAAATTTATCCTGACAATTATCTTGATTGAATTTCAGGTTGGTGTCATTACCTTCTTCCTAAGTTCAGTGCTTGACAATCTTACATCGACCATTGTTATGGTCTCCTTATTGCGTAAGCTAGTACCTGCTTCAGAATATAGAAAGTATGTAGTCCACTTTTTCTCCAAATTATTGTCCATAAGAAGTGTTCTCATGCTGTGTGGCTGTACATTATGAAATTCTGACGATATATGTGACCAGCATTCATGTCATTTTTCTTTTAATCTGCTGTTAAGTGTTGTAAGTTTTTCTTCCCAATAACTGTCCTGATGCTGGTGGCTATTTATTCTTCATTTCTGATGATAAATGTGATCAATATTCAGAACATTATTCTATAAATGTTCCTGTTATGTGTTTCTGATAAACACCCAATATTTATGAGCAGAACTATGATCTTTTGGCACTTAAAAAGTTAAAATGATGACCGCAAGTCTTTCAATTTTGAACTACTTAGCTTTCTTATTGGTTATTCAAAATGTTGTGATGAATAAAGTACAAGCATGGAATCAAATGTCGACAAATTTCCTACGAAATCACCAAAATATGTCTTTTTGTAAGGGTTTGACATAGAAATTGACCGAATTTTTAGTACCAAATTTCCTTCTGACATAACGAAATGTTGGCCAAAATGACCGACATTTGACCGAAATCCGACATTATGTATTTTTTCCAGACAATTTCTCTGAAAATTTTTAACTTTTTTAACAAAACAAAGCTCATCTTTATCAGTAAGAAATTACATTTTTCCTCAATTTTGATTTTTTTTCTTCATAATTGACAATATTTTTCTGTCATCTTTATCCTGAAGCATAGCTGAAATATTCTATCTTTTTCATATCAAATGAAGAAAATTGAAATCTGACCGAAAATTGATAAATTTTCATCGAAAAACACTGAAATTTGACCGAAAAACGAAATATTTTCACCGAAATTTGTCTTTCTATTTTACAGTTTTCCACCGATAAATTACCGAAAAACGAAAATTTTCCCTTTTTTGTCCGACCGACATGGACACCGAAAACGACATTTAAAACCTTGAGTACAAGTCAATCTGATATATGTGCTTTGTTGTTGGAGGTGATTAGCTGTAAATCTGTAATAAGTTCTGCCTTTCCCCTTTTGAATCTTGGAGGATTGATCCCTTGTGCCATGAACTTAACCCTGTGACAAATGACAATTAATTATATGGCTGTTTCTTACTGAGTTGCCTTAGCCAGGTTTCTGTGCCAATTCAAATGGGTTGACATCATTTGGGGCAGGGGGTAAATAGTTCTCCCACTTGTTCATTCTTTGATTTGTAAAACTGAGTGCCTATGAATGGGATGAGGCTTGCAGGATTGATCCCAACCACTAATTTACAAACTACTGTTTGAAAGCCAATGATACAAATTGATATCGACAGTGTGAACTATTAAGTTTCAACCTTTTTAAGTTTTGTTTGCATTTAAAATGGAATTCGTATGGTAATTTTGTTTTTATCCATCAATTTCTTGTTTCATCTTTTCTTTTTCATCTTATCCTCAAGCCTGTATAGTTAGAACTTAGTAATATAAAATCCTTAATAATTTGATATTTGTGATATCTTTCTTTTCATGAGTACTGGATTTAATTTACTGCCATTTTACCAAAAAACTGAGTTTTATGGTTTTTGTCAGCCAACAATTGTTAATTGGCAGGCAAATGATGCTACATACCGTCATTGGAGAAATTCATTGTGTTATTATGCACAATTTTTTGTGTTAATGCCACATAAATCATGAAAGCCCATTGAATTTTAGTTTGGCAGGTTTTTAGGAGCTGTTGTTGTGATAGCAGCAAATGCTGGTGGTGCATGGACGCCTATCGGTGATGTAACGACAACTATGTTATGGATTCATGGTCAGATCTCCACTTTACAAACAATGCAGGTATTGTTTTTTGGTGCTATGCAATTATGCATCATCATTGTCATTATTAACGATTATTACATTAAAATGGTGTCTATGGAGCATAACTATAATTACGAAGGGTATATATATATATATATATATATATATATATATATATATATATAAAGAGAGAGAGAGAGAGAGAGAGATTTTTTGACTAACAACCTTGTTAGGACTTAGGAGATGACGGTTAGGGTTTGGAAAGAATGAGAATATTGTTCATTGAGGGACTAAGGCCAATGTATATACACCATTTTACATAGTGAACCCGACTTGACTGTACAGGAAACCAACCCATATCTATATACATTAACACTCTCCCTCAAACTCACGGTCGATCATGAATCGAGAGTTTGCTGATGAACTGGTTGAAACGAGCAATGATAAGAGGTTTCGTGAGGAAGTTAGTGGTCTGCTCCGTCGAGTGAACGGATGGCAAGGAGATGGTGTGAGCGAGAAACTCCTGACGAACATAGTGACAGTTCACCTCTATATGCTTCGTCCTCTCGTGGAAGACCGGGTTGCTTGCGATCTGAATAGCACTCTGGTTGTCACAGAAGAGAGGCGTGGGCTCGGATATCGCAACACCCAAGTCAAGGAGAAGTCAACGAAGCCAAACAATCACTGTAGTCGTGGAAGCCATAGCCCAATAATCGGATTCAGTGCTGGAACGAGCAACAGACTCCTGTTTCTTATTGCGCAAAGAAATCAGAGAGTCGTTAAAAAACACACAGTAACCGGTGGTAGAGCGGCGGGTAGCAACATCTCCAGCCCAATCTGCATCTGATTAAGCACGCAGTATTAATGGAGAGGTAGAAGGAAAGAGCAGTGAACGAGTGACAGTATCTCGGAGATAGCGAATATCCGAAGAACTGCTGCATAGTGAACAAAGCGAGGAGTCTGAACGAACTGGCTGACAATGCCAATGGCATGGGTACTGTCTGGCCTAGTCATGGTGAGGTAAACGAGCATCCCAACCAGCCTCTGATATCGAGAGATATCTGGAGAGGCTTACCATCTATAGAAATGACTTCAAGTTGAGTTCCATGGGCGTGTCAGCAGTACGAGAGTCAGTGAGAGTAGCCTCGGCAAAGATGTCGAAGATGTACTTCTGCCGCGAGATTAATAATTCACGAGCTGATCGGCCAATCTCAAGGCCTAGAAAGTAGCAAAGAGGGTCCAGATCTTTCATCTCGAACTGACTCTGGAGGTGATGCTGGAGGGATGCTAGGGTGGCACTGTCATCCCCAGTGATGATCATATCATCCACATACAGAAGCAGGACAACAATACCCTGACTGGAGGAGCGAGTGAACAGAGCATAGTCAGAGTATCTCTCTACAAACCCAGTTTCCAAAACAGTACTGCAGAATCGCTCAAACCAGGCACAAGAGGCCTGCTTAAGGCCATAAATGGCCTGACGCAGACGACAGACGTGGTCAGAAGGGGCAGAGACGCTCGGCGGAGGAGCCATATACACCTCCTTTAAGAGGTCACTGTGGAGAAAAGTGTTGGTCATGTCCATCTGATGTAGAGGCCACCCTTGAGCAGCTGCCACAGTGAGGAGGGTGCGAACGGTGGTCATCCGAGCAATCGGGGCAAACGTCTCCTCGTAGTCAATCCCATACTACTGGGAGAAGCCATGGGCAACAAGACGAGCCTTATGCCGCTCAATGGAACCATCAAGTCGAGTCTTGACTTTGAATATCCATTTGCAGCTGATAGGCACCACGCCTGAGGGACAAGAAATCAAGTCCCACGTCTGGGTTCTTTAAAATGCCACAAGATCCACTGTCAATCTGGTCAGTCGCTGGCTGAGGTCAATTGAAAGGAATGCCTTAAGCGGCGGTGAGATCGCGACGACGGATGGCACAGAGGCAGACGCCATGGAGAATGATCAACGACTGATAGGGAGATGGGGTACGGTGGCGAGGTCGAGAGCAGGATCGATGGAGGGTGGGGTCGAGATCAAAGGTGGGGTGGGGTCGGGGTGAGAGGGGGATTGGATGAGGGAAATCGGAGGGGGAGCGAGGTGAGGGTGAACTCGGGATCGAAGAAAGGGGGTGGGGTCGGGATCGGGGTGGGATCGGAGGAGGGAGGTGAGGCCGAGGTGGAGGAGCGGGGTGGAGGGGAGGTCGAATGGGGGAACTGGAGGAGGAGGTGGGATAGGGGTGGAGGAGGAGGCGGGGTCGGGGTGGGGATCGGAGGGGCCGGTGAGGGATTGGAGAAGGGAGGTGGGGCCGGGTTGGAGGAGAGGGACGGGAGGCTGGAGTAGGTGCCAGAGAAGGTGTCGGTACCAGTGAGGGTGATCGTCGTCGCGTCGCAACGATAGAAACCCTAGAGCTTTGATTCCATGTTAGGAGATGACGGCTAGGGTTTGGAGAGAATGAAATATCTCTTTATTGAGGGACTAAGCTCAATATATATGTACATCAATACACAATGAACCCGACCCGACTATACATAAAACCCTATCCATCTCTATACATTAACAATACCAAGTAGATAAAATTGAGCATATCATATTTCAATCAATATTTCTCAACAAGCTCAATATCTCAGATGACACATAGAATTACTTCAAAAACTAACTGAAATGTCATAATAAGGATTTGGAACATGAAAAAAGATGCAGCAGAGAATAACACAAAAGATGTTTAAACCACTGAAATTCAATTACATTTACATCTGATACCTGATAAGAACAAAATAAAATAGGGAGTGCATGGATAGCCAAAAAGAATACCTGACGTCTGAGCAGAACTAGTCACCCTCCTCATTGCGTTGTCATCAAAATCGATATCCTCAGCTCAAGGTAGAAGTAGTGGTGGATCAGCAAAGCTGAAACCTCTGATCATCATTTGATGCAGCTTGAACCAACACCACCACCAACAATAGCAGCATCCCGTCTCACTGCAGTTCCGTGAAGATGAGCTATGCTCTTCTTCACGATGGTGACTTTGATCTGCTCAAGTGGATTCTCATATGCTGGAGGTGGTACTACTACCCTCAGCATCCTTGAGATGAGCATACCAAAGTAACCAAATTGAATACTCTCATGACAACTCATAGAAAGAGTTGCTTCTAAGGTTATCTTGTGAATGTAGAGTGGGAGATCCAAAGGAGACCCCTAACCAATCCAGTACAGTAAGTGCAACATATCCTCCCGAGTTTCCCATGATCAATAAAACTACCTGTCAGACAGGTTATGAGTCTCCCTAGAATCCGTGATGAAGGAACCAGAGGGTGGTGAATAGGTTTTGTACAATTTCTTCGCAGAATATAGAATTCAATTCACCATTTGCAAGTAAAGTGCAAACTCAATGCATGCCAACAGTACGGGAATTTTTAAAGAAAACCAGAGATCATGCACATATTTTAGTTGATTTGGATCCACACAGGTGCCAACTCCATGAGACAATCTTAGGGTAATGTGCTTTATTATGAGGAGATACAATTACAAAACTCGACAATTTGGCAACTGAAAGCTTGGACTTAGTGTGCCATTTTCCTTCTCAGTGTGTTGCCTCCACCAACCTTTCAATTGTACCGCTTTCAGAACCGAACATCTCTAGTGTACTCAGGTGCAAATTAGATTGACACACGATCCAGTCTCCTCATGAGAGTGAGATTCTTCTCCACGAAGGTTGAACAAGAAATCTACACGCAGAAACAAGGATCAACCCGCAAAGGATTGATGAAGGGAATAAGGCTTTGTGAGCTTACTATGTAAAAGTACTCAATAACCATATTTCTCACAAGTCTCTCGTTAAGATGAACATGAAGTAACTAGAGATGACGTCTAATTCATCTTTTCATCGTTTCATGCTGGCAATAGCCCACGTATGCATAGATGAAAGTGCAAGTCCAATTAGGAACAGACATTCACATAATTGGGCAAAGAAACCTTCCAAATAAGACTAAAACATCTTAGCCGGAACGGTCCGGCAAATAGGTAGATAAGTCCGGGTTCACTTAAACACAGGTCCGCATCGGTAGTGGATGAATGATGTTCGTGACATTTCTTGCCAGTATTCAGAGTCCGACAGTGTATCGGTCAGCTAAGGACCCGGATCGGGCCGCTTTGTTTGAGAACAATTCTACACGTAGACATCCTTCTCAGCTCAGTCAGATCGGTTCATAAGAGGGTCTGAATCGGTACGCTGTTCGAGAACCTGTCTTTATGGTATAGTAATGATGGTGATGCAAAACAATGGAGGTGGTCGTAATGTCAATAATTGATTGAGCAAGCAGGGCTTAACTATTCATTTTGATACCAAGCAGGAAAAGTAATTCAAACAGATAACATGGGGAACTACTAGCACGATGTCGATCGCTCTCGAATCCAGGCGACAAAGAAACAATACTTAAATTACTGGCTAATAGTCCTACTCGCAATATTTAGATTAGCAACTTAGCGGGCCAGGTGGACGCTCAATCTCACGAAAGGGGGCAGCAGTCGGTAATAATAAAAGACTAGAGACTCAATTTATTGGTGTCTACCGGAAGCACCTCATCGGGAGGAAAACATACCTACTGAGGGTTGTGGGGGACCTCAGGTATCTCAACTGGTGGCGGGGTTGATGTCGATGCGGGGTCCTCGGTTTGGGCCGGGGATTGAGCGAGGGCCCAGAGTGCCAATACGTTGGGGTGTACGGGCGCACCGGGATGCCACCGTTATGGTTCTCCGAGATTCTCAGCCGGGCTTCTGCGTCCTTGGCGACGAGGTAGGTGATGCGCTCCACGTACTCCTTCACGTTCTCGCCGGCGCTGAACTGGAAGTCGAGGAATGGGGACTGGATGTCGAGAAATCCGTCTTCGTCGTCGATCAGGCCGTGATCAACATCTGGATCGGCCATGCCGTCATGCCAAGGGGATGGGCTGCTGGGGTAGGGAAGTGGGGCTCGGGTTGGGTCGCGGGGAAGGAGAGGGGATCGGGTCGGATCGGATGGCGGCTGGCGGCAGGGCGTGGGCAAGAGGGGGTCCGGTCGGGCGGCACATGGAGGGGGTTCGGTTGGGTCTCGGGGAAGGGAGGGGAGGGGGTGGGGGATCGGGCGGCAAGGGGAGGGGGTTCGGTTGGTTGTGGGAGAGGAGGGAGGGGATCGGGGATGGCTCGCGGGGGAGAGAGAGAGAGAGAGAATGGGGCCGGTGGACTAGGGGGAAGGAAAAGGGATTAGGGCTGGTTTCACACACTAGCCTGAACCTAGGGTTTCACACGCCTAGGGTTTGGATTTGGGCTTCACACACCTCACCCTGGTTTCTCTCAACACGCATGTGGAGGAAAACAAAAAATTTATTATTCATTGCATACCCTTACATGACCAATGGGCAGGCCTATATAAAGGCCTGCAACAGCCTAAGAAGCACTGACACTGGTACGGGGACACGGGTACGACACGACACGGGTTCGCCGACACGGCAAATCCTAAAAAATGAGGACACGGGTACGGCGGGGACACGGCAAAATAAATGAATATTTTTAAATTTATATTTTATGTATGTTTGCAATTCATACATATTTCAATAACCGAAAAAGCCTCATAGAAAATAACTAAAATAAAAATTTAATACATATTGAATCGCTATCGTTAGTTACATCCAGCCCGATCGGTAAATCGCAAACATCTCTAAATGGTATGGAAAATAACGGTTGTGTTTCAGTTTTGACTTCAACCTATATGAAACCTCAGAGGATAAGATAAGTTAAAGTCAAACCTGAATCGTAACCGTCCATCATAACCATCCTGACAAGTGAATCACACTCAGGCCCAAATGGCATGCAAAAGAATGGCTGCGATTCAGTTTTGGCTTCAACCTATTTGATTCTCTGAGGTTATAATCTCAGAGGATCAAATAGGTTGAAGCCAAAACTGAATCACCACAGCTTGTAACCCGACCCTATATCGAACAGTCCATCAACCCGCAGTATCCCGAGTGTCCGAGGAGTGTCCGACGAGTGTCCGAGGCGTGTCCGGCTCCTAGAAGCATGTAGGTTGCGTGTCCGGTGCGTGTCCGGCGAGTGTCCGACGAGTGTCGGTGTCCGACACGGGTACGGGAGACCTAGGGAAGTGTCCATGCTTCCTAGGCAATAGCAAACAAAAATCCCCGGAAATCGAGGTGGGACTAAATAACACAATGCAACAACGAAAACACCCATCATGGTTCTGAATGCCTGATCAGAGCCATAGGCTCAGGTGGCGCCTCCTGCACTGGTACACGTGCCATGGGCGCTGCTCGATGTCCCCATCATTCTCCTGGGGTGAGAGAGAACTCGACTCTGTCGAGTAAGGCTCGGTGTGGCTCTCGTACAGCTCCAGCAGGTCCGGGTCAAGCCGTTGCAGTTCTTTTCGCTCCACCCATGTATCCTCAGAAGGGGGTTTTCCTTTCCAGCGAATTAAGTACCTCCGGGTTCCACCGTCTCTATTTGAGACAATTTCGTCATCCAGAATTTTATCAATGCCTTCTGCTGTAGGATTTGGAAGATTTTGGGGAAGTGGAGGTAGGGAGGGGCTCTCAGAAGCAGGGTCCAAGGTAGGCTCGTCTATCAAAGGATTACTAGGGTTAAAATTTGGGCACTTGTAGGCCACTAGATTTTCAATATTGAAAGTCGGACTAATGCCAAAACCCTCAGGTAATTCGATAACATATGCATTGTCATTTATCTTCCTTAGGATCCGAAAGGGGTCGGCACTGCGTGCATGTAGTTTCTTAACAGTTCCCGGGGGAAACCGTTCCGGACGGATCCGGACCATCACATAATCTCCGACGTTAAAAGTTTGAACTCTTTTTCGGGCATCGGCTCGTAATTTATAGTCAGCATTGCTTTGCTCAATCTTGTTACTGATTTCTTTATGTAATTCATGCATGTGATGCAAATACAGATGCACACGTGGAAACTCTATGATAATCAGTCATGGGAATGAGATCTATTGGTTGCCTAGGCTTAAAACCATGGACAATTTCATGTGGACTCATGCCGGTAGTTCTATTAACAAATGAATTATACGCAAACTCGGCAATGGACAGTTTGAGATCCCAACTCCCGGCATGTTCGCCTACCAAGGTTCGCAGGAGATTTCCCAGACTCCGGTTGACAACTTCCATTTGACCATTAGTCTGTGGGTGGAATGCGGTAGAGAATTGAAGTTTGGTGCCCAATTTGTGCAATAGGGTCTTCCAGAAAAAGCTAGTGAACTTGGCATCCCTATCGGACACAATAGTCTTTGGTAACCCATGTAGCCTTATAATGTCATCAAAGAATATTTTGGCAACTCGAGACGCATCAGAGGTTTTGGAACATAGTAGAAAATGGGCCATCGTGGAGAAACGGTCTACCATCACTAGAACTGAATCGTGCTTTCTGAGGGTCTTGGGGAGACCAAGCACGAAATCCATACCGATGTCTTGCCAGGGGCAGTTTGGAACCGGCAGTGGTGTATACATGTCGATGTTTTGCTTTTGTTGCTTGGCCAACTGGCAGGTGTGACACCGACTCACATGTTTAGCGACATCTCGCTTCAGACTCGGCCAGAAAAATCGATACTCGATGGCCTCGATGGTTTTATTAACGCCAAAATGGCCAGCAAGATCACCCGCGTGAAGCTCCCAAATAAGGAATTCACGAAGGGATGTTCGGGGGATGCACAGCTGACGGTCACGGAAGAGGTACCCGTTTTGCATGAGGTACCTGTCTATTTCTTGAACTGTACCGTCCACTAGTGCAGCATAGACTTCACCGAAATCGAGACAAGACTCGTACTCAGCCCTCAGCTTTTCAACCCTCGATCGCAGTGGTCAATTTAGACAGAACGAACATACGACGACTGAGTGCGTCAGCCGCCTTGTTTTCTACTCCCGCCTTATGGCGCATGGTGAAAGTGTAGTCCTGGAGGAACTCAACCCAGCGACCATGCCGTGCGTTAAGCTTCTTCTGTGAGTAGATATATCGCAGGGCCTCATGGTCAGAATAGATAACGAATTCTTGCAGGAGTAGGTAGTGTCGTCAGTGGCGAAGCGACTGGATTATCGCATAGAATTCCTTATTGTAAGTGGAGTATCGCTGGCGAGTTTCATTCAGCTTCTCGCTGAAATATGCGACATGATGACCTTCTTGAGAGAGGACGCCCCCAATGCCGAGTCCGGAGGCGTCACAGGCCACTTCAAAGACTTTGGTAAAATCTGGGAGGCGCATCACAGGTGCCTCAACCATTCGCTTCTTAATTTCCAGAAAAGCCCTAGTGGCAGCACTCGTCCACTCAAACTCGCCTTTCTTTAGGCAGTCTGTGATTGGGGCCGTAATGGTGCTGAACCCCTTGATGAACCTCCTGTAAAAGGTGGCGAGACTGTGGAAGCTCCGGACATCCCGGATGTTCTTGGGTTCAGGCCATTCTTCAATTGCGCGGATCTTTTCCGGGTCGGCAGAAACCCCGTTGACAGAACAAAACCGAGGAAGTGGACTTCGGTGGCAAGAAAAGTGCACTTCTTAGGATTGGCGAATAGCTCTTCCTTCCTTAGTACGGCGCAGACTTGCCGAAGGTGGTCTAAATGCTGCGCCTGGGACTGGCTATAAATGAGTATGTCATCAAAGTACACCACAAGGAATTTTCCCATAAAAGGGCGGAGTACTTGTGTCATGACTCTCATGAAAGTGCTAGGCGCATTAGTCAGTCCAAACGGCATAACCATCCACTCGTACAGTCTGTCCTTGGTCTTAAACGCCGTCTTCCACTCATCTCCAGGGCGGATGCGAATTTGGTGGTAACCACTCTTCAAGTCAACTTTGGAGAAGACTGTGGCTCTAGACATCAGGTCTAACAGATCATCCAGGCGAGGGATAGGGAAACGGTATTTGACCGTTATCTTGTTGATGGCACGGCTATCCACGCACATACGCCAGGTTCCATCCTTCTTGAGCGTAAGCAGAGCTGGAACCACGCAAGGACTCATGCTTTCTTTGATGAAATCCTTCCTCAATAATTCATCACTTTGCCGTTTCAGCTCGGCATGTTCCGTAGGGTTCATTCGGTAGTGGGGCAGGTTGGGGAGGCTGGCTCCAGGAACCAAGTCGATGGCGTGTTGTATGTCACGCATCGGAGGCAGTTGGTCTGGGAGGTCCTCAGGGAAGTCATCGACAAACTCTTTCAGCACTGGAGCAATATTTAGGGGAATAACTTGGGTGGACTCTTTAGGGACTTCCCGGGCTGCAAAGATCATGACTGGAGCCCCTTTTTCCATCTCGATGCTCAATTCTTTGGCACCGATATAACTGACGTTGCTGGTTTTCTTTGTGGAGGTGGGCTGTTGCGCTGGCTGACTACTCTTGGGTTGAGAGGGTAAAAGTTTAATTTTCTTGCCTTCATGTTCAAACAGGCATATGTTAGATCGGCCATAGATGAGAACATCATTATCGAAAAGCCAAGGCCGTCCTAGTATAACTTGACCCACATCCATAATCAAGACATCATACCAGATCTTCTCCTGGTAGGCATTGAAGTTTATGGGGACCAAACATCTTTGCTTGACCTCCATTGCCGTAGAGTTGATCCAGGAGACTTGGTATGGTCGAGGATAAGGAACTGCCTTCAACCCAGTCTTGGAGATCAGGGCAGAAGATACTGCATTGACGCAACTTCCACTGTCAATGATCACTTTACAGTTCTTATCTCCGATTCTGGTAAAGGTATGAAAAATGTTGGTACGCCTCCAGTCATCTTGTTCTTTGGGCTGGGACAGCGCGCACCTTACAACAGCCAACTCAGTGGGTGTTGTGTACCTAAGGCAACCTAGAGTGAAGTCACATCCCTCTTCATCAAAATCTCCTTCATCATCATCAGCTTGGTACACAAACCCATCCATGTCTGACTCCAATGCCTCAACAGGTGTGCCATCAATGATATTGATTTTGACGGGGCTGGGGCAGTTTGCAGCCACGTGCCCATAGCCCTGGCACTTGTAGCATTTGATGAGGGGACTGATTTTGGAAAAGTCCCTCTCAGGGCCCTTGCCACAATTGTCCTTTTCATTGCTCCGACTTGTGGCATCTGTCCTTGGTTGAAATTGGGTGGGATAAGGCCGACTCGGATAATTGCTCGGGAAGGGACGAGGAGCATGACTCCGGGAATCACCCCTGTGAGGGTGGCTAGATCGGAAGCTATCAAGATCTTGGACTAGGGCGTAAGCCCTTTCTAGCTCGGTGACGTCACGGGCAAAGAGTTCATTCCTCAGGTCTTCTCTCAAACTCGATCGAAAACGGGATAGGACCTGGACGGGGGTTTCGGTTCCCAGGACATTGCAGCGAGTCAAGAACTCATCGAATTTGGCGACATAGTCTTTGGCTGATTTGTTACCCTGGGTGAATTGGTGCCACTGGTCCAGAAGGCGGGCTTGATACGACGGAGGCACATATTTGCCCTTTAATTCATTCTTCATCACGACCCAATTATTGATGGGTCTTGGGTTCGGGCAACTCTCAATGCCTCGACGTTGGTCCAGTATTGACTGGCAGGTCCACTCAGTTTCATCGCGGCGAAGCGGACTTTCCTTGGTTCCGTTAAGGAATACCAGGCAAAATATTGGTCCATGGATTGGAGCCAGTCCAAGAAAAACTGGGGATCATGCCTGCCATCGAAGGAGGGCACTTCTAGCCTGATGCTCCGGAGATATTGTTCATCCGGATCTTGATGATTTTGCCAAGGTGGCCGAAAGTCTTGAGGGTCCAGGGTTAGTGGAGTCCGTGGTGGAGCTTGGTCCAGACGGTCAAAACGGGCGTCAGTGTCACGCTGGTAACCAGCAAAGTTCTGGTTCATAGTGGCTATCCCTTGAGCTAACTCGGTAAGTGTCCTAGCCAAGGTGTCGGGATCCATGTTGCAACTGTCCGACTCGCTAGACTCTCCTAACAAGTATGGCCTACCTCTACGGGTTGGCATGCACAAATAAAATGATGCTTAATGAATGCTAAGTTCGAATGCAAACGTTGCAAGTACCATGCCTACCTACAACCATGCTCTGATACCAGAAATGATGCAAAACAATGCAGGTGGTGGTAATGTCAATAATTGATTGAGCAAGCAAAGCTTAACTATTCATTTTGATACCAAGCAGGAAAAGTAATTCAAACAGATAACATGGGAAACTACTAGCACGATGTCGATCGCTTTCGAATCCAGGCGACAAAGAAACAATACTTAAATTACTGGCTAATAGTCCTACTCGCAATATTTAGATTAGCAACTTAGCGGGCCAGGTGGACGCTCAATCTCACGAAAGGGGGCAGCAGTCGGTAATAATAAAAGACTAAAGACTCAATTTATTGGTGTCTACCGGAAGCACCTCATCGGGAGGAAAACATACCTACTGAGGGTTGTGGGGGACCTCAGGGATCTCAACTGGTGGCGAGGTTGATGTCGATGCGGGGTCCTCGGTTTGGGCCGGGGATTGAGCGAGGGCCCGGAGTGCCAATACTTTGGGGTGTACGGGCGCGCCGGGATGCCACCGTTGATGGTTCTCCGAGATTCCCAGCCGGGCTTCTGCATCCTTGGCGACGAGGTAGGTGATGCGCTCCACGTACTCCTTCACGTTCTCGCCGGTGCTGAACTGGAAGTCGAGGAATGGGGACCGGATGTCGAGGAATCCGTCTTCGTCGTCGATCAGGCCGTGATCAACATCTGGATCGGCCATGCCGTCATGCCGAGGGGATGGGCTGCTGGGGTAGGGAAGTGGGGCTCGGGTTGGGTCACGGGGAAGGGGAGGGGATCGGATGGCGGCTGGCGGCGGGGCGTGGGCAAGAGGGGGTCCGGTCGGGCGGCACGGGGAGGGGGTTCGGTTGGGTCTCGGGGAAGGGAAGGGAGGGGGTGGGGGATCGGGCGACAAGGGGAGGGGGTTCGGTTGGTTGTGGGAGAGGAGGGAGGGGATCGGGGATGGCTCGCGGGGGAGAGAGAGAGAGAGAGAGAGAGAGAGAGAGAGAGAGAGAGAGAGAGAGAGAGAGAATGGGGCCGGTGGACTAGGGGGAAGGAAAAGGGATTAGGGCTAGGGTTTCACACACTAGTCTGAACCTAGGGTTTCACACGCCTAGGGTTTGGGCTTCACACACCTCACCCTGGTTTCTCTCAACACGCATGTGGAGGAAAACAAAATTTTTATTATTCATTACATACCCTTACATGACCAATGGGCAGGCCTATATAAAGGCCTGCAACAGCAAACAAAAATCCCCGGAAATCGAGGTGGGACTAAATAACACGATGCAACAACGAAAACACCCATCATGGTTCTGAATGTCTGATCAGAGCCATAGGCTCAGGTGGCGCCCCTGCGCTGGTACACGCGCCATGGGCGCTACTCGATGTCCCCATCAGATGGCCTAAGACGAATTGATTCTCAGAAAGTCAGATTGGTCCGCCCAGTCTGTCAAGGCCTATTTATAGCATTTTCTATGGCCATTTAGCATGAACTCTTAATCAGCTTAAGAAGTGAAGTGTGTGCAATAATCATACATATACCAAGGGTTCAAATATGGTCTAAAGTCCATTTACCCAACCTGATGATCCATTGGCATGTGGAGTTGTTTTTGACTTGATGTTGCCCTACAATGCACTGTTCTTTAAATGTTCATCATCAAGCGGTCTTCATGTAGTGACCCTCCGTATTTTATACACGGCATGACACATAAGTTACACTTTTGGTCAACGTTACCAACTAGCAATGAACTGGCAGAACACAAAAAAGTAAAAAGAAACAACCATCTGAACTGCCTTTTTTCTCCTGAACATCTTTCAAATTTCATGTGTCAACACAACACTAAAAGAACCAACTTGTGACAAATAATCAATTACATCAATAATCCGAAGAGAAGTGACAAGTCTAAAAATATATCAAATAGAAAACCAATAGCACATATCATCTTACTCTCCCTTTGTTTATTTTTTCTTCATCTCCCCCTTTTTGTTACGATATTACAAAAGGTAAACTTAATTCACACAAGCATTCATGACAGGAGATATAATCAATATGGATGAAGTATGGAAACTGTCCCTGATGCAAAATACATTAAAATCAAACAACCATAAAGAATAATGTCTATTGTTAAAGCTTAAGAGTTAGTCTAGATCATCAGTAACATTACGACATAAGCATACACATATCCACTTCAACATCTTATTTTGTCTAAAACATTTGTTGTTTGAGCAATAGAGGCTTTGCCTTTGAGCTCTGCCTTTGTGTCTCCTGTTGCTCATATGGATAGATTATTGTTTGTTAACATGATTGTATTTAGAGTTTTGACAAGGTTGCCCTTTTTAATATTCTGATGTTTCTTTTATAATTGAATTATCTTTTGATGTTTCTTTTATAATTGAATTCTCTCTTCGTTCTATGCCAGGTTATAGTTGGATTGTCCTTGATGCTTGAAATGCAACTTTTTTTTTTTGCTTTGTCTGCTTTGACAGGACTTGTTTATTCCTTCATCCCTTTCTTTAGCTGTTCCATTGGCTCTCATGTCCCTCACTAGGTATTTATGATATACAACTTATAATCATGAAGTTTTATGATCGGTGAAATCTTTTATAAAAACAGTGGTTAGTCCTTTGTTTTATGTCATGCAGTGAAGTTAATGGGATAGATCCGGGATCTAACGATGTGTTGGCATCCGAACAGATGGCTCCTAGAGGACTACTTGTTTTTATTGTAGGCATAGGGGCATTAGTTTTTGTTCCAGTGTTCAAAGCCATAACTGGGCTGCCACCTTATATTGGTATGCTGCTTGGACTCGGAGTTCTTTGGATTTTAACCGATGCAATTCATTATGGTGATTCTGGAAGGCAAAAGTTAAAAGTACCACAAGCTTTATCCCGTATTGATACCCAAGGAATCCTTTTCTTCCTAGGGATTCTTTTATCAGTGAGCAGGTATCAATTAAAGTCTTTCTAATTTATTCAACTATAAAATTCATTGCATGTATCTAGCAAGATCAAATTTGTTGTAAGTTTTTTTATTACTTTTAATATGGCCTAAGGCACATGTTTCTTTGTGGAATTGTGCACTAAAATGTTTTTTAATTGGTTGTTTTCTTGATCTTTGGTATAGCTAATAAAGACGATGACCACATGTATACTGAATGGATTTTGCAATTGTTAGTTCCAGTTGAACTGACTTGTCGTTGGTAAAGTATTCAACTCTCCCAGTGTTAGAAGATGACGGCTAGGGTTTGGAGATAATGGAATGATCTCTATTGAGGGACTAAAGCCCAATATATATGTGCATCAATAGCACATGTACCCGACCCGACTATACATAAAACCCGATTCATCTCTATACATTAACACTTCCCCTCAAACTCACGGTGGATCATATACCGAGAGTTTGCTGAAAAAATGCCTGAAGCAAGTAACTGTAAGAGTCTTCGTGAGAAAATCAGCAGTCTGCTCCATTGAATGAATGAATGGCAAGGAGATGGTGTGGTCAATGTACTCCTGACGAATATAGTGACAGTCAACCTCTATATGTTTCGTCCGCTCGTGGAAAACCAGGTTGCTAGTAATCTGAATAACACTCCGATTGTCACAAATAGGAGTGTGGGCTCGGAGATCACAACTCCCAGGTCAAGGAGAAGGCGACGAAGCTAGACAATCTCTGCAGTGGTAAAAGCCATAGCCCTGTATTCGGCTTCGGTACTGAAGCGAGCAACAGACTCCTGTTTCTTACTGTGCATAGAAATGAGGGAGTCACCAAGGAACACACAGTATCCGGTGGTAGAACGACAAGTAGCAACATCTCCTACCCAGTTTGCATCAGAGTAGGCACGCAACATTAGAGTAGAGGTGGAGGGGAGAAGCAAAGAACGAGTGATAGTGCCCCAGAGATAGTGAATGATCCTGAGTACTGCGACATAGTGAACAGATCGGGGAGCCTGAACAAACTGACTGACAATGCCAACAGCATGAGCAATGTCAGGTCTAGTCATAGTGAGATAGACTAGCATACCAACCAACCTCTGATATCTGGAGACGTCTCGGAGAGGCTCACCATCTGTAGGTAGGAGCTTCAAGTTGAGCTCCATGGGTGTGTTAGCAGTGTGAGAGTCAGTGAGATCAGCATCGGTAAGAATGTCAGAAATGTACTTCTATTGGGATACTAACAAACCACAGGTCGAGCGGGCAATCTCAAGGCCAAGGAAGTACCGAAGAGGGCTCAGATCTTTCATCTCAAACTGACTCTGGAGGTGATGCTGAAGGGATGCTATAGTGGCACTGTCATCCCCAATGATGATCATATCATCCACATACTATAGCAAAATAGCAAGATCCTGACTGGAAGAGCGGGTGAACAGGGCATAGTCAGAATGTCGTTCTACAAACCCAGCGGCAAGAACTGCACTGCGAAAGCCCTCAAACCAGGCACAAGGGGCATGTTTAAGCCTATAGATAGCTCGGCGCAGACGGCAAACGTGCCCTGGAGGAACAGGAACTTCTGGTGAAGGATATACCTCCTCGAAGAGGTCACCGTGAAGGAACGCATTGGTGACATCCATCTGATAGAGAGACCACCCTCGAGTAGCTGCCACAGCTAAGAGGATGCACACGGTAGTTATCCAAACAACTGGAGCAAAAGTCTCCTCGTAGTCAATCCCATACTCTTGGGAGAAGCCACGAGCAACGAGGCGGGCCTTGTGCCGATCAATGGAACCATCAGGTCGAGTCTTGACCTTGAAGATCCATTTGCAGCCGACAGGCACCACGCAAGAGGGACAGGAACCAAGTCCCACGTCTGAGTCCGTTGAAATGCCTCAAGCTCCGCTGTCATGGCCTGTCGTCACTCTGGGTGCAAAACTGCCTCACGGTACGACTGAGGCTCCCGATGGGAGTGGAGAGCAGCGAGAAAGGCCTGGTAGGACGAAGAGTAGGAAGCAACAACGGAGTGTCCAGTGGTATCAGAGAGGCAGGGGTAAAAACAGAGTAACTAAACTTGTCAGGGGAGTAGTCATATCTGTCAGGAGGGTGATGGTTCGCGCGAAGAGTAGCGTCGAACAGGACCAGGATCTGCGACCGGAGAGGTGGAAGCAGTTGCAGACAAAGGAGTACCAGTAGAGACAGTCTCGGTGGTAGGAACTGTGGAGCGACGAACATAGACAAACGTGACAGGTGGTGGTAGTGGAGGTAACGGGGGAGGGGGAGATGGCAGGGGGAGGTGGAGGTGGTGGTGGAGACAGGGGAGGTGAATACGAGGTATGATTAGGCGACCAGTGGGATCAGAGGCAGGGGTGATGGATCCACACTGCAAAATGGGTACACGAGTCCCGTTAGCAGTGTGGATCCCAAGTGGGTGGGTGCAGGGCTACAGTCCGTGAGTACAGAAGAATCAGAGGTAAGGTGGCAGGAGGCACCCGAGTCGAAGATTCATGGAGTAATAGTACCCGGAGTGGCAGATAGGCTGTAATCTGTCGAAGAGCTGGTGGAGGCGAGGTATCGAAACAGTAGCTCCTCAAGGCGCTGAAGACGGTCGGAGTAGACCGAGACTGAGCAGGAGTGGTGATAGGCAGTGCTGGAGTAGGGAGATCAGCGGCAGCAACAGTCCCGCCATCATGGCGGAGGGGACCCTGACGATGTCCACTCCAAACTAATAAATATAATGAGTTTACATTAGGCGGACTCTTGTCGGATCAGGTCGAACCGGATCAGTGTCTCCACCAGTTGATGTCAGGTTGGTCCCAAGATTCTTATCAGTCTCTTTCGGAACCTTCCTAATTATAGTTCTATGGTCACTAGTGAAGAGGATAGTGCCTTGATGATAATGATGATGACCTAATGAAATCTTTGTCATTTCCTATATGTTTTCAATTATCAGTTGTTTATCCTTATTATGATCATTGTCTATAATTTCTTGTACGCTACAAGTGCAAACGGAGGTAATCCATTTGATACCCAAAAACATTTTTATGAAATTCAGAATTTTAAACTGTCGCAACGCTCTTGCCTGATGCCATGAGAAATTACCATTGTATATTGAGTTGTGCACCATGGAAGATGCATCGCATTATAGTTGTTCGATTATCCAATCTTGTTACCGGATGGAGCAGGAGAAGCATCTCCCATGCTGATAGTATATAAGCAGTCCTTTGAATAACACAAACAGAACAAGCATGTTTGGACTGACCAACCATGGTTAAGCTGCAAAATAACAATGTCAGAAATCAGGAGCGGGTGCCGAAGGATTCTGTTGGATATGCATATTTTCAAGAGCGGTGACTAGTTGTTCTCTTGCATATACATATTGGCAAGAAAAATTATTGCAGCTTGTAAAATTTGGAATAAAATCTCTTATTTATAAGAGCAATCCAATCAGCTTGCACAAGGCATGTGAGTGAGATTAACTGGGAAAAGTCTGATTTACACTCGACAACTAGTCTTTGGATATAACTTGGAACATTTTCTCTCATCATCCATTATACTCGGTTCATTTACTGCCACTATTTGTGACTCTAGGGTTACGTGTGTGTGTGTGCGCGCGCTCGCGCTTAGGTTCGAGGGTGAATAAATATTTTCATTTATTAACTTCATGTATGCTCTTTTAAAAGTTTTATTTACCAAATTCGGTTCCAGCAGAAACTAAGCCGAATGATTCGGGTTTTGTGCTTTATAGCTTGGAGGCTGCTGGGATTCTGAGGGAGCTGGCAAATTACCTCGATGCCCACATACCAAATGTTGAACTGATTGCGAGTGCGATAGGCGTAGTATCAGCGGTTATAGATAATGTTCCATTGGTTGCGGCAACGATGGGAATGTACAACCTGACTTCTTTTCCTCAAGATTCGGAGTTTTGGCAGCTCGTTGCTTATTGTGCTGGTACCGGAGGTTCCATGCTCATCATTGGGTCTGCAGCTGGGGTTGCATTCATGGGAATGGAGAAGGTGGATTTCTTTTGGTACCTCCGTAAGGTAAGCAACACTTGTCACCCTCGATTTGTTAATAAGGGTCATTGAAGATTGCAGAAACTCTCTACATCACATGGGGTCGTTGAAATTCCGTAGCGTCAAATTATTTGCCATATCTGTCTAGCCTTGCCCAAACTATTATTGGTCGGCTTATTTTTACCAAGCCATTCCTATTAAAAGGGCTATCTCTGTTGTTGAGGCAAGCGTCTACATATTGTAGGTCTTATCCTCCTTGTTGCCCCCCCCACAATAATCTTAAAGCGTGGATGCCTCTAGTCTCCATTGTACATGCCTTAAATTCTTTGTGAATTGTAAGCAGGAGAATTTCATCTTTGTGTTGTAGTTTTATAGGAGTGCCTTGCATGAATCGGTCGTGTAGACTTGGGAATAGTACACTTTGTCTCCCTGAGGTTTATGCTTATTATCTTTTCCTGCTTGAGGTTCCTGAAATTACATTTTGACCCCCTCCCTGTCAGCCATGCTTACTTGTCAAAAACTTATTATAACCATGTCTTGTCTAAAGACAAAGCTATAATAAACAGTATTTCATACTTTTTTACATGTTATATTTGTAAAATGATCCTTAAAACTGAGATTTGTCAGTAGAATGCTGAGTTTTTAGTACCATTTTAGCCTTAAAACATGCAAAAAAGTATGAAATATCCTTTATTATAACTTCGTCTTTTAGACGAGCCCTGGTTTTTATAATTTTTTGGTAAATAAACATGACTGACAGGGGGTCAAAGTGTTACAAGCATAAACCTCAGGGTGTCAAAGTGTAGTTTACCCCTCAGATTTCTGCGTCTATTAATACTTTGTCATTTATTTGAAACCCAGACGCCCTTAATACGTTGTCTATACCTGAATTTTTTTTGTGAAATGTGAACATAAGTTCATGTGTCCTAGTTTCGTAGGAGTGCCCCGCACGATTCAGTCACCCGTGGTTCGGATTTCCCAGTCTACTGATAGTTTGTCATCTCTCTGCAGGTAAGTGGCTTTGCGTTTGCTGGTTATACTGCCGGAATAGTAGCGTACTTGGCAACGCATCACGTCCACGTCTCGCACCCCATCTTGTTTGGCTAAGGTCCCTTTCCTTCAACGCTCGTGAGAAGAACTCGATATCTGATCCCAGTCACCTCTGCCGGTAGCCGCCATTACACGACAGTATGGATTATTCTTGTAGAAAGAGCAGAATGTTTTGAGATGATCGCATATTTTGTAGTCGACGGCTAAGTCTACTCCCAAAGATGATTTTTTTTTTTTAAGCTTTTGGTTCTCGTTATCCTGTGGTGGTGTTGATCATGAAAAAGTACTGGAATTCGTGTATCATATCTTGAAGGCTCCCCACATTAAAGATGTGAAGTATGACAGTTGGATCATGGCAACTTTTCTGGTTGATGATCCTTTGCTACATGATGACCTTATTGCCTCTAAGCAGATTCTTGAGGCTTCCTATCTCATGTAGATGGTCGATGCAAATTTTCTTGATCTTCTATGCCTAAGCATCAACTTCTTCCTTCTTGAGTGGGAGTGTGGTGACCCCACCACCTACATGCCCAAGGATTTGTTCATAAATTACCTCTCAAAAAAAATTTAAAGAAAAAAGAGAAGAATTTGTTCATAGGTTTCCGTCAATTCCACATGGTGACGCCATTTTTGCGAGGGATTCCAGAGCCGGTTATCAGATTGGTCATCGTCATCGGGCGAGTTTGCACCACCAGCTCCTCAGACTAGGCACAGATCATGGAGGTAGCCAGCCTCAATTTGGAATGATCATCCAATGTGCCAGTGTTATTCCACACTTGCTAATATAAATCCACAGTTTTGGATCCTTACTTCCTAATATCCATCCTTTTACCTGTGTTTTCATTTTACCCTTCACCATATATATTAATTCATACCTATTATTTCGAATCCTATGTCATGAAAGCAAAAAAAAGAGCTAGGACTGCAATATGCTATTTTTGCCCTTTCCGTTCTATCCCTATACAAATCACAAAAACCATCCAAGAATATTACTCTTTTGTCAATTGAGTCTTATTTATCCATTTAAAAAACCAAGGGCTCTTATGGGAATAAATCCCACTAACCCATTCTTCCCTCCATCCTACTTTTTGTTTCCCATTTTGCTCTTCTATTCTCTGCCACTAATCAATTGAATCTTATTTATCCATTAAAAAAACAAGGGCTATAATGGGAAGGGCAATCCCATTAATCCACTAACCCATTCTTCCTTTTACATATGTTCCCATTTTACCCTTCACCTTAAGCCATACCCAGTATTTTGAATCATAAAAACAAACAAAAGGACTAAAACCGTAATATGCCATTTTTGCCCTTCCCATTCTATCACAAATACCATCCAAGAATATCACCCTTTTGCCACTAATCAATTGAGTCTTATTTATTCATTTAAAAACCAAAAGCTATTTTGGGAATAAATCCCACTAATCCACTAACCTATTCTTCCTTCCATCCTACTTTTTGTTTCCCATTTTGCCCTTCTCTTCTCTGCCAGTTCTGGTTTTGCTCCTCTTAATGGATTCCTAGAGTTGTCTCCATGTCTTGATGGGTTCCATGATAGCATTGGTGGATTCAAACGGTTACACAAGGAGGTCGGTGCGTAGAATATATTTTGTCGAGGAAAATAAAATACAAGATGGGAAGAGGAAGATAATGAATCTTTCTAATTTCCAGTTCCTTTCTCATACTCAAACTACATGGCATGAGACTCTTAAATAGACTTCATATATACAAGACCCATATAACTCTTTGATTTCCACCATGACTCTAGGGACTCCCCATGAATCTTGAAACACTTGAAACGTTTACTCACAAAATGCATGCATGGAAAACATTTCATGCTCACTAAACACATCATCAAGTTCCATCATTAACTAGTACTCACTAAATGCATGCAAGGAAAAACATATCATCAAGTTTAATTTTTAACCTCCTCCCCCTTAACCTTGATATAGCCATGCCCAGTTGATCCCATAGCAAGGAAAATGTTTCATGCTTCAATGGCTTCATAAAGATGTCGGAAATATTTACGAACGCCAAGAGCGTACCATCTTGTTGGCATAGTTTGTGTGCTCAAACAACACTCAGTGAGATTGAGTTGTAAGTCTCAGTCTTATGTGTTCGGATGTGTCAGCGATTCACAACCCACAAAGACATCGTCAACGATGCACGGTTTTAGATGAAAGATTAGTATTCCGACTCACTCCTACCAAAAGGTATATCTCCTAATCTTTACAGTTTGGTAATTAGGACAATGCCCCTAGTGTGTTTTATTGGCCCATGGCAGTCCGGTTTCTCTCGTGTTTCTCGGGATTTATATGATCGACTTTTGTATGGAATGCATTGGGTTTCATATTTACTTTGCTTATCGACTGAGCCTGTAGCTTATGGGTTACGAGTTTTTTCAGAGATTTTGTATTGTCGGTCTGTGTGACTTTTAGAACATTGCACCCTTGATGCAAGTGCATACGTGGGTAAGTGCACCCTCTATATTTTAGAGCATAGCCATGTCATTTTGTGGTCAGGCACGGCCCTATGCCCTATTTATCTATATAATCTATATAACAATGGACGACGGTTTTGTGCTAACTAGGACAAAATGGAACCAAATGCTGACTAGACAAAAAAGAACAGTGATCACAGCCGTCGATCTCTCTCTCTCTCTCTCTTTCCAGATCTCTCTCTCTCTCCTCCCCCCATCTCTCTCTCTCTCCTCCCCCGTCTCTCTCTCTCTCGGTATCTCTCTCTCTTCCCTTGACTCTCTCTCTCTCTCTCTCTCTCTCTCTCTCTCTCTCTCTCTCTCTCTCTCTCTCTCTCTCTCTTTTCTGTTTCACCCTCTCTCTCTCTCCGTCTCTCTCTCTCTCTGTCTCTCTCTCCGTCTCTCTCCTTATCTCTCTCTTCCCCCGACTCTCTTTATCTCTCTCTCCCCCCGGTTCTCTCTCTCTAACTAACTCTCTCTCAGTTGCTCTCCCCCCGGTTCTCTCTCTCTCTCTCTCTCTCTTCCCCCGACTCTCTCTATCTCTCTCTCCCCCCGGTTCTCTCTCTAACTCTCTCTCTCTCTCCAATTTCTCTTTCTCTTCCTCTGACTCTCTCTCTCTATCTCTCTCTCCCCCCCGGTTCTCTCTCTCTAACTAACTCTCTCTCTCCCCCCAGTTCTCTCTCTCTCCCACCCGGTACCCACTCCCTCCCCGGCTCTCTCTCTCTCCCCTTCTCTCTCTCCCCCCGGTTCTTTCTCTCTCTCTCTCCTTCATCTCTCTTTCTCTTTCTCTCTCTTCCCCCGACTCTCTCTATTTCTCTCTCTTCCCGGTTCTCTCTCTCTCTCTCTCTCTCTCTCTCTCTCTCTCTCTCTCTCAGTCGTGCTCTCTCTCTCTCTCTGATCTCTCTCTCTCTCCGATTCTCTCTTTTTGTCTCTCTCTCTCTCTCTCCTCGGTAGGGCTGGCAATTTTGGACCCGACACGGCAGACCCGACACGAAGTTAGCGGGTCTGGGTCAGGGCTAAACGGGTCGACACGATAAACCCGTTTAATAAACGGGTCGGATCCGGGTTTAGGGTTTGGACACGGTAGACCTAGAAAGATCCATTTAAAATTCAACAGACTTGTCGGGTCGGGTCTACCTGCAATCCGATACTATAATATATAGTATCAGTGGGTCTATCGGGTTAGGTCGGGTCGAGTCGGATTGGGTCGGATCGAGTCAACTGAATAAACCCGTGTGGTAAACGGGTCTACCTGTTTATAAACAGGTCGGGTACGGGTTTAGGATCTAGACACAATTAGTTAAACGGGTCGGGCCCGGGTCTAGGGGTTTTGGACACGACCCGAAACACCCGACCCGACATGACCCATTGCCACCCCTACTCCCCGACAATGTTTTTAAAGTCGGACCGGAAGGCAAACCGAAAAGGCATCCGGTTCAGTCCAAATCGGTTCAAACCACTGGCTCAACCGTTTCAACTGCATAAAATAGGTTTTTTTAAGTAGATATTTACTAAATTCTCCAATGAAAATTTTGATTCCTGGGTTAACAGACAAATCGGTTTATTGAAAGATCGAACCGAAACATGTTCCGGTTCCGGTCCAACCCAGTCGGACCACCCGGTCTGGTCCGGTTTTCAAAACTGCTCCTCAGTTCTCTCTATCTCTCACCCCGCACTACAAAAAAAACAGTTTTTACCGACGGCAAATATCCGTCAGTAAAGTTAGTTTTCCGTCGGTAAAGCTTTATCGCGACGGAAGTCATTTCCGTCGCTAGTCTGTCGGGAAAAAAGGCGTCGGGAAAAATCGGCGACGGACACAAAATATCCATCGGTATTAATTATTAATACCGACGGATATTTTGTGTCCGTCGGTAATATATGAATATTTAATAATAAATATAAAAGACTTTTGCCGACGGAATATTATTATCCGTCGGCAATATATAAGCTTTTTGCCGACGAAATATTACCTTCCGTCGGTAATATATAAGGTTATTACCGACGGACGTTATAAATTCCGTCGCGAATATATAAATTATTTAAAAAAATAAAATAGATTATTACCGACGAAAATAATAATTTCCGTCGGCAAAAATACATAATTTTTTTTTAAAAAAATTACTTAAATAATGTGTTTTAATTCCTGTGATTTATAACAATACAACAATATATTCAAATATTACCATAATTGATTAAATCAACTATTACCACAATTTATCAAATATTACCGCAATTTATCAAATAATACCACAATATATTCAAATATTATCATAATTGACAAAATCAACTATTATCGCAATTTATCAAATATTACCGCAAATTATCAAATATTACCACGATACCAGATAATTATAGACAAGACCAAAAACTGACCACATATTTATTACAAAATTATTTTTACATAATCCAAAACTGAGGGAAGTTGCGTGCCCTATCTCAACCACCCCACGCCGCCCGGCACCAACACTGGTGCTCTCATCCCTTGATGCTGCACATCCTGCAATTAACATGTATTTGTTAAAAAAATAGTTTATATTTATAATTGAGAGTCTAAGCATTGAAAAATCATAAGTTAGCGTGTTTCGGATTTGAAATATATTTGGATTCGATCGGATCGTCATCCAATAATTTATACTTATAATTATTTTGTATTTTGGACTTGCGAGCGAGTTCTAATTAGAAATTTTAACAATTTACGCTCCGATTGACCCATTTATATTCTAAGTGTTGAAAAATCATAAGTTAGCGTATTTCAGATTTGAAATATGTTTGGATTCGATCGGATCGTTATCGGATCGGCATCCGATAATTTGTGCTTAGAATTATTTCGTATTTCGGACTTGCGAGCGAGTTCTAATTGGATATTTTGACAATTTACGCTCCGATTGACCCATTTATAGTCTAAGCGTTGAAAAATCATAAGTTAGCGTGTTTCGGATTTGAAATTGCTTTGGATTCGATCGGATCGTCATCGGATCGGCATCCGATAATTCGTACTCAGAATTATTTTATATTTTAGACTTGTGAGCGAGTTCTAATTGGAAATTTTAACAATTTACGCTCTGATTTACCGATTTAGACTCTAAGCGTTGAAAAATCATAAGTTAGTGTGTTTCGGATTTAAAATAGGTTTGGATTCGATCGAATCGTCATCGGATCGGCATCCGATAATTCGTACTTAGAATTTTTCCGCATTTCAGACTTGCGAGCGAGTTCTAATTGGATATTTTAACAATTCACGCTCCGATTGACCCATTTAGAGTCTAAACATTGAAAAATCATATGTTAGTGTGTTTCAGATTTGAAATAGGTTTGGATTCGATCGTATCGGCATCCGATAATTTGTACTTAGAATTTTTTCCATATTTCGGACTTGCGAGTGAGTTCTAATTTGATATTTTAACAATTTACGCTCCGATTGACCGATTTAGAGTCTAAGCGTTGAAAAATCATAAATAAGCGTGTTTCGGATTTGAAATAGGTTTGGATTTGATTGTCTCGGCATCCGACAATTCGTACTTGGAATTTTTCTGTATTTCGGACTTGCGAGCTAGTTCTAATTGGATATTTTAATAATTTACGCTCCGATTGACCGATTTAGTGTATAAGCCTTGAAAAATCATAAGTTAGCATGTTTCAGATTTGTAATAGGTTTGGATTCGATCGGATCGTCATCGGATCGGTATCCGATAATTCATACTTGGAATTTTTCCGTATTACGGACTTGCGAGCGAGTTCTAATTGGATATTTTAATAATTTACGCTCCGATTGATCCATTTAGAGTCTAAGCGTTGAAAAATCATAAGTTAGCATGTTTCGGATTTGAAATAGGTTTGGATTCGATCGGATCGTCATCGGATCGGCATCCGATAATTTGTACTTGGAATTTTTCCATATTTCGGACTTGCGAGCGAGTTCTAATTGGATATTTTAATAATTTACGCTCCGATTGACCGATTTAGAGTCTAAGCGTTGAAAAATCATAAGTTAGCGTGTTTCAGATTTAAAATAGGTTTGGATTCGATCGGATCGGCATCCGATAATTCGTACTTAGAATTTTTCTGTATTTCGGACTTACGAGCGAGTTCTAATTGGATAATTTAATAATTTATGCTCCGATTGATCGATCGGATCGGCATCCGACAATCCGTATTTGGAATTGTTTCGTATTTTGGACTTGCGAGTGAGTTCTAATTGGAAATTTTAACAATTTACGCTCCGATTGACCGATTTAGAGTCTAAGCGTTAAAAAATCATAAGTTAGCGTGTTTCAGATTTGAAATAGGTTTGGATTCGATTGGATCGTTATCGGATCGGTATCCGATAAATCGTACTTAGAATTTTTCCGTGTTTCGGACTTGCGAGCAAGTTCTAATTGGATATTTTAACAATTTACGCTCCGATTGATCCATTTAGAGTCTAAGCGTTGAAAAATCATAAGTTAGCGTGTTTCATATTTGAAATAGGTTTGGATTCGATCGGATCGTCATCGGATCGGCATCCGATAATTCGTACTTGGAATTTTTCCGTATTTCGTACTTGCGAGCGAGTTCTAATTGGATATTTTAATAATTTACACTCCGATTGATCGATTTAGAGTCTAAGCGTTGAAAAATCATAAGTTAGCGTGTTTCAGATTTAAAATAGGTTTGGATTCGATCGGATCGGCATCCAACAATTCGTACTTGGAATTTGAAATACGTTTGGATTCGATCGGATCAGCATCCGACAATTCATACTTGGAATTTTTCCGTATTTCGGACTTGCGAGCGAGTTATAATTGGAAATTTTAACAATTTACGCTCCGATTGATCGATTTAGAGTCTAAGCGTTGAAAAATCTTAAGTTAGCGTATTTCGGATTTGAAATAGATTTGGATTCGATCGGATCGTCATCGGATCGGTATCCGATAATTCGTACTTAGAATTTTTCCGTATTTCGGACTTGCGAGCGAGTTCTAATTGGATATTTTTACAATTTATGCTCCGATTGACCGATTTAGAGTCTAAGCGTTGAAAAATCATAAGTTAGTGTCTTTCGGATTTGAAATAGGTTTGGATTCGATCGGATCGGCATCCGACAATTCGTACTTGGAATTTTTCCGTATTTCGGACTTGCGAGCGAGTTCTAATTGGATATTTTAACAATTTACGCTCCGATTGACCGATTTAGAGTATAAGCGTTGAAAAATTATAAGTTAGCGTGTTTCGGATTTGAAATAGGTTTGGATTCAATCGGATCGTCATCGGATCGGTATCCGATAATTCGTACTTGGCATATATACCTAACTTAAACCCTAAACCTAACCTAAACCCCACCCTAAACCCTAACATAAGCCCTAAACCTAACCTAAAACCCATGCTAAACCGTAAACCTTAAACCCTAACAAATATACACTTTCTGAAAATGAATGTATACTCTTTCTAATATACACTTTCTGAAGATGAATATATACTCATTCTAAAGACGAATATATACTTGTAGGGACCTTAGTTAATATAGCAAATTATGGTGTCTAAAAACTATATTTTGCCCCCATTCAATTCAGTTTTGATAAGATAAAAATTACCAAATGAGGGAATTAAGTAGATGACAAAAGGGGTATTGTGCTAACATTTTAAACTTTAGGATGCGATTTGGAACAAAATAAACTGAATCCTAATCTAAATCCTAAACCTAAACGCTAAACCTAATATAAACCCTTACCTAAACCTAAACCGTAAACCTAACTCTAAACCTAAACCCTAAACCTGAACAGTAAACCTAACCCTAACCCTAATCCTAAACCTAAACCCTAAACATAACCCTAACCTAAACCTAACCCTAACCCTAATCCTAAACCTAAACCTAAACCTAAACTCTAAACCCTAACTTAAACCTAAACCATAAACCTAAACTTAATCCAAAACTTAAACCCTAAACCTAACCCTAATCCAAAACTTAAACCCTAAACCTAACCTAAACCCCACCCTAAACCCTAACATAAGCCCTAAACCTAACCTAAAACCCATGCTAAACCCTAAACCTTAAACCCTAACAAATATACACTTTCTGAAAATGAATGTATACTCTTTCTAATATACACTTTCTGAAGATGAATATATACTCATTCTAAAGACGAATATATACTTGTAGGGACCTTAGTTAATATAGCAAATTATGGTGTCTAAAAACTATATTTTGCCCCCATTCAATTCAGTTTTGATAAGATAAAAATTACCAAATGAGGGAATTAAGTAGATGACAAAAGGGGTATTGTGCTAACATTTCAAACTTTAGGATGCAATTTGGAACAAAATAAACTGAATCCTAATCTAAATCCTAAACCTAAACCCTAAACCTAATATAAACCCTTACCTAAACCTAAACCGTAAACCTAACTCTAAACCTAAACCCTAAACCTGAACAGTAAACCTAACCCTAACCCTAATCCTAAACCTAAACCCTAAACATAACCCTAACCTAAACCTAACCCTAACCCTAATCCTAAACCTAAACCTAAACCTAAACTCTAAACCCTAACCTAAACCTAAACCATAAACCTAAATTTAATCCAAAACTTAAACCCTAAACCTAACCCTAATCCAAAACTTAAACCCTAAACCTAACCTAAACCCCACCCTAAACCCTAACATAAGCCCTAAACCTAACCTAAAACCCATGCTAAACCCTAAACCTTAAACCCTAACAAATATACACTTTCTGAAAATGAATGTATACTCTTTCTAATATACACTTTCTGAAGATGAATATATACTCATTCTAAAGACGAATATATACTTGTAGGGACCTTAGTTAATATAGCAAATTATGGTGTCTAAAAACTATATTTTGCCCCCATTCAATTCAGTTTTGATAAGATAAAAATTACCAAATGAGGGAATTAAGTAGATGACAAAAGGGGTATTGTGCTAACATTTCAAACTTTAGGATGCGATTTGGAACAAAATAAACTGAATCCTAATCTAAATCCTAAACCTAAACCCTAAACCTAATATAAACCCTTACCTAAACCTAAACCGTAAACCTAACTCTAAACCTAAACCCTAAACCTGAACAGTAAACCTAACCCTAACCCTAATCCTAAACCTAAACCCTAAACATAACCCTAACCTAAACCTAACCCTAACCCTAATCCTAAACCTAAACCTAAACTCTAAACCCTAACCTAAACCTAAACCATAAACCTAAACCATAAACCTAAACTTAATCCAAAACTTAAACCCTAAACCTAACCCTAATCCAAAACTTAAACCCTAAACCTAACCTAAACCCCACCCTAAACCCTAACATAAGCCCTAAACCTAACCTAAAACCCATGCTAAACCCTAAACCTTAAACCCTAACAAATATACACTTTCTGAAAATGAATGTATACTCTTTCTAATATACACTTTCTGAAGATGAATATATACTCATTCTAAAGACGAATATATACTTGTAGGGACCTTAGTTAATATAGCAAATTATGGTGTCTAAAAACTATATTTTGCCCCCATTCAATTCAGTTTTGATAAGATAAAAATTACCAAATGAGGGAATTAAGTAGATGACAAAAGGGGTATTGTGCTAACATTTCAAACTTTAGGATGCGATTTGGAACAAAATAAACTAAGGGGGAGAGGGAGGAGGAGGAGGAGCTCACCGGAGATGGAGAGGGAGGCCTCGAGGAGGAGGAGGAGGAGCAGTGGCGCCAGCGGAGAGGATGTCGAGCAGCGTCGCCGGTCGGTGGCGCGCGGAAGGGGAGGGGAGGGGTGACTGGAGGCACGAGAGAGAGGAGGGGTGGTCGGAGGCGCAAGGGAGGGGAGGGGTGGCCGGCCGGAGGCACGCGAGGGAGGGAAGGAAGGCCGGGGAGGGGGGGGGGGGAATTAGATCGAGAGAGATAGGGGAGGGAGGCCGGGGAGGGGGGGGGGATATCATATTTAGATCGAAACAGAAAGGGGGATCGGGGAATTTAATAAAATCGCAGGGTTTTTACCGACGGACAGTATAAATTCTGTCGTTATAAAATCGCAGGGTTTTTACCGACGGACAGTATAAATTCCGTCGGTAAAAAGCAGTTCTATACCGACGATTACTCTTTTTCCGTTGGTAATTAAAATGGCAAAAATAAATTAAAATTTATATATTAATATTACCGACGGAATTAACCTTAACCGTCGCTAATATAAGTTATACCGACGGATATATAGTTACCGTCGGTAAAAATAAACGAAAAAAAAATAGCAAAATATAAAATATATTATTACCGACGGACTTGTGTATTACCGTCGATAATAACATGTATTTCCGACGGAAGTAATATTTTCCGTCGGTAAAGGTATATTACCGACGGCTAATATATAGCTGTCGGTAATAAATATGAAAAAAAAATTAAAAAAATCAAAGTATTATTACCGACGAAAATTATTATTATCGTCGGTAAAATATATATTATTACCGACGGTAATCGAAATTTCCGTCGGTAAAAACGCTATTTCTTGTAGTGCCGTCTCTCTCCCCCCGGTTCTCTCTCTCTCTCTCTCTCTCTCTCTCTCTCTCTCTCTCTCGTGCATGCGTCCTCACTCTAATTAACTCTTTCTCTCTCCCACAATCGAGAAAATCTATGGTGTAACCGTGATGCCAGATCACTGGTATCACAGGCAAATCAAACCGTTTAGCACAACTATAATTGCATCATAGCCACACGATGGCAGCCACCATAGATTTCTCTATCTCTCTCTCCGTCTCTCTCTCTCTCTCTCTTTCTGAGGATGGCAGGGGAGGAACCCAAATCTTCTGCCCTATTTCTCTGCACCGGTCGAGTACAGTGCAATGGACGGTTGTAACTTGGGGGGCAGATAAATGGGGCAGAGAATTTGGGTTCGGAGTTTGGGGGTGGGGGGTGGCGATGCCCAGGGGCTATGTTGCCACCGAAGGCGGACCGCTGCAGTGCTGACAGGCACGGGCATTCACTATCTATATAACATGGCACGTCAGTTTTGTGCTGACTAGACAAAATGGAAGCTGACTAGGACAAGCTGACTGGACAAAAATGAACCGAATAGATCTAACCATTGGTTCAAAAATCAACGCATGATCTCTATTTCCCCGTTAACCAACTCCCTCCCTAACTATTTAGACTACACTAAACCCCTAAATCCTGACCCATTTAAACTGCACTAAACCCTTGACCGTTCATCCCATGATGTTGTTCGCATCAACGGTTATAAATCTGCCTGTTGAAATTTCAGCCGCCCTAAACTATCGGGTTGATCTTGAGGAATCCATTCAAATAGAGACAGCTGTCATTGATCAATTATAGGGGGAAGGAGAGTTGGTCGCGTCGAAGGAGCCCGCTTCGTGCCAATCGGCACAAGCGAGGAAATGGGTCTCCCTATGAATGCCGGTGTTGTCGTCGAAAGTGTTTTTTTGCCGAAGACGTTCAGGTGTGTTGCCCACTGCAGTGCCGACAGGCACGAACATGCACTAGTATATAACAAGGGACATCGGTTTTGTTCTTACTAGACAAAATGGAACCAAAAGCTGACTAGAACAAAACGGAACAAGCTGACTAGACAAAAAAAATAAGAAAGGTGAGAGAAAGGTCAGATCGGGAGAATAGAGAGAGAGAGAGAAATAGAGAGAGAGCTCAAGAAGAGAGAGAGAGAGAGACCCAACCCATCAAACCATTCCGTATTCATTTCTCTATATTCCCTCTCTCTCTTCTTTCCAAATTGAAACCGAAACCCAGCTGCACCTATCCCCGTTTTCTTTCCTTCTTTTTCTCTCAATCTATCCCACTATGCATGCATGCAGGCACCTCATGCACGTGATTCCTCTTTCCTTCCTTATCCAACCCAACAGAACACCACCCGAACCCCCTTATCTCTCTCTTAATTATCATTCACTCCCTCTTAATTCTCTTTCCATAAACTACCCGAGTCCCTTCCCTCGCGATCACATCCTCCACCCATCTGATCTCCTCTCCCTTCTTTCCTTACCCGGTCGAGACTCGACCCCAGATCGTGCCCGACTCTTTTTATCTCTTTCTCTCTCCTACTTGAGATGCTCACAACCGTACCCTCTCTCTTCACAACCGTCTTATCCACCCATGCAACCCTATAAAGAGCGAGAGAGAGATCGAGGGAAGAGAGAGAGAGATCGGGGGAAGAGAGAAAGAGACGGAGAGAGAGAGAGAAAGACGGGAGGAGGGATGGTGGGAGGGAGAGAGCTCGGGAGAAGAGAGAGAGGACAGGGACGGTTGTGATGCATGGGGGAGAGAGACGATCGGTGGGGGGATAGATAGAATAGGAAAGAGAGAATTGTGGGAGGTTAGAGATAGACTGGGGAAAAGGGGCGGGAGGGGTTTGGCTGTAGATATGGCAGAAGAGATAAAAGAGAGAGAGAGAGATCCGGAGGGGGTTCGGATGAGAGGGGGAAGGGATGGCTCGGACCCCGTTGGTTGGTTTTGTGTTTTATCTAATCAAGCCCACTTTCATGGCCCCATTGCAGTGCCGAGGGGTGTCTTGACGCCGAAGTCGACTCGTTGCAGTGCTGATAGGTGAGTTCGGCGGCCCGCTGCTTTGCCGACAGGTGTGTTGCCGCCGAAGGTGGCGCTACAGTGCCGACAAGCACGGACATGCACTAGTTACTAACACTGCATAAGTGTTAATAATAAACTAATTACTAACATATAGTAGTTTTAGCGGGTCTAAAGTCTAAAGAACACTTGGTTAGGCATTTCTTTTAAAGAACCCAGAGATTAAGACCCAGTTTCTTTCCCAAATTAATTCCAGTATGATTTGCAAAAAATTAATTAATTAATTAATTTCAGTAAAAGAGAATTTACAAGAATAATAATATTTAAAAACTATTTGCCGTCCTACTGCTCTTTCGGCCATTTCGATGCCCGCTGGAAGGAAACTCCGTGGATCGAATCAGCTCCTGTAACGAAATCGGTCAGTAGGATTCACACACGTGCGATGTAGAAGTAGCGGCCGTGATGTGCGAAGGCACTTTGATCACAAGCGGGCAGCGCACGTATCACTGCCGCTGCTTCTGCATCGCACACGCATGGGCGCCACTGGCCGATTTCGTTACAAGAGTGGAGTCAACAGCGACGACAACAACAACAATAATAATAATTTTCCTTAAAAACAACAACAACAATAATAATAATAAAAGATCTTTAACACTATCTGTATGCCCACATAAAGCAATAAGGTCTGAAACCCTGTAACATTGCTTTCAATTTATTCTTGAATACCATTCATCTGGCCACAGGCAGTGACCTACCTATATAATTTGTACACAGATGTCCATCATGGTGGTGCATGAGACAGTTCAGTATTGGTTGAGAACGATATCCATACTGGCAGCGTATCCTCTTTCGACGCCAAACAAAGGCGGTTAATCGATAAGAATGCACCTGATTGGTGAGGCCTCGGCACCGCGCAACCTTAGCGGTAAACAATGCAAGGAATACATCCCGGGCTTGATATTATCGAGTTTTAAGCCTTCCACGATGATTATTTCCTGAAACAAACCAGAATATTTTAACAAACTTGGTAAAACGACATAAAATCTCTGAGTTGACCAAAGCGGAGTATATGTATCAAACATATCATCACATTTTCTTCGATGAACTATAGAATCTATAAGTTAAAATGCATTCTTAGAGGGCGCATTGCAACTGTGGTTGCATCTCAAGGGCAAGATGGACGTTTCTATCTCTGGGGGTCGCAGGTTTGATTCCGGTTACTTCACCTATGTTGTGGTGCCTCTAGCTTCACCTGTTTCTAGGGGACTTTCCTATGGGGCAATCTAAAATTTGGGGACTCTCTTCCTGTGTTGGCGAGTTTCGAACCCTGATCTATCATAGAATAAGAGGCAATGTACTGACCATTATGGTCCTTTCCAAAAGAAAAATATATTATATATTGTTAATTACTACGAAAAACAAATCAAAAATGCTAATGGCAAATAAGTTGGTATGAGATTGAGTATCTGCACTTTCAAAATGACTTATATGATGTATCAAGTATTTGTATTATATATATATATATATATATATATACACACACACACACACACACACACACACACACACACACACACAGAGGAATGTTACAGTGAGCTGTGAGCTGCCGGTTCAGACAGTGAGCTGCGGGTATTTTGACCCCCTAGGAGTTTTGGAATTTGATGAAATTTGGTGAGGGTGTTGTCTAGGGTAAGATGATCATCCTCACCAATTTTCATCAAATTCCAATACTTCTAGGAGGGTCAAAATACCCGCAGCTCATTTTCTCCTACTGCAGCTCACAGCTCAACGTAACAGCCCTATATATATATATATATATATATATATATAGAGGGATGATTGGTTGCGCTGTGCGCTGCCGCCGGGTGAAATGCGCTGCGGATTCCCCACCGTCCGATCGGTTTGAATCGGACGGTAGCCCCCCTTTCCGTCCGGTTAAAGTTTTAACCGTTTCTGGCCGTCCGATTGGTGTGAATCGGACGGCACATATCCTTTCCGCCCCGGTTAAAACCTTTAGCCGTTCGATCGAATGATCGAACGGATGAGATCCGTGACATCTCATCCGAATAAGACAAAAAAAAATGATTACGTTGACCCGGTATTTTGTCCTATTCGGATGAGATGTCACAGCTCTCATCCGTTCGATCATTCGATCGAACGGTTAAAGGTTTTAACCGGACGGGAAGGCTTTGTGCCGTCCGATTCATACCGATCGGACGGTCAGAATTTCGCAGGACCAATTCAACGGGTCAACGCAATCATTTGTTTTTGTCTTATTTGGATGAGATGTCACGGATCTCATCCGTTCGATCATTCGATCGAACGGTTAAAGGTTTTAACCGGGGCGGAAAGGATATGTGCCGTCCGATTCACACCAATCGGACGGCCGGGAACGGTTAAAACTTTAACCGGACGGAAAGGAGGGCTGCCGTCCGATTCAAACCGATCGGACGGTGGGGAATCCGCAGCGCATTTCACCCGGCGGCAGCGCACAGCGCAACCAATCATCCCTCTATATATATATATATATATATATATATATATATATATATATATATATATATATATATATATATATATATATATATATATATATATATATATATATATATATATATATATATGAGAAAGAATTTGGTGAACTCGAATTCACAAATGAATGGTGAAACATGATTTGTATTGCGCCATGTTTCCACTGAAAAGACATAAAGCAAGTAAAAGAGGATAGGCATTTAAGAGGGTTGAACACTGAAAAGACAGTAAAAAGTAAAAGAGGTATGAACACTTTCTCAGGACACGTGGCAGCTTCTCCATTCGAGTTCACCATTTGAATGAACTCGAGTTCAGCTTCCCGGTCCTCTCTCTCTCTCTCTCT